>JAWNOR010000204.1:0-163688 GCA_035045885.1 Drosophila borealis | reverse complement strand
CCTCCATCCCAGCAACCAACAAATGTCTTGTGGGCTTGCTGAACCTGGCGAGACCGAGATTTGTTCCCCAGCCAGTAGCTTCCTTACACGTTGTAGGTTTGTTGATATCGATTGTGCGGACTATGGGCCAGGGATGTGACTACACCCAGAGAACCAATGAGCCAGCCGAGGCAGCCCACAGAGAAACAAGCAGTTCCGTAACATGTTTGCTGAGCAAATCACTTAGATTTAAAAAGCTAACTACTAAAATAGTATACAGGTCAAGTATCTTTCATTTTATAGCTATCGTTTACCCCCACCACCACTTAATAGATTTAAATCAAATAAATTCCCATAAATTTAAGCCAAAATTTTATTGCTGGAAATTTCATTAAGATCAAACACAGAAGAAAACGTCTGCTTATATTCACAAGTGTTTGTAGAAGCTAGCGCAAATGGCAAGAATTTCTGTATACATGTACACACACACATTCATGCACGTCTTCTTTGAATTCTATTGACAGCATTGCAATTGCGCTTGAATTGTATTGTTTGCTGTGTTCTGCAATTTTAATTCATTTTTGTCTCTAGCTCTTATAGATTCTGAAATCGATGCTTATAATGTTATAAATACGGACTGACAGCCGAACAGACAGAAGGACTTGGTATAATCGAATCGGCTATTGAGGCTGATCAAGAATATATATACATTATGTTATGCTTCCTTCTAGCTGTTACATACATTTTCACAAACCCATTTTCAATGGGTATAAAAACAGGAGAGAATGGATATCTTCGGCACGCCGATTTAATACTATGGTAGACATAGTTTACGGGTTTGCAGATACATATGTCGAAATAGTGAAACTCCTAAATGCCAAGTTTAATGGAAATATCTTATAAACCAGAATATTTTGTGATACGAAAACTCAATTTTTCACCGCAAATAAGCAGCTTACTTTAAATAAAAAATGCCACGGTTGCTAAAAATATCTTAATAAACAAAAAAGTGCTCCTATAGTGGGAGCGAAAAAAAATAGCGGTGCCGTTTTACCACGCAACGCATAAAGCTCTCTAACTCTCCTGCTCTCTAAGCAAGTAAGCGAGTTTTGGACCCGAACCAAAACGAACTGATCTACAAAAAATGAATGGTAACCAATTTTTCTTCCAACTGTCACATCTATATGTTGCATGGTTCGTGGTAAATCTGGTAAGCAATCGCACAAATGTTCCACAATTTTGGGTCAACTGTTTCTATGAATGGATTGTCCGAACTATCGAAACAGATTGGTACGCAGAGAACCCTTTCTTTACATGTGTCGATGAGATGAAAACATGCAATCCAAGGACAAGAACTAAAACGCAAAGAGCAAGTAGCATAGAAATAATATATAATATTCATCTTAATGTGTTCCGTTCAGATTTGAAATCATATAACCCTGAACCCATTGCAAATGGGTAAAAAGGATACAATATTAATCGATATAAATCGATATCAAAATCGTGTTTTTTTTAGCAAAATTGGTAAATAATAAGAACTAGAGTCACCAAACTTTACATGTAGCTTCTAGAATTGTATATATGTATCAAGTATCATTCATTTTATAGCTATCGCCACCTCCCCGCTAACACAACAAAGCTATAAATCAAGTTAATAAACCAGCTTTTATTGCCCACCAATTTACGCCACAATTTTAATGCAATTGACATTTTGAGAATACACAAATATTCTATAGCAAAATAAAATGTGTTGTATAAAATATCATTAAGATCGGTTAAGAAACACAAAACTAACCTCGTGCTTGCAGCAGCTAGCGCAAATTGCAAGAATTTCTGTATTCATGTAAACACACACATTCATTCGCGTTGCAATTGCTATTGTATTGTTTTCTGTGCTGCTATTTTAATTAGTTTTACTAGCTAAGTCAATTGTTGGTATTGCTGTTGAGTAGAGGCACTAACAAAAGGAGTACACATTATTTGTGTAGTAGAACGCCATCGGTGTATTTTTATCTTTTTATTTCGCGCCTAGCATATTTGAATGTGTTGCTATTCAGAGCTCTGTCTTTAGCTGGAAAAAAATGTTGTTAGATTTGACCTATCCCAAATTTGTATTTACCTTTGAATGCATGTTGTGTACTGAGGCTGTCCCCGTCTCCGTAGAAAATCTGTTTTTTAAAGTCGATGCAAATATTTATATCATTTCTTTAAATTAAATAATTACTTATTTATTATTATTTTTTATTTTATTAAATAATAAAAGAGTGCCAAAAAATACAAATAGGGTAAATACAATACGTCGGCAGCTAGTTCGACCGGCAGAATACAAATTTGGGATAGGTCATTTATGATCAGCGCCAGAAAGCTAAGAAAATTTACTTCTTTACCAGCCAAAGACAGAGCGGTGAATAACAGCGCATATATACATATTTTGATATAGCACAATTTACACATACAAACACAGGTGCTTGCACGCCATTGGCTGAGACAAGAACTCGTGTCAGCGTCAGCAAGCCACGACTGGAAAGGGAGCACCTGCTCGGGAACCGATGGAAAAAGACACGAAGAAAGAAGTGCGGCCGGAATCGGATCGAGAGTTTGAAGAGCCCAAAAGATGGCGCGTAGAACTGCAAAGGCAGATCTACACTGGCTACGGAGGCGGCACGGCGGAAAGGTGCCAGTGGACGGAGGGGTTAGGAGCGATGGCTAGGATCCACACGGACGCAGGTGATCAAGAGCCAAGCCCAGAGTCGAGTGATCGTGGAGCTCTATCTGGAGTCGGAGTGGTGCCCGGAGGAGGCGAGGTGCAGGGCAAGAACAGCATTGGAGAGGCAGAGTGGCCAGCGGATCTGGATCCGGAACTGAGGGAGTTCCTGGGGTCAGAACTGGCACTCTTCGAGGGGCTGCAGGGAGTCTCGCATATCGCGGAGCATAGGATCCGGCTAAAGGACGACAATCCATTGAAACAGAGATACTATCTGAAGAATCCGGCCATGCAGTGGGTGATTGACGAACAGCTAGATGAACTGATTCAGGCAGGTGCCATCGGGCCGTCACGTAGTCCGCACGGCGCCCATCGTCTTAGTCAAAAAGATAACTGGCGAGTGGCGCATGTGCATCGACTTCCGGCAACTCAACGCGCATTCCATCCCTGTTTCCAGGATTAATCACATCCTTGTGCGGTTGCGTCATGCCCGGTTCATCTCCACTCTGGATTTGAAGCACGGGTATTGGCAGATACCGATGGAAGCCGATAGTCGGGAGTGCACGGCGTTCACAGTCCCTGGAAGAGGTCTTTTTCAATGGCGGGTGATGCCCTTTGGCTTACACTCGACGTGTGCGATCTTTCAGCGAGCCTTGGACACAGTAATAGGACCAGAGATGGAGCCTCATGCGTTCACATACCTGGACGATATCGTGGTAATAGGAGCGACGAAAGAGCAGCATATAGAGAATTTGAGTGAGGTGCTTCACCGGTTAAGGGCGGCCAATCTTAGGTTGTACAGGAAGAAGTGCCGCTTCTTCAGGGAGAGGTTGGTCTACCTGGGACATGTCATTTACGGGGAAGGAATACGGACCGATCCAGAGAAGGTGGAGGCGATACGTAACCTGAGGGCCCCGACAAATTGTAAAGAATTGCGGCAGTGTCTCGGGATGGCGTCATGGTACAGGCGCTTCGTTCCCAACTTCGCGCCTCAGGTACAGCCGCTCACAGCGCTCTTAAAGAAGGGCCGGAAATAGGCATGGGAGCAAGAACAGGAGGAGGTATTACGTCAATTAAAGGATAGCTTAACGACTGCCCCTGTGTTGGCTTGTCCGGACTTTTCCGCCAAATTCGTCTGGCAGACTGACGCGAGTGAGTATGGCCTCGGCGCAGTGCTGACACAGTCAATTGAGTGACAGGAGCGAGTGATAGCGTACGCGAGCCGGAAGTTGCTGAAGGCTGAGGTGAACTATTCCGCCACCGAGAAAGAGTGCCTGGCAATAGTATGGTCGATCCGGAAGCTACGCTGCTACCTAGAAGGGTACCGGTTCGACGTGATAACGGATCATCTGGCACTCAAGTGGCTCAACTCGATCGAGAGCCCTTCCGGAAGAACTGCGCGATGGGCATTGGAACTGCAACAATTCCAATTCGACGTTCACTACCGACGAGGGAAGCTTAACGTCGTGGCCGACGCACTATCAAGACATCCTCTAGAGACCTATCAGCAAGCAGTGGGGGCCGAGTCACCCTGCAAATGGGTCGCGAGCATGCGTGCTAGGATTGCCGATGAGCTAGCCAAGTTCCCAGACTACACGGAAGAAAATGGGCAGTTATATAGGCATTTGGGCCACCGGACGGACGACGAGGACTACATTCCCTGGAAGCTATGTGTGGCTAGTTGCTCCCACGGCCGGGCATCAAGGCGTGAGGAAAACCGTGTCGAGGTTGGCCCAGAGATACTACTGGCCGGGTATGTTCCGCGACGCCGCCAAGTACGTGAAGTGTTGCTAAAACTGCCCAAAGTTCAAGAGCGAGCAACTCAAACCGGCTGGCCGTATGCTGAAGAGACAGGTAGCAGAGCCGATGGCAGTACTCTGCGCGGATTTCGTCGGGCCCCTTCCACGGTCGAAGCATGGAAACACAATGTTACTGGTGTTCCATGATGTCTTTTCGAAGTGGGTGGAACTGGTCTCTCTCAGGAGGGTCATGGCCGCGCACTTGCAGACAGCGTTCCGAGAGAGGATTTTGAGTAGGTTCGGCGTACCTTAGAATCTCGTGTGTGACAACGGGGTACAATTCACAAGCCGGAGTTTCAAGGCTTTTCTGGAATCCCTGGGTGTAGAGGTCCAATACACCGCCCCATACTGTCCCCAAGAGAATCCTACCGAGAGGACAAACAGGACCGTGAAGACTATATTAGCGCAATTTATCGAGGGCCATTAGAGTTCGTGGGACGAGTTTTTGCCCGAGATATCGCTAGCGGTTAACACAAGCGTGTCGGACTCGACGGGATTCAGTCCCGCTTTATACGATCAAGTGACTCCGGAGTCCGCAACTTCGACCCTAGGACGAAGGCGGATAGGCTAAAAGAAATTTTTGATATCGTCCACAGCAATCTCCAGCGCGCATCAAAGGACCAGGGCAGACACTACAACTTGCGGAGACGAGAGTTGCGACCTTCATTGGACTCACTGGTCTTGCTACGACAACACCAGCTCTCCAACGCGTCTGAAGGCTTCGCCACCAAATTGGCACCCAAATTCGACGGTCCTTGTCGAGTCGTCAAGGTTGTATCCCCCACCATCGCCTGGCGAGCCCAGGCGACCGAAAGAAGAGGGTGGCCAATATTTCACAGCTGAAACCATTCCACCAAGAGATCACTAATGACGAAGAAAAGCAACCAGGACCTACGGACGCCCACGAGTAGGCGAGGAGTGAGAGCGGCACCCGTCGCCTGTCGTAACCACTTACTTAATTTAGACTAGACTAACACTAGTAGCGTAGCTAGAAGGGGCTTAGTAGATGAGAGCCACACTGTAGGAATAGGGTATTAACAATTTAGTAACACATAAGCTAACGAATAAGTTGAATTTACAGATGGACCCAGAAATTATTTCGATCTCATCGGACGAGGACGCCAGCAGCGGGGATACCGAACCTTTCCCCGGGCCCAGCGCCGGAGGCCGCCAACGCAACCCGATTTTTATAGGGAAAGGCAGCAGAAGGAACCGCCTCGCCACTTTCACCACACGATGTACTCCCGACGGACCAATATTATGGAACGTTTGGACGGGACGGCCATGCTAATGGCCGTCGAGGTGACGACCCTGTTCGTCGAAGCTCCGTTCTCGCGAAATTCGCCGCCGTACGTGGAGGACCCCCTGTCTCCCCCGCTGGCATCCTCCTCGACAATGTCGCCTGAGAGGACAGGCACGAAAACAACCGACAAGTTGGGCGCTCAAGCGGACGAGGAGGACCTCCTACCCCTCGAGACAGACGAGCACACGTCATTAGCGCGAGAATCCAGATCGATTGAGTCGGCGAGAGCGGGGACTCCACCGTCAGCCCCGGAAGTCGAGTCATCACTGTCGGCAGTAGCATGCGACACCCCAGCAGCCCGCACAGAACCCGACCAGCTCCGCCACGGAACGTGCACTGTCGAAAAAGGGGCGCCGGAGCCCACGACGACTCACGAACCCGTGACAGAGGACAAAGACGAGGAGCCGTTATTCCGCCGCCGCCTCGCCCCCCACCGGTTGATGGTAGACCTGAATAGCAGCTTCCCTTGGATTACCCTACGCTACCTGCCGAAGATCCCCGAGGTGGGTAGTGCATCTCGTTTTGGACTCTCAAAGCAAGGAAATGGAGAAAGCATGGTTCGGTCCGGAAGACGGGATGCCGCCGTTGGTGCCCATCACACGCGTGGAGACGCCTGGCGTGGGTCGCGGAGACGGAAACGGTACCCGTTTCACCCGCAGAGGTCCCTGAGACCCCCTTCGATAGTCAGCTGTGGGGGGACGTCGCAGAATTGTTCGATGGAATCGACGGTTGGGACACGAGCCTGGGGTCGGTGCTCAACGAGGAGGTGGACCTAAGTTCAATGGCAGTCCCGCTGGCTGCCAGTCCCGAGGACGCGCCAAGGGGTCTTACGCCAAAGCTCCGAGGCGAAGTTGCAAAAGCTCGCGGCAAAATTGAGCGGCCAAGGCAAGCGCATGGATCGCTTGCGAGCGTGCCGGCACTTTTTCGGCGACCATCAGAGTAAGTAGACGTGTGTCGGAGTGGCAGAAGCAGAACATAACCCTGAAACGGGTAGCGGAGCGCTAGGGCTCCAGGCAGTGCGGCAAGGCTTTTTGGGTAGGGAAATAGAGTGGGGTAGTGCTGAACAGTTATAAGGAAAGTGATGTGAATAAAGTAATACTCATAAACCTATAATCCATGGCATCTTTTATTAACAGCAACCTCGGGTACCGTGGCTAGCCGGTACTCAACATAACCTCCCCTTCCTAACTTAAATCGTAGTATCGAGAGACGAGGCTGCTTTACGTCGTTCGACATAACTCCTTTCTTAACCTAAAACGTAGTATCGAGAGGCGAGGCTTCATTACGTCGCTCGACATAACCCCTTTCTTAACCTAAAGCGTAGTATATCGAGAGACGAGGCTTCATTACGTCGCTCACAATAACAACCTCTTTCCGAACCTAAAGTGTAGGGTATCGAGAGAGAGAGACGAGGCTTCGCCTCCATCCCAGCAACCAACAAATGTCTTGTGGGCTTGCTGAACCTGGCGAGACCGAGATTTCTTCCCCGGCCAGTAGCTTCCTTACACGTTGTAGGTTTGTTGATATCGATTGTGCGGACTATGGGCCAGGGATGTGACTACACCCAGGGAACCAATGAGCCAGCCGAGGCGGCCCACAGAGAAACAAGCAGTTCCGTAACATGTTTGCTGAGCAAAATCACTTAGATTTAAAAAGCTAACTACTAAAATAGTATACAGGTCAAGTATCTTTCATTTTATAGCTATCGTTTACCCCCACCACCACTTAATAGATTTAAATCAAATAAATTCCCATAAATTTAAGCCAAAATTTTATTGCTGGAAATTTCATTAAGATCAAACACAGAAGAAAACGTCTGCTTATATTCACAAGTGTTTGTAGAAGCTAGCGCAAATGGCAAGAATTTCTGTATACATGTACACACACACATTCATGCACGTCTTCTTTGAATTCTATTGACAGCATTGCAATTGCGCTTGAATTGTATTGTTTGCTGTGTTCTGCAATTTTAATTCATTTTTGTCTCTAGCTCTTATAGATTCTGAAATCGATGCTTATAATGTTATAAATACGGACTGACAGCCGAACAGACAGAAGGACTTGGTATAATCGAATCGGCTATTGAGGCTGATCAAGAATATATATACATTATGTTATGCTTCCTTCTAGCTGTTACATACATTTTCACAAACCCATTTTCAATGGGTATAAAAACAGGAGAGAATGGATATCTTCGGCACGCCGATTTAATACTATGGTAGACATAGTTTACGGGTTTGCAGATACATATGTCGAAATAGTGAAACTCCTAAATGCCAAGTTTAATGGAAATATCTTATAAACCAGAATATTTTGTGATACGAAAACTCAATTTTTCACCGCAAATAAGCAGCTTACTTTAAATAAAAAATGCCACGGTTGCTAAAAATATCTTAATAAACAAAAAAGTGTTCCTATAGTGGGAGCGAAAAAAAAATAGCGGTGCATATAGCTCTCTAACCCTCCTGCTCTCTAAGCAAGTAAGCGAGTTTTGGACCCGAACCAAAACGAACTGATCTACAAAAAATGAATGGTAACCAATTTTTCTTCCAACTGTCCCATCTATATGTTGCATGGTTCGTGGTCTGGTAAGCAATCGCACAAATGTTCCACAATTTTGGGTCAACTGTTTCTATGAATGGATTGTCCGAACTATCGAAGCAGATTGGTACGCAGGGGACCCTTTCTTGACATGTGTCGATGAGATGAAAACATGCAATCCAAGGACAAGAACTAAAACGCAAAGAGCAAGTAGCATAGAAATTAATAAAGGGTATTTTTAATTTATAGCCCTTGTTGGCTTGTTGATTGTTAAAGGAACTAATTTTAGTCCTTTTGTTTTTGGAATGATATTTTAGTATTCACCGTAACGGATAAACACGCGAATACATTATTTGGCTAACTAAAGAAAAATAAGTATATACTAACAAATAACAAATATCTCGCAGTACGATTGTGAATATTTAGATTGATTAAAATTTTTTTTCGCGCATGATAATATTCATCTTAATATGTTCCGTTCAGATTTGAAATCATTTAACCCTGAACCACTAACCATACAATGCATAGACTTGTCAAATGTCGTTTTAATCGGATACCGATAAATCGTCAACGAGTGAGCCCCATGGGTGCTCGCGCCCATTTAAGTGTGCCCAGACAAAGTAAGACTGCTGAGAGTGGCAGCCGAACGCCGGCCTCGAAAGCCGAACGTTCAGTATGAAGCCGCATCTCGCTCAGCGCACAACGTCGCTGCGGCTGATGCTATTTCGTAATGAATATATGTTAGTTTCAGCCCAAATACATACATATGTATGTATGCGTGTGCAGAGTGTGCCTCGCTCTTACTTATTGTTTTGCGCACTTGTGTGCATCTCCTTCTCCCTGCATAGCTTCTCAAAAACCCCGAGATCTACAAACATACATACATATGTTTGTGTTGTGTGGATGTGCGCACAAGTAGATCGCGGCGTTTGTCGCGAGCCAGAGATTTTTTCTTCAATTGTGTGCCCTTTGTGCCTGTGGTGGCAAAAGGCACACACATTCAAATGCTCTATCATGTATTTCTTCGTCCAGTCAGCCATAATGAGAAGATTTTGATATATTTATATTTATTAAAAACTTAAATGACCTAAATGATATATTTATATATATATTATATTTTAATATTTTTGTTTACTGTGGGGACCAATTTTGCTTAAAATTAAACAAAAAACTAGGTCGTATTTCTGCAAGGGTAATTCTTCGTCGGCTGATCGAATAATTTAAGAAAAGACCAAAAATTTTAAATGTTCAATTTTTTTCGACTTGCTACTTGTGCACACGCACACTCTTTCGAGTAAGCAGTTGGGTGACATTATTAAAGGGTTTGGCCTGTTCATGTGCAAAACTCCTATTTTCCATGCATGTTGCAAGGGTAAGGGTACCTGAACGTTGGCATAAGTGCATGATAACTCTTTGGCCTGCCAAGCACACACACTTACACACTTTTCTATATGGATGGAAGCATTTATGCGTTTGTGTGCGTGTTGGTTGCCTGCCTGCCTGCCCGATGCAAATTTGACAAAATTTGAACTTTTTGGCATTTCTGAATTTCGAGCTCTACACAGAGACACACACACCCACACAAAAATGTGTGCGAATGAGCCGATCAAGGGTGTGTCGTGAGGCAGAGATATTTTTATCAATGGGTGCGTAAATTTGGGCGACGGGCACGGTCTTTGTTTTTTTCGGCATGCCTGCGGTGGGCTTGCGGCCGCGTAAGGCACAAATGTGTGAACAGGCAACGAACAGGTGAACCGCACTTGTCGTTCGTTTGCACTTTGATTTTTCGACATTGTAAACATTTTGGGTTAAAGGGAATTATGGCAGGCAATAAACGATCAGAATGCCTAGCATGCGTCTGCATCCATAAAAAAACGAAGACCGTGCCCGCCGCCCAAATTTACGCACCCATTGATGAAAATATCTCACGACAAACCCTTGATCGGCTGATTCGCACACATTTTTGTGTGTGTGTGTGTCTGTGTGTAGAGCTCGAAATTCAGAAATGCCAAAAACTTCAAATTTGGTCAAATTCGCATCTGGCAGGCGGGCAACCAACACGCACACAAACGCACAAATGCTTCCATCCATATAGAAAAGTGTGTAAGTGTGTGTGCTTGGCAGGCCCAAAGAGTTATCATGCACTTATGCCAACGTTCAGGTACCCTTACCCTTGCAACATGCATGGAAAATAGGAGTTTTGCACATGAACAGGCCAAACCCTTTAATAATGTCACCCAACTGCTTACTCGAAAGAGTGTGCGTGTGCACAAGTAGCAAGTCGAAAAAATTGAACATTTAAAATTTTTGGTCTTTTCTTAAATTATTCGACCAGCCGACGAAGAATTACCCTTGCAGAAATACGACCTAGTTTTTTGTTTAATTTTAAGCAAAATTGGTCCCCACAGTAAACAAAAATATTAAAATATAATATATATATAAATATATCATTTAGGTCATTTAAGTTTTTAATAAATATAAATATATCAAAATCTTCTTATTATGGCTGACTGGACGAAGAAATACATGATAGAGCATTTGAATGTGTGTGCCTTTTGCCACCACAGGCACAAAGGGCACACAATTGAAGAAAAAATCTCTGGCTCGCGACAGACGCCGCGATCTACTTGTGCGCACATCCACACAACACAAACATATGTATGTATGTTTGTAGATCTCGGGGTTTTTGAGAAGCTATGCAGGGAGAAAGAGATGCACACAAGTGCGCAAAACAATAAGTAAGAGCGAGGCACACTCTGCACACGCATACATACATATGTATGTATTTGGGCTGAAACTAACATACATATATTACGAAATAGCATCAGCCGCAGCGACGTTGTGCGCTGAGCGAGATGCGGCTTCATACTGAACGTTCGGCTTTCGAGGCCGGCGTTCGGCTGCCACTCTCAGCAGTCTTACTTTGTCTGGGCACACTTAAATGGGCGCGAGCACCCATGGGGCTCACTCGTTGACGATTTATCGGTATCCGATTAAAACGACATTTGACAAGTCTATGCATTGTATGGTTAGTGCCTGAACCCATTGCAAATGGGGAAAAAAAGATTCAATATTAATCGATATAAATCGATATCAAAATCGTGTTTTTGAGCAAAATTGGTAAATAATAAGAACTAGAGTCACCAAACTTTACATGTAGCTTCTAGTCTCTATATATATAACTGTTTGTCCTTACTGACTGACTGACTGACTGACTGACTGACTGATTGGTGATCAACGTACAGCCCAAGCCGTAAGAGCTAGGAAGCTGAAATTTTCACTGTAGCTACCTTATGTGATATAGGTGCACGTTGAGACGGGGTTTCGGGAAATTCCACCCGCAAGTATGGATAAATCGCGAATAACGTTTGTATGTAACTTTTTTGTTTTCCATCCGATCGGTCTCAAACTTATTTTCAAAGATCTTTGTTCAAATTCATTTGAGGGGTGTTTCACACTTTTAGGAAAATCCGTTCCCCCTTGGTGGAAATGGAGATCAAAGATTTGGTGTGTGACGTTTCGCGCTCAAATTCATTTCCAGTGATCTATAAGAAAAATCATTTGATACGTGTTTCACACTTTTCGCAGAATTCAAACTTCTTCGGGGGGAATGCGATTTAAAAATTTCAAACTTATTTTCAAAGCTTTACATAAGAACTTAATAAATACGTATTTCAGCGATTTGGAAAATTCCACCCGCAACAGTGGTACATTGGCGGAAAACGTTTGTATGAAAGTTATTTGTTTACCGTCCGATCAGTTTCAAAATCATTTCAAATCTGTTTGAGAACATTGATTTTATAACATACGTGCCACGGGCAAGGCCGGGTTATACCCGCTAGTATACTACCGCTACCACAACAAAGCTATAAATCAAGTTAATAAACCAACGTTTATTGCCCACCAATTTACGCCACAATTTTAATGCAATTGACATTTTGAGAATACACAAATATTCTATAGCAAAATAAAATGTGTTGTATAAAATATCATTAAGATCGGTTAAGAAACACAAAACTAACCTCGTGCTTGCAGCAGCTAGCGCAAATTGCAAGAATTTCTGTATTCATGTAAACACACACATTCATGCGCGTCTTCTTTGAATTCTATCAACAGCATTGCAATTGCGATTGTATTGTTTTCTGTGCTGCTATTTTAATTAGTTTTTCTAGCTAAGTCAATGGTTGGTATTGCTGTTGAGTAGAGGCACAAACAAAAGGAGTACACATTATTTGTGTAGGTGAACGGCATCGGTGTATTTTTATCTTTTTATTTCGCGCCCACTCAGTGCTCTTTCAATTTGTCTATGTACCGCCACTAACCAAATAACCTATAGACTGGTCAAACCGTATATTTGGTGGTGACAACCTTTTTTTTGCGGCTGGTCCAAAGTCGCCGTCGTTTTTGTTCGGGTTCGAGACATGCCCGCATGCTCTCACAGCAAGCGAGTAAGAATACATATGGCCTGTGTCGTGGAACGGCAACGCTGTCTTTTACTCGCTCACTTTACAGGAAACGGCTTTGGCTTACTCTCATCCATATGATTTGTGCGATAGAACGGCATCGCTGTTTTTTATCTCGCTCCCACTACAGGAAACTGATTTGGCTTACTCTCAGCGCTCTTTCAATTTGTCTAAATGTTTAAATGTTCGTGAATAGCAAGTCCGAAAACTTTGAAATTCACACATGCCAACGCTTAGGTACCTTTTCAAACAAGAACGAGCTTAAATGAAAGAATTTCACATCGACTTGGCAAACCCTTTGATTATTTCATATTACTCGTCCCCACGAAAGGGAAGAAATGCCACCGACTTTTGACAAAAATTGTATTTGTGGGCATTTTTGCTTGTCCGGACACATACACACACAAACATTTAAACGGTACATAGACAAATGGATGAGAGTGAGCCAAAGCAGTTTCCTGTAGAGTGAGCGAGTAAAAAGACAGCGATGCCGTTCTACGACACAGGTCATATGTATTCTTACTCTCTTGCTGTGTGAGCATGCAGGTATTTCTCGAACCCGAGCAAAAACGAAAGCAACTTTGGACCAGCCGCACTTAAAACGCTTGTCCCCAGCATTTGTACTCGTTATCCAGGTTATATGCTGTTTGGTTAGTGGTAGAGGCGAGGGAACTATTTCTTCGTTTAAATTACTGTTACAGCAAACAAGCGCATAGCACGAGCTGCATTTTGTGTTAGTAGAAGAGGGTTCAGGCAAAGACAATATAAACACTAAGATGAGTAACGCCATACAACAAAATGCTATTATGCAGCTTGCTTTTTTGAAATTTGAGAACGAAAACGAAATCAGTATCTTTGCGCTCTCATAGCCGAAAGGCTAAAAATATAATGTACTCTGCGCTTCGGCTCTATGAGGGCCGTGCAAGCAATTATGTTTGTATGTGTAACAATACACATACATAACAGCATATTTGAATGTGTTGCTATTCACAGCTCTGGATTTAGCTGGCAAAGAAAATAATTTTGTAAGATTTCTAGCGCTGATCATGCATGACCTTTCCCAAATTTGTATTTACCTTTGAATGCATGTTGTGTACTGAGGCTGTCCCCGTCTCCGTAGAAAATCTGTTTTTTAAAGTCGATGCAAATATTTATATCATTTCTTTAAATTAAATAATTACTTATTTATTACTATTTTTATTTTATTAAATAATAAAAGAGTGCCAAAAAATACAAATAGGGTAAATACAATACGTCGGCAGCTAGTTCGACCGGCAGAATACAATTGAATACAAATTTAGGATAGGTCATGCATGATCAGCGCTAGAAAGCTAAGAAAACTTATTTCTTTACCAGCCAAAGACAGAGCGGTGAATAACAGCACATATATACATACATATTTTGATGTAGCTATGCATGCATAATTTACACATACAAAAACAGGTGCTTGCACGCCATTGGCTGAGACAAGAACTTGCTCGTGTCAGCGTCAGCAAGCCACGACTTTGGCTTTCGTTCGTCTGAACTAACAGCCGTCGGCAGGCATGTCGTGCGAAGCCTCAAAGGTTAGACGAAAGGCAAGGCTAAAAATTTTGCGTCGCATTCAAATGCATGGGAGTTACTCATTTAGTGTTTATATTGTCTTTGGTTCAGGGTTTCCCCGAGTCGGAAAAATCCGACTATATACATCAAAATCGCGTACGCATCAACAATACTTTGTCCGTAACTTATGTCGCATCTTCGGGGGTACCTCAGGGTAGTTGTCTTGGTCCGCTCCTATTTAACTTGTTTATTATTGATATAGGGAGTTGCTTCCGTTCGTCCGACTATCTATTATTTGCCGATGACCTTAAAATATTAAAATGCATTTCGTCTCAGCATGATGTAATGGTTTTGCAGAAGGACTCTGAATGGTGTAGTCATAACCAGCTACCTCTGAACTCAGCTAAATGCTATCACATCACATTTAGCAAATGTTTTTCTGCCATTCTTTCATCCTATTCCATTTATGGACAAGAACTCACTCGTAAATCAGAAGCTTTGGACTTAGGAGTAATTTTTGACTCTAAGTTCTTATTCATTTAGCATATAAACTATATTATGCCTAAGGTGTATGCGATGTTTGGGTTTGTTAGGCGCAATTCTAGTTCTTCTATTTCGATCTTTGCGATACCATTTGCCGTTTTCTGTGGGGACTCATAGAACTGCTTATGCAAGTAACGAGCCTATGATCAGATCACTAAAGCTTTATAATAGTCTACCAACTGAAATGCGTTTTGATTTTTCTGCCAGTAGTGCTCAAATTAAAAATAAGCTTAAAGAATTCTTGCTTTAAAACTCATTAATTCCACATCTTCTTTAAGCTTCATATTTTCTGTTTAGTTAATAAGTTATTTAAGATAATATTTTGTAAATTATAATAACCTGAAAGCTACCAGTATTGGTTAATAAAAAAATAAATAAACAATTTAATAATTTTGTTTGTAAAAATGCAAAAATTTATCATTTCTGTGCCTTTTTCTAGTTATTATTCATTACTTTTCATTACAAGATGTGATTACACTTGCCATGGGCCTTGTATACCGACAAAAACTTTTCTAAGTACGTGCAGGTACATGTATGTAAATAATGAATAATGTATTTTGCACAACATAGAGACTGTTTAATTATATCCGCCAACTAATTGGAATAGTTGTCAATCAACGACTACATATACATTTATTTTTCAAATTTAAGTTAGGTATCTGTGAATGTTTGCTTTGCTTTTTGTATAATAAATATTCTGTTTTTGCCTCCATCCAAAGCACTTGTTTGAAATTTTTTGCATATTAAGCAAATCGGAGAGAGTTACTCAAACATGGCCATTGATGAGGTTGGTACAACTTCCAGTAGTAGCTGAAAAAACAGTGTCACCTTATCTATAATAACGTTTTAAAAAAAGGAACATTAACAAAATGGTATATAACTTTATGTGTAATTCTTATATTTACTTACTCATAAAGCGCGGGGTCATTCCTAGTTTAACGAAAGGTACGTAAAATATTAGGCCCGCGAAGATGAAGAGCAACGCATATAAATATTCTATGCGAGGAGTCTGGAAAATTGGCGCTGCAACAAGGTAGACAGATATAACCAAGACCACAACAGGAATGACAATGGGCACTTTGTATGGCCGTGGATGATTAGGTTTGGTGTAGCGCATCACTATTAGTGCCAACATAGCGCCGCCATAAAATATCCATGCTGTGAAGCTGAAGAAGTCAATCAGCGAATCAATCGTGCCATGCAGGACCATGGCTGACGCAATTAGCGACTGTTAAAAAAAAACGAATAAAAAGGGGAGAGTTCGATTCGGGTTTGAGTTCGATAGCCATTCTTTGAAATGTTGTAGATTAATGAAACATAAATATTACCACAGACGATATAAACACTTAGACGAGTAACGCCATACAACAAAATGCTACAATGCAGCTTGCTTTTTTGAAAATTTGAACGAAAACAAAATCAGTATCTCAGTACACGACATGCATTCATACATACAATATGTCAACACAAATTTGGGATAGGCCATGATCAGCGCTAGAAAACTATGAAAATTTATTTCTTCACCAGCCAAAGCCAGAGCAGTGAATTTTGTGATTATGTGTTGTTATATACACATATTTTGATGTACATAGTTATGCATGCATAATTCACACATACAAACATAGGTGCGTGCACACCTTTGGCTGAGACAAGAACTTCTCTCAAGCATACACTGTCCAAAAACATAAGTGAAATCAATCTATGTGTGCTATTTTCCTAACATAGTTATTGCACAAGATGTGCTTTGTGAAACAATTATTTTATTCTTAAATTTTCCTGTAAAATTTATCGTTAGTATCTAGGGTAACGGTTCATTTATGTAAATAAAGCATGCATTTCATAGATAAAGAAAAGTACTTGCGTCGATCGTAAGTTCAAAACTTTTTCGATCAATGAAACGAAGCGACGCAAAGCATCATCGACCAGCTTTGCTGAAGGCAGACTGGCGACTAACTTAGTTGCTCGTGACAGCATCAGCAAGCCGCGATTTTGGCATTTGTTCGTCTGCGTCGCATTCAAATGTATGGGCGTTACTCATCTTAGTGTTTATATTGTCTTTGATATTACTATGATTTTTGAACTTACGTGGAATATAAGACCAGGAGCAGGAGTTAAGCGTCGTACATGTACATATGATAAAATGTCTAGTAGATGCCCCTCTCGACTGGCTGCAAAGCAAAGACTGCAGTAAAAAAATAGGTATATAAATTAAAAACAAACAAAGAGCGAGAGACGTGTAGTTAAGTTAAATATGTAACCTACCGTCCTGCGGCAAAAAGTGTACCATTAGCACTACCAAACGTGCTAACAGTGACACTAAGTGGCATTAGCCAGGCAAGGGCGCCTAAAATACGGTTGCCAAAGGTGACAGCGACCGCCTCAGATTCGATCATTTCTTGCGCTGACATGGCTGCTAGGTAGGATATGTTGATCAGCGCGTAACACAAAGTAACCAGTGGTATGCCAATCATGATAGATCGCGGCAAGTTTTTGCTTGGATTCTTTATCTCCTCGGTAACATAGTTGAGGTTGTTCCAACCATCGTATGCCCAAAGGCCAGTGTAAAATGCGGTTGCGATTGCGCCAATATTTGGCATTGGCCCATCAAATGCATGTGACAAATGCTGGGTGTTGCCCTGTAGTAACTTCCATGCACCACCGCATATTACAATGACAACGGCAACCAATTTAGCCGCCGTAAATACGTTCTGCACGGCCATTCCCAAATTGACGCTGTAGCAATTCACGAACAATATCATCACTGACAACGCAAAAGTAAGGAATTAGGTTTCTTTTGAATTGTAAATGGCACTTATTGTACAACACTTACCAATTGCCACCAGTGCAACCATCTTAACAACCCCTCTAGGCGGATCACATTCTGTCACAAAGGCCTCAACAGCATATTGTGCGAATGATAAGCATATTATTGCCATTTGAGATGGCTTCAACACCAACGTCGATACCCATGAGAATAAAAAAGCCGGTGCCGGTCCATAGGCGTCCATAAAGTAGGCCCATTCCGCACCAGATGAGGTATTCATTGTTCCAAGTTCGGCATATGCCAGAGCTCCTAAACCGTGCGAAACAAAAAGTATTTAATTGATCACTATATGTAAAACACAAGTTGCAAAGTTAAAGAAAAGTATAATATGTGATTGGTTTTTTAGGCGATGTGACCATATATAAAATATAACACAAATAAATTTTCACAGTATGTGTTCTTAAAAAGTAAAGGCGTATATATCTTCTGTTACAGCATCTATACTCAAGTAGATATTGTAGAAGCTAGAGATTCGGGATTGGGTTACCCAAAGCAAGTTTAATTTTATTTCTTTCGACTAGAGTAATTTTGTTGTATTAGACATTTTTCTTTAAATTGGAACGTTTTTTTATACCCCTATAAAAGGTATTATAAAATTGTCATGAAATGTGTAACGTATAAAAGAAGACATCTCACACCACATTGAGTATGTATATTCTAGATCAGCATTAACAGCCCACTTGATATAGCGTTGTCCGCCTGTCCGTTCGTCCGTCTGTTGACGGACTGAACCCCTGCCTTTGGAACAATCGGTCTAAATGTAGGATCTTGAATGGGAAACTTATTTTTTTATCTTGACATTTATTCGTTTTACTATGCCTCTTGCATATATGCAAAATCCTATCAACAGCGGACCATATGTACAAAACCGCAAAGCAATTATCTACAAGGGTATTAAATTTATGGCGTGCTGAGGATATCCTTAATTTTTCGATTATATCTCTAATACTATAATTTACCAACAACCAAAAGATATTTATTTCTAGCCCTCAAATATTTTTTATCATTAATAAATATTTGTTTGACTGGCTCGAGGTGGGTTTTTACTCAAGACAGAAAAGAAACACAATTTTGCTTGAATTATCACCGATATATTTCGGATGCACTTCGGCAACCGTCTTCAGGGCACTAACACAAAAACAAACAAGTAAGAGGTTAGTCGGGAGCTCCCGACTAGGGGATACCCTGAACCCTCTTCTTCCAACAGGCGAACGGTATAAAATAAAAGATACTTGATATATATATATTATTCTAAAAGCTACATGTCTAGTTTGGCGACTCTAGCTTTTATTATTTACCGAAATTGCCCAAAAAACCGTATGTCGATATCGATTTTAAGCGCTAACTTTGAAACGGGGCAAGTTATCGAATATCGGAAACATACTCGATGTGCGCGGCGACAAGGAGGACCTACAGCTAACATTTCAAGCTCTTATAGGTTCTGAGATCATTGCGTTCATACATACGGACATGCACGCTGATAAAAGTTGCTAAGCAAGAGTAACAGAAGATTAGCCGTAAATAGAAGAATTTTAACACAAAAAAAAAAGACATAATCACAACAACAGAATTTTGAACCACTATTATTCATAAGCTGCATTGCATGGCATAACCCACTGTGTGTTTACAAATTGTATAATCATAACAATATCATGCCTTCTGCAGCCGAATTCAAATAATGCTAACAGCAGCAAAAATCATAAGAGTAGAATGCCTTCTGCCAAGCTCACATATTGTCAACTATCATTTATAAACAAAAACTGACCAACAGAAAGGCGCTAGCATATACAAGCTGCAGCTGCTGTCCCTTTGCAAAAAGTCACGTACTCCAATTATTATTTAGCTTTAAATATAGCGTAAGCCAATTTTTGTACGTCAGTCTTAATCCAGATATTCAACATAATAAACTGATAAAAATTCACTCTCGTGAAATAAAGTCTTTTTTTTCAAACTTATAAATACGTTATTGACGCAGCCGGTAGGAAGCATTTTGTGAAAAGAAATAAATTGAAGTTCGTGAGTGATATGAACAACAACTGGTGTCTTCTCTGATTAACAAGCGTAATTGTGCACAGTATTAGAACTAAATCGAATATATTTCAACTCCAAAATTCGCTATCCGCAAAATAACTTGACGTTTCAAAACAATTCAAGCAACGTATAAATCCAATTAGGTCGCGTAGACTATATAATACCAATTATCAAGGTAATTTACGTAAATTTTGTAGTGAGGAAGAGGCTAAGATAATAATTATAACTGACGAGTAAGAATTAGAAGGGAATTTAGATAATTCCAGATTATATACAAACGCTATGCCTAACACTGTAAAAAACTTAATAAATAAAAAATTACCAGAAAGACTCTTTATGTCACTCGCAAAACATGATTTATCCACTATTTCAAAATTAAAACAAGTAGCTCAAATGGAGGGCTACTATGAGAAAAAATTTTATAGCAATAATAAAAAACAAAATACTAACAATGCTATAAATTATACCGGAAATACTAAACCTTAAATTACCCCAAGTTACATAACTAACAATAATCAAAACCACAATTTTTCACATCACCCTCCGAACAACCAAACTTCTTTTAACCAAAATAAGCAACTAGCTCAAGAATTCAAACAGAATTTACAACAAGCACAAATAAATAACCCCATAAATAAAAATATTTCTCCAGGTAGATATTTACCAAATCAATCGTACAGGCGTATACGACAAAATACTAGTGGTTCCCAAAAAATGCAGGTTGATGAAAATTATCAACAATCCGAAAATTATCAGGGTAACTATGTACAAGAAGAGTATGGTTGTCAGAACAACCAATACGAGGAGTTTCAGAATAATGAAATAAAAGACGACAATTTTCCAATTGGAGCCTCGGGACAAGCCAGTACATAGAAATTAAAATTAACAACAGACGCTACAGATGTCTCATTGACACTGGGTCCGTCAATAAATATGATGAGGGAAAACTTCCTTAATATACCAGTTTATACAAGACCTACTTCGATTAGAACCATGACAGGGATATCAAAACATAACCATTATGTATCCACTGCACCTAATAAACTCTTTAGGCAAGATCAGATATTTTATATACATGATTTTTCACCTCATTATGATATACTTTTAGGCAGAAATTTATTAAAGGCAAACAACGCCATAATTTACTACGCTCATGACAGAATAATAATTAGCGAGAGATCGTTCAATCAGAAGAAATTAGTTTGGGATCCAAATTCAGAAAAAAACTTCGAAGCATATTTAAACCAGAAAGTTATACACAAGAAATTAATTACGCAATAAGTAATGAAATAACATCCGGACAAGATTACCGAGTTGATCATCTAAACGATGAAGAAAAATCAAAACTATCAAAATTACTGAAACATTTCAGTGACATCCAATATCGAGAAGGTGACAATTTGACCTTCACGAGCATTGTTAAGCACGAAATTAATACACATCATGAAAATCCAATTTACAAGAAACCATACGGTTACCCTTTCGCTTTCGAACAAGAAATCGAAAAGCAAATTAAAGATATGTTAACCCAAGGTATTATTCGGCATAGCCAGTCGCCTAGTTGTAATCCCTTATGGATCGTACCAAAGAAGGCAGACGCGTCCGGAAGGGCAAAATTTAGATTAGTGGTCGATTACAGAGGTTTGAACGACATTACAATCAATGATAAATTCCCCATTCCAAGCATGGACGAGATTTTGGGAAAATTAGGAAGATGTTCATACTTTACAACAATAGATTTGGCAAAAGGTTTCCATCAGATTGAGATGGACAAGAAATCAATTAATAAAACAGCATTATCTACGAGTATACTCGAATGCCATTTGGATTTAAAAATGCACCAGCAACATTCCAAAGGTGCATGAATCCCGTTCTTCGTGATTTAATTAACAAGCATTGTCTTGTTTATTTGGACGACATTATTGTCTTCTCCACATCACTTGAAGAACATTTAAATTCAATAAATAAAGTTTTTGAAAAATTAAGACAGGCAAATTTGAAACTTCAATTAGATAAGTGCGAGTTTTTAAATAAGGAAACAGAATTCTTAGGCCATATTATAAGTCCAAAAGGCATACGGCCAAACAAATTGAAAGTAAAAGCAATACAAGAATTTCCTTTGTCAAAAACATCAAAGGAAATTAAATCATTTCTAGGTTTATGTGGTTATTATCGAAAGTTCATTCCAGATTTAGCAAAAATTGCAAAACTCATGACTCTTTACCTAAAGAAAGCGGCAAAAATTGATATTAAAAATGTTGAATACAATAAAGCCTTTGAAACTTAGTGAATATAATTTCTCAATCAAATACTTAGAAGGAAAATTAAACCACGTAGCAGATGCTTTATCACGCATCAAAATTGAAGAAAATATGCTAGGCGAACAAGATATTAACACACAAGCTACAGCACATAGCGCTGAAGAAGATAATGAAAATTTAATACATTTAATAGAAAAACCATTAAACTATTTTAGAAGACAAACAGATGATTAGAAGTGATACCGAGCAAATAGAAGTTGAACCATATTTTAAAAAATTAAGAATAAAAATCGAATATTTAAACTTAAACATTGAAAAAGCTAAACAGATATTGATAAAACATTTTTGCAACAATTCAAGCGTATTATACATTATATATCAAAATTTAATCCAAAACATAATTAACGAATGTGAAGTTTGTAATCTAGCTAAGATTGATCACAGGAACACATCTTGTAAATTTAATATTACACCAGAAGTAGAAAACTGTAGAGAAACTTACGTAGTAGACATTTACTTAATAAAAAACCATAGCTATTTAACATGTATTGATTTATATTCAAAATTTGCAAATGTAATTGAACTTAACGGCAAGGATTGGATGGAAGTTAAAAGAGGACTCATCCAAATATTTAACAATATGGGAAAACCTATAACTCTGAAGACAGATAGGGAATAAGGAAAAAGTTGAAATTCAAATAACAACAAGTAAAAATGGTGTAGCGGATATAGAAAGACTACATAAGACAATTAATGAAAATAATAGCAGTAAATACAAAGTTTAGGAAAGCACCCAAATTCACGGTAAATTACATAACCCTTACAAACCCACTGGGAAAATAGAACAAATTGACGAAGATCATTTTGAGGAGACTAACAGAGGTCCAAAAATTAAGCATTATAAAACAAATTATCAAAAACAAAAGAAATTAAATAAGAGCAAATATTTACAGGAGGACGAAATTCCAAAACAGGATATATAACTTTCATTTTTCTGGCACTAATGATGTCAACACTATTACCAGGAACTAATAACCAGTTTATAGATATTTACCCTATTAAATCAAATAATGGATACTTACTCTTTAAAATAGACATGATAGACATACCCGATAATTACGAGCACCATTGTCTCACAATATATATATATATATATATATTTTATACGATTAACAACCCTCGTAATTAATACCCTGTAGGTCACTTTTAAAACAAGCCCTGACTCAAAAGGAACGTCTACATACCTGGCGCCCTCCGGACTTAGTTACCCCTACCTAAATTGCGCGGATCTCTGTGCAGACGGATCGTCTCTTCACACCCACTTATGGGACTAAGACAAAAGCCAAAATGTAATAAATAAAAAGTAGAATGGGGTTCCTGTATCCAACCTCTACATCAAAGACAGCGGCTTCAAAGCCTGGCACCCTAGGTGCGAGCAAACCCGCATCCCCTCCGGAACTTGGGTTTGCTGAGGTCACCCTAACGTCTCCTGCCATCTTGGAAAATAAGCAAAGTCTTATAAGTGCGTTTGTGCCTCCTTCCGATGTAGGAACTACCGCATAGTCAAGGGAATGCCGTAAAAAAGTACATCTTCCAGCGTCAAAATACGTGCAGAAGAATCTAGCTAACAGGCTAAAAAAGGTGAAATCGAACAAGAGTGTTCATCCAGACCTCAGCTTCAAACCACCAAATGAGACAACCGAAGGAGCAGCGCTCCTAGAAAGTCCTTGTGTCCCCGCAAAGAAATCACGTTTTAAGGCGGGGAGGTCTTTCGCCTAGATCGCCAAAGAAGATCCCTATTGGAATCCTAGACTAAGATGATCCATAAGAAAAAGTTCCCAAGCATCAGCCATCCGCTGATTTGAGCTGCTTAAGACGAAGCCTCCACCCTCTATCGGCGACAATGAGAGACCAGCAAAGCTTTACACAGCTGATATTTTAAAGGTCGGAAAAGTCTAATCTGGAGCCAAGTTAGTTGTGGTAGAGTGAAATACGATTCCATCGTTCATTAAGAAATCTGAGTTTTTCTTAACTATACTGCAGCCATGCTACCATAATTCATTCATTCACGACTGGAAAGTCATCAAGGTGGAAGAAAAAAGGAATCACTCTCCCCAATCAAAGTCGGTGATAAGCTAGAGCCAACGACTATTCAGTCGTTCAGAATATCACCTCGGAGCTAGAAGAACCCGATAGATTGGAACTGGCTTCACGTTGGACGAGCTTACCATAACGCGGGACAAAAGGACACTTTGTCACCTGGTGGACGCAGAGGTCCTCTCGGAGATTATTTACGACGACGACGAAGTCAACTGAAGAGTGGTGGAGGGATTCTTTTTAGATATATGTATGACAGATAAACATCCACCACTGTAAAGGAACTTCCGCTGCACTCCTGCTCCGCCTGGCTGCTGAAAGTAAGGTTTTTGGATTAGAAAATCACGACAACAATCTCTAAGCGACAATCAAACAAGGTAACATTCGTTCCTTCGTTCTAGTAAGAAATAATCTTAGTATTTTGCCAAATTTAACAATGGCAACAACACCGCAACATGCCTGGAGATTCTGCCGCAGTTGACAGCCCAGGACTTTTACTTTAAGACGTCTCGCGAAGCCTAATCACTTAGTGGGGAAGTACCAATATTGATGTAGAGGCTCTCCGATATTGATGAGTTCCTCTCCGCCTAACTACTAAAAACGTATTATAATTAAATATATGCAACAGGGCATGAGATAACACTTTTATTATAAAAGTTGCAAAGGAGACACAAATCTGACCCTTGCATAAAGCATATATTGATTTCATTCCAGTTATCCATAGAAATATTGTATATATATTGGATGTGAACATAGCTTGGAACACTCCAAACTATTAGTCTATTAACCTGCGAAAGGTTTACTGGTCAAGATAAGTCGCAACCCTAAGACAAAACATTTTAAAAATAGTACCGTGCGGTCTTCAAAATGTAGAATACCTAATGTAACTGGTTAAAACCTACACAAGCGCAACCGTGCTTGCAATCTTTGTGCCCTGAAGGCAAACCTAAGGAAAAGAAAAACCCATTGTGTTCACTGCAAGTATATTATGTCAACAAAAACTGCAAGGATATCGTTCACCATGCAAAAAAAGAGACAACGCGGATCAACTGTATCAAAAAGTCGCAAGACAAGCCAAAGGAATCGAAAGGCCCAAATTCATTTCTAAAAGAGATGTAACTACAAATGCCGCAAGGTTACGAATAACGCAAAGTGATAAGAATTAGAGACAAAAATATTGGTAAAACTGCGCGTCGGTATCTTACACTTTCTTTTCTATTTTGGCAATGCCAGTTATGTATACAGATATCATTTAAGAGTGAATGTAATGGTGCAAATGTAATATTTTTATTTTATTTAAGGGACTAATGGTATTCCTTATAATTGAAACACAATTACATTAGTGTTTATTTTCGAACATGGCTAAACCATTTATGATAAATCTAAGAAGATATTATTCGAATCCCAGACTGCAAAAATTCAATTACGAAAGAAAAAATTGAGGCACTTTTGCAGGGAATTCATCGATTACAAATATTTTTTTTAGTTTTTCGAAGCATTATTAATGATTTGAAAATTTAAAGGGATTATGTGGAATACCATAAACAACTTGTGCTACGTTAATTGGCAATATTAAAAATATACAATTTCATCTGAGGGGGACGAGCTCGCTCCCTTCCAAACGAACGAACGAGAAGCGGGGTCTCAGTTAGATTTTTCATTGCTTGTCGGTTCTGCGGGCACCTGTGGCCACTTAGCCATGTTCAGTAACACTAAACTTCAGTATACGTTAACAGGTTAAGCCGCTGGCCAAACACACATTAACATATAAGTTTGAGAGTCAGACAATTATTTTTAATTATTCAAGTGGATTTAAAAATCGATTCAATTAATTAATAAGCACAAAAAAATATAACAAACAAGTAAGAGGCTCTAGTCAAGAGCTCCCGTCTAGGGGATACCCTGAACACGCTTCTTCCAACACCAAATGCAGCTCGCCCTACGCCCTCATTTGCTTTAATAGTTACCTTGGTAGGGTTTGAACTGGCAACTGACCTCGTTTCTTGCTGACGCCTCTACTCAAAAGCTACACCAATGATTGAGTCTTAGCACTAACCATACAATGCATAGACATGTCAAAAGTCGTTTTAATCGGATACCGATAAATCGTCAACGACTGAGCCCCATGGGTGCCCGCGCCCATTTTAGTGTGCCCAGACAAAGTGAGACTGCTGAGAGTGGCAGCCGAACGCCGGCCTCGAAATCCGAACGTTCAGTATGAAGCCGCATCTCGCTCAGCGCACAACGTCACTGCGGCTGATGCTATTTCGTAATATATGTATGTTAGTTTCAGCCCAAATACATACATATGTGTGTGTGCGTGTGCAGAGTGTGCCTCGCTCTCACTTATTGTTTTGCGCACTTGTGTGCATCTCCTTCTCCCTGCATAGCTTCTCAAAAACCCCGAGATCTACAAACATACATACATATGTTTGTGTTGTGTGGATGTGCGCACAAGTAGATCGCGGCGTTTGTCGCGAGCCAGAGATTTTTTCTTCAATTGTGTGCCCTTTGTGCCTGTGGTGGCAAAAGGCACACACATTCAAATGCTCTATCATGTATTTCTTCGTCCAGACAGCCATAATGAGAAGATTTTGATATATTTATATTTATTAACAACTTAAATGGCCTAAATGAAATATTTATATATTATATTTCAATATTTTTGTTTACTGTGGGGACCAATTTTGCTTAAAATTAAAAAAAAACTATGTCGTATTTCTGCAAGGGTAATTCTTCGTCGGCTGGTCGAATAATTTAAGAAAAGACCAAAAATTGTAAATGTTCAATTTTTTCGACTTGCTACTTGTGCACACGCACACCCTTTCGAGTAAGCAGTTGGGTGACATTATTAAAGGGTTTGGCCTGTTCATGTGCAAAACTCCTATTTTCCATGCACGTTGCAAGGGTAAGGGTACCTGAACGTTGGCATAAGTGCATGATAACTCTTTGGGCCTGCCAAGCACACACACTTACACACTTTTCTATATGGATGGAAGCATTTATGCGTTTGTGTGCGTGTTGGTTGCCTGCCTGCCTGCCCGATGCAAATTTCATAGGATTTGAAGTTTTTGGCATTTCTGAATTTCGAGCTCTACACAGAGACACACACACACACACAAAAATGTGTGCGAATGAGCCGATCAAGGGTTTGTCGTGAGACAGAGATATTTTTATCAATGGGTGCGTAAATTTGGGCGACGGGCACGGTCTTTGTTTTTTTTCGCCATGCCTGCGGTGGGCTTGCGGCCGCGTAAGCCACAAAAGTGTGAACAGGCAACGAACAGGTGAAACGCACTTGCCGCTCGTTTGCACTTTGATAGTGAAAAAATGGAAGTGATATTTTAATGTATTTTTCGACATTGCAAACATTTTGGGTTAAAGAGAAATATGGCAGGCAATAAACGATCAGAATGTCTAGCATGCGTCTGCATCCATATCAAAGTGCATTGTCAAATTGTCAAATTTGCATCGGGCAGGCAGGCAGGCAACCTACATGCACACAAACGCATAAATGCTTCCATCCATATAGAAAAGTGTGTAAGTGTATGTGCTTGGCAGGCCCAAAGAGTTATCATGCACTTATGCCAACGTTCAGGTACCCAAACCCTTTAATAATGTCACCCAACTGCTTACTCGAAAGAGTGTGCGTGTGCACAAGTAGCAAGTCAAAAAAATTGAACATTTTCAATTTTTGGTCTTTTCTTAAATTATTCGACAAGCCGACGAAGAATTACCCTTGCAGAAATACGACCTAGTTTTTTTGTTTAATTTTAATCAAAATTGGTCCCCACAGTAAACAAAAATATTGAAATATAATATATAAATATATCATTTAGGCCATTTATGTTTTTAATAAATATAAATATATCAAAATCTTCTCATTATGGCTGTCTGGACGAAGAAATACATGATAGAGCATTTGAATGTGTGTGCCTTTTGCCACCACAGGCACAAAGGGCACACAATTGAAGAAAAAAATCTCTGGCTCGCGACAAACGCCGAGATCTACTTGTGCGCACATCCACACAACACAAACATATGTATGTATGTTTGTAGATCTCGGGGTTTTTGAGAAGCTATGCAGGGAGAAGGAGATGCACACAAGTGCGCAAAACAATAAGTGAGAGCGAGGCACACTCTGCACACGCATACACACATATGTATGTATTTGGGCTGAAACTAACATACATATATTACGAAATAGCATCAGCCGCAGCGACGTTGTGCGCTGAGCGAGATGCGGCTTCATACTGAACGTTCGGCTTTCGAGGCCGGCGTTCGGCTGCCACTCTCAGCAGTCTTACTTTGTCTGGGCACACTAAAATGGGCGCGGGCACCCATGGGGCTCAGTCGTTGACGATTTATCGGTATCCGATTAAAACGACGTTTGACAAGTCTATGCATTGTATGGTTAGTGGTCTTAGCGAGAAAAAAATAATTAAAATAGCAGCACAGAAAACATTACAAACGCAATTTCAATGCTCTTGATAGAATTCAAAGCAGACGCGCATGAATTTGTGTGTACATATATACAGAAATTCTTGCAATTTGCGCTAGCTGCCGCACGCACGAGGCCAGCCAAAACACATTTGCTTTAATATTTTTTGTGTTTCTTAACCGATCTTGATGAAATTTTCAACAGTAGATCTTATTGTACTATAGAATATTTGTATTTTCTCAAAAAGTCAATTGCATGTTAATTGTGGCTTAAATTGGTGGGCAGCATAAATTGATTTATTTACTTGATTTATAGCTATGAGGTAGAAGTGGGGAGGTGGTGATAGCTATAAAACTAAAGATACTTGATATATATACTGTTCTAGAATATATATGTCAAGTTTGGTGGCTCTTGCTCTTATTATTTAGCAAATTTGCACAAAGGACAGGATTTCGATATCGATTTTTATCGATTACTTGGAAACGGATACATTATACAATTTTTAATGGAATCGGGGTATAACAATGGCGCCACCAGCCAACACATGTCAAGAAAGACACCGATTGATTTTGGTATCCCACAACGAGATGCATTTAAGAGCCTGAAAAATGTCTCTCTCTTCAGGACACCATTCGATTTAATGACCGATGCGCCTGACTACGGTATTAATACACACTATGGTACCAACGAAATATAATTATTGGCCATAGTCTGGGCGGTAGGGGATCTACAGCAGTACCTATACGGTACACGTGACGTATACATTTACACAGATCACCAAACTTTGACCTTTGCTGTAACAGATAGGAACCCGAAGATTGAAAGATGGAAGGCGTATACTGATAATCACAACGCAAAAATCCACTACAAGCCAGATAAGGAAACCTATATAGAGGACACTCCTTCTCGTCAGAATGTGAACGCTCCGACACATCCACAATGCATAGTGAATTATCGTTAACCTACACGATAGAAGCGACAGAAAAACTTTTGAATTGTTTTAGGAACCAAATTGTTTTTAGAGAAAGCACAGTTTCTTCTAAATTGAAAATTTATATAATTCGGCGAAAAAACATGCTACGTAATTTTTTAAATATGAGTGAAGCCTTAGATGAGATCAAAGCTATAATCATAGCCAACGCAATCCATTGCGATTTGCCAACGCTGCCAAGCATCCAACCAAAATTAATTAAAAGTTTTCCATCGAAAAAATGTTGATACTCTTAACATAAAAAAACCGACATAACTAACAAAAGCGAACAAAGGAAGGTAGCACAAACTGCAAAATCTGCACTGTGGCTAAATATGACAGCCATACAAAGAAGCAAGCCATCGGGGAGCCCCCAACCCCGTCATATCCTGGGGAAATGCTGTACTTTGACATTTTTTCAACCGACAAAAAACAATTCCCGACGAGTATCGACATATTAGCAAAAGTTGCAATGATGCAACCAATAGTGTCACGAACGATAGTAGACGTAAAACCCCATATCGTACAACTTATGAATTTTTTTCCTAAACTAAGATCGTATACTGTGATACTGAGGCATCCTTTAAATCCGAAACCATAGTTGTTAAAAATTGTTACGGAGTAGATATTGCAAACACATCACTCCAGCACAGTTCCTCAATCTGCCAGGTGGAATGTTTGCATAGCACCTTACTTTTTTTTGTATACCCTTGCAGATGGTATTATAATTTTGTCGTGAAATGTGTATCTTAACCATACTCAGCATTGACTATCTTCCCTGTGCTGCTTAGATACGGGCTATGAGCGTTATAAAAAGGTTGGATCTGCAAGGGTATTAAATCTTCGGCGTGCCGAATATAGTCCTTCTCTGTCGTTTTTAAATGAATTTATTATTATGATCACAGATTTTGAGATCTAATATAATATTTTGTAATAACCCTCGCCGGGTCTTAGGTGCTATGGTCTAACTTTTTTGTAGTCTTCTGGTGGATGCCGTTTGTAGCAGTTATCTTGCACCTGCGTTGGGCTAGTGGGCTAGGAGGTCGTTGTAACGACTAGAGTAGTAGTTGGTTTCAGAACCTATCTTGGTGAGTTTTAGATCGTTTTTGACGACGGAATTCTTGGGAGGCCACTGATGCTTCTCGCCGTTATCGACTGAACCTACCTAATTTTGGTCAGTTGTGTTTTTGATTCGGTTCCCCAGAGTTGAGCTCTTGGGTCCAATGAGTCAGTCAAGTTTTGCAAGTTTGCACTTAGTCTTGATTGCCGAGCTAAATAAATGTACTGCCCAGGTTAATCTTTTGCCCAGTGTAATGCCAAGATATCTGTGGTTTGTAGCTTGTGGTATGAACTGGTCATCAAAAATACGCCTGGACAGGTGTTGCACCGTAGGGTGAACAGGACACTGGAAGACTTAGCGCCATTGATTTTAATATTCCACAGCTTTGTCCAATCCTGAATTAGTACAAGATGTTCTGTGTCATCGGCATATGTTGCAATGAGCATATTTGGAGTTGCGTCGGTACTGTGCCAGATACTGTATAAAACTGGTCCTAGCACACTTCCTTGTGGAGCACCAACTTTTATGTGGTTTCTTTCCGAGACGTCACTCTTAAAGGATACAAAAAGGTTCTATTGGAAAGGAATGACCCTAAAATGCGATATTAAAACGATAGAAACAGGTGTTTTAACTTGAATTTGAAGCCACATTCCGCACTAGGAATGTGTGTTCTCATTAAGGGAGGGTGGTTCACAAAGACAACCTTAACTAGAGGTTATTTCACGACACAAAAGAAAATTTGAATAGATAAGTAATAAAATTAAGAGGCATTGTAGATTTAATTCCTTATCTTCTTGCAGGCTTATTGGGACAATTTTATTCTTACTAGCGAAAGTTAATGCTCCCGTGCTTATTATCTTCATAAAATTTTGATATTTCTCTTTGAAAATGTTAAAAAATATTCTTAATCGTAACATTCCTTTCAAAAGTGCTTCAATTTTCTTTTTTCATAGCTTTTCTACAAACTGGGATTCGACAATGTTTCGTTGGACCTATCCCATACAAATTTTAAAATTATCAAATTTTCACCAAGCCGTTCACTCATGAATGAAATTTCTATACATAATTGGCATTGCCAGTAAAAAGAGTAAGAAATTAAAGCGTATTTTTACCTATATTTCTGTCTTTTGTCTCTACTTCCTATTAAAATTTTACTTGAATACCTTGAATTTTTTTGTAACCTTGCGGCATCTACTTTCAATTTTGCAGTTAACTCTATGGGGTTTTCTTGCCCTTAGGTTTTCTTGCAGGGTATAAAATATTGCAGGCACGGTTGCACCTGTGTAGGTCTTTACCAGATACAGTAGGTGTTCTACATCATCAGGACCGGACGGAGGTATGTTTTGTATTAGGGTTGTGAACTTGACAAGTAAACCCTTCTTAGGTTAATGGACTCAGACGGTTTGGAATGTCCCAACTGTAGTTCAAATTCTATATATATTTTATTTTCAATATTTCTGTGGATAACTGGAATGAAACCATTTTTTATTTGTGTCTCCTTTGCGGCTTTTATAATTTTTTGAATCTGATGCCCTGTTGCATATATTTAATTATAAAAATAAAGTTTTCGGTAGGTAGGCGGAGAGGAACTCACCTCTACATTAGTATTGGTACTCCAATAATAAGGCCAATTTAAAACGTCTTTTAGTCCTTGATAAGGCTTCACCTGATGTCATCAAGTAGAAGTCCTGGGTTGACCATATCATAGCTGCCAGAATATTTCTAGGCTAGTGTTATTGTCATTGTTAAAATTGTGGAAGAGAAAATACAAAGATTATTTCTTACTAGAACGGAGGTACGAATGTTACCTTTTATGATAGTCACTAAGAGTTTGTTGTCAGGATTTTCTAATCCAAGAACATTACTTTCATCAGCCGAGCGGAGCAGGAGGGCAACGGAAGTTCCTTTACAGTGGTAGATGTTTATCTGTCATACATATATCTCCACCATTCTTCAGTTGACTTCTTCGTCGTCGGACATATCCTCCGAGAGGACCTCTGCCACCACCAGGTGACAAAGTGTCATTATGTCCCGCATTATGGTAGGCACGTCGAACGTGTGGAGTTCTGTCGGGTTCTTCCAGCTCCGAGGTGATATCCTGGCTATCACGATGCGGTTGAGCTTCTACTTTCCTATGCCCCACACTTTGGGAATTCACTTCGATTTACTTCGTTGTATTTTGGTTCGGTCTTTAAAAAATTTGAATAGCAACAACTGTGTGTAAATGTAAAACGCCTAATGGCCGGTGCTATCTGAAAATTGAAATATTCTGGGTCGACCATTCCAAATTAACTTATGAATTAAAATCGAAAAGCGAGGACGACAAAAAAAAATCGGGAGAGATTAAAGTATATATAGCTAGAGAGGGAAAGACAAATGAATTTAAGAGAGCGCAAAAGCCCAAATACCACAAAAAAAGCAAATGACACAATAAAGATAAAGTGATGTCCATGCTGAAAGTGTTGCTAATTACTGGGTCAGGGACTTAGATTGTGCGAGGTTAGGGGAAACGAAATTATTTGACGCTCATCCCATTCATCCACTCTGTCATATAAAGCACTTCAAGAAATGCTAGCATTTGCGGCAGACCACAGCCAGAAAAGCCTAGACAAAGGGCGGGAGGTGGCAGGCGAGATGCGGGTTCATTTGCATTTTTGCTGGCTTTTGCAATATGTACAAAATATCCATGGCTTCCTCAGTTGCTTTAGTCAGCCCTAAGATAAGTGCATATTATGGGGTCAGAGCTGCTTACTCTCCCTCTCTAGAGCGAATGTGAAATTACTCTACCAGCAGAGGCATCCAAGCCGAAGCCAGCTGGTTACCAGTCGACTAAACATATCCAAAAGACGAATGACTCTTTTTTTACCCTGAACCCATTGAAAATGGATAAAAAAAGTATTATGTATTTATGCAAATGTATGTAACATGCAGAAGGAAGCATCTCCGACCCAATAAAGTGTATATACTCTTGATCAGCATCAACAGCCCAGTCGATTTGGCCATGTCCGTCTGTCTGTCCGTCTGTCCGTCCGTTCGTCTGTCCGTCCGTCTGTCCGTCCGTCCGTTTGTATGAACTGAAATGAAATTTTAGCTGATCATCAAGATCGGCTAAGAAACACAGGTGTTATTGACGAAAATGTGTTTTGTCTGCCCACGTGGTTGGGACAGCTAGCCAAAATTGCTAGAATTTCTGTATACATGGACGATATACGATAAATTAAAACAAACTCGCACTGCGCGGGCACTAGGAGGACAAACGTTCAAAACTTTTATACATACAGTCTAAAAAATTAATATAACTTAATCAAGTTAACTTTTGATGCTGACCAAGCATATATTAACTTATGGGGGTGGAGAAGCTTTCTTCGGTTACATACTTTTCCACAATACCATTATACCCCTTCTATCCCTTTTTTGCTAATATATATAGCAAGATATACTTCAGAAAATTTCATCAAGAATGGATAAGATCTGGTGGATCTTTCAAGCGGATAACCTCAATCAGTGGCCAAAGGTGAAAGTAATAGTTTTTCATGGAAATAACACCTCAAAACTGTTGGCTCTATTTGTTTATTTTACCCTAAGCCCATTTTGAACCACATATACTTTATATTCTTAATCAGCATCAATAGCCTAGCCGATCTATTTGAGCAATGTCCCTCTAGCTATCTGTCAACGTATACATACGTCAGTGCATATAATTTCTGTCTGTCCATAAGAGCTATAGAAATTTTGAACACAGATTTTCGTAGTGCCCTGCCAATACTCGTTTAATATCGTCGATAACCTGCCCTGTTTATTTTAAATTGAGACAAATCGACATCGAAATTAAAATATTTCTCTTGTTATTTTGTAACTAAATGCCACACATGTATCTTTGACAGGCACCAAGCAATCGATTGAGGAAAGAGAAGAAAGCATTCCGTCCACATTATGTATAAAAATATATATTCTTGGTCAGCATCAACAGCAACTGATCATGCCATGTATTTCTGTCCAGATTATGTTTGATATTCGTCGCATTCGGCAAAAAAAAAAAATTGGTAAAACAATAAATTGCGATAACCGTCAGTTTAATTAAAGTAAGCTCGGGCTGAGTATACAAGGCATAGCTACAAGTATTAAACTTAGCTAGTGCGATTACTGTCAAGTGTAATTAATGTTATATCTGCGTGAGTATACAAAGCGTGGTTCAGGGGTTCGCACAAGCAGTGTAAATTGGCAGTGTAAGCTGGGAATTAACATTGAGAGTGCGGAAAGGCAATAAACAAACGGTTCAGTCAGCTATGCATGAATCAGTAGAAATTGTTTTTTAATCCTGAACTCGTTTGAAAAATGGTAAAAGGTTTCTTTGCTTATGTGCAAATGTAATACACAGAAGGCAGCATCTCTAACACCATAAAGTGTAAATATTCTTCGTCTGCATTATTAACGGAGTCAATCCCTCTAATTCCGTCTGAACGTCATTGTTTCTGAGCGCGAATGTCGATATAAAAATCTATGAGAGCTAGGAACTTGAAATTTGGAACGTTTCCTTGAAATTCATCAAAATTAATGTTGGCATCTTGACCTTACGCGTGTCTCAGAGTTGAGAAAGACTAGCGACACCAAATTTGGTACGTAGACTCTCTTATAGTATCCACAGTTCCAGGTTATTTATCTTTTCGTTAATCTATTAGCCGACGGATGGATATCAAAACATAACGTGAGCTCCTCCAACGAAGACTTAATTTTACGCTATCTAATAAATGATAAATTAACAAAGTTTTGGAACTCCCATTCTAAAGGCACCAATTAATGACAATATTGTTTGTTTGTGTTATCCACTTTGGTTTGGCGGTAAGCCTCTTTATTACCTTGACCGATCTTAGGATCACGGCAGCCGGTTGTATAACGGAACTCGACGTCGAGCAATTGCTCCACCGGATGTTGGGTGTTTGACCACAAACATTACGAAACTCGCTGAGGGGCTGCCAGGATACTCTCAGCTTTTACTTTAAACAGTTAAGGGTTAAGTGGCAATGCATCCAAATACACAATGTGCGGCTTGAAGGAATCCCCGAACAGTATCTGCTGGCTGCAAATGTTCTGCAAAATCTGCCGTTAATGCTAACCCCTGTCAGTTAAATTCCCTAAGTGCATTCAATGCTGAAATCGTTTACAATGACAGCGGAGCTGGCTCTGCAGTCAGGAAATACCCGCATTGTCGCAAACGATCCCCGTACGGTGGTTGCGTAGGATTACGGCAAGGCAATGCCGCTGCACCACGTCGTACACAGCTGCATAGGAATCTGACAACTTATCTAAATAAACTTGCTAGTCATTTAAATGATCACCTAACTGGGCAACAACTCTTGCTTGTCGAAGGATGGGCACCAATTGGGAACAGCGAGAGAGTCTGCGTCGCTCCAAAAACATACCGAATACCCTATGCAGGGTCTAATTCGAGGACCATTCTGACATGGCTGATCGGAGAACCATGTTTAATAGGTGGCCTTGAATGAGGTTGGAATTCATGTGTTATAAGTTCGATTTGGTTGAGCATTTCGGTCTGCTATTTTCATGTTGAGCAAACAATACGAGCAATACGACTCCCACGACTTGCCTCGGTTGAGGTCCAGCAACTCGTCAATTTCTGCCAACAGTAAAAAAAAAGGTTGTCATCGCCATTGCATACCTGCTTTAGTAACTGGCCGGTTACTAACATATTCCAATCTGAAAGTTTGTTTTAGAACAGCGATTGGAAAATCTCTAAGAGGATCCACCATTTGTATCTTTACGGATAGCCAATTCAGGCTCTCTTCTCACAAAAGAAAACCTCGAAATTGTAGTAGACTGCTAGTCCTCTCACCAGTAGTTTTCGACCTACGAAAAGGTAACACCTATATGGCTTGGAGCAGGTTCCATTTTAATTGGTACAGAAAGCTTTCGTGGAATCCCATTTGTTTCCGCAAAGATCATTACTTTTGCCAGCAGGAATCACAAAACCTCTGGTATACTAGCAAGGGACTCTGATGACAAAACCGCCCAGTGATCTTCCGCTAACTTATAATACAAAAATTGTTTGAAGAGACAACTAAATACTGCTATCTGACTGAGAACACACAGTCAAATATCATCTTCCCAAAATGTGCTTCTTTCCCTGACGAAGAATGTAGGCGAAACAACTAAGCATATTCTCTGTAGATCAATCTCTAGATCAATCTAACATCAGCTTTCGCAGCTTTCGGACGTGTTATCTCTATTAATATAACTGTTTGTCCTGACTGACTGACTGACTGACTGACTGACTGACTGATTGGTGATCAACGCACAGCCCAAACCGTAAGAGCTAGGAAGCTGAAATTTGCACTGTAGCTACCTTATGAGATGTAGGTGCACGTTAAGACAGGGTTTCGGGAAATTCCACCCGCAAGTGTGGAAAAATCTCGAAAAACGTTTGTATGTAACTTTTTTGTTTACCATCCGATCGGCCTCAAAGATCTTTGTTCAAATTTATTTGAGGGGTGTTTCACGCTTTTATGAAAATCCGTTCCTCCTTGGTGGAAATGGAGGTCAAAGATTTGGTGGGTAACGTTTCGCGCTCAAATTCATTTCCAGAGATCTATAAGAAAAATCATTTGATACGTGTTTCACCCTTTTCGCAGAATTCAAACTTCTTCGGGGGGAATGCGATTTAAAGATTTTTTGGGCGAAGTTTTAAGTTGTGTCCGATTTGCTTCAAACTTATTTTCAAAGCTCTACATAAGAACTTAATAAATACGTATTTCAGCGATTTGGAAAATTCCACCCGCAACAGTGGTAAATTGGCGGAAAACGGTTGTATGAAAGTTTTTTGTTTCCCATCCGATCGGCCCCACACTTATTTTCAAAGATCTTTGTTCAAATTAATTCAGGGGTGTTTCACACTTTTGAAAAACCCGTTCCTCCTTGGTGGAAATGGAGGTCAAAGATTTGGTGGGTGTCGTTTCGCGCTCAAATTCGTTTCCAAAGATCTATAAGAAAAATCAATTGAGACTTGTTTCACACTATTTGCAGAATCCAAACTATTTCGGGTGGGATGCGACTCAAAGATTTTTTGTACAAAGTTTTATTTCAAATTTGTTTGAGAACATTGATTTTATAACATACGTGCCACGGGCAAATCCGGGTTATACCCGCTAGTTTGACATATACATATAGCTTTCGGACATGTTATTTGACATATACAGCTTATGTGAATGGTGAAGACTTAACCAGCTACCAATCACATTTAACAAAAGTTTCTATGCCTTTCTTTCATCCCACACCATTAACGTAATTTTCGATTCTAAATTCATATTCGTTCGGCATATCAACTATATTATGCCTAAGGCCTATGCGATGTTTGGGTTTGCTAGGCGCAAATCTACCCAGTTTAAAGGCCCGTTCACGAGATAGTCCTCATACTCACCCTTTGTCCGGTCCGGGGTAGAGTACGCTTTTTATATCTAAATCCCATCTGCGAAAAGCAGTTTTTTAAACGTAAATTGCAATGCCAGAGCTTTAGTGTCGTTTACCACATTTACCACACTAAAGAAAGAAGGGTGATATCAGCACTGTTTTTTTAATACAACTTTATTGTAGGAATTACTGAAAGCCGGACCTTCTTGCACGTGTAAATTTTTTTTTTTTATTTAAATTTGCAAAATGAACCCTTCGGGTACTGTTACTCAGATATCCAGAAATCCTATACAGAAGATTAACAGCAACGAGAAGTCTCGTGAAATATGAAGGAATGGTTACCTTACCTAAACAAGTATAGATTGCGTCAATATACATTTTCTTTCTTTAACCCTTCAATTACTAGAAAAGTAAGGCCAAGGAGGTTAGTAGTTACAGATCTAAGCCTCACAAGCACTTGCTACAATGCTGAAATATTTAACAGCATAAATGTTGCATTTCCTAAACATCTTTAGTCAAGTTGTCGAGCTCAGATTACTGTCTTTCTATGAAGCAGAATGATAAACTATTCAACAGAATATCATAATTCACAGGAAGATACACACACAGCAGATGATTTCTTAACTTTTTTACGACATATCTTAATCTTCGTAAGAAAGAGGGAACACAAACATCAAAAATCGACTTTAGAAAATCAACTTGCAGAATAAGAACGTTAAGCTCAAAAACACAGCCCTACGAAAACAATAGATTCGATCGGCTGATATCGTTTTCTTTATAGGTACACGGGTAGGTAGACCAATGACCAGGTTCAAGTAAGATAAAAGGGGTCTTCAGGGCGTCCAACACTGTTACATGAAGCCTGCCTTTAAACTTATAGAAGGCAACAATAAGGTTGACTTCATTCGAATTAAAAAGGATTAACCAACTCAGTAGGAGTGGCTAAGATCGACCAAGAGGTAATTTTTAGAACGTGGAAAGGAGATGAAATGAAAAGCAAAAAGATACCTTAGATAAAAATGGACAGTGGGGAAATATATAGAATTGTAACCATATCGCAAGCTTCGGTCGAAATATTTAATGATATTTTTCTCGTTTACTCGGTAGCTTATGAAAAAATATAATCGATGGTGAAAAAATGTACAATGCTCGTATTTTACAAAAGTTACTTCCTGCTTTGACTTTTGAAACTACGAATCTCTAAGAGGGAAGGCTTAATCAGCTCAACGCAGCAGAAGAATAATATCTATCTATATACAAGTCTTAGTAATAGAGATAATATCAAAATCTAAATAAGAAAATCGATATAAAGGTTGGAGAGCTTGGATTAAAATTAAAATTTTGATAGGTAACCACAAGAATTTATTGTGTTAAGCATCAACAAAATTTGAGGAGCCGTTCGCATTATCTTTTCTGGCTGCCGTCTCTAATTCTAAAAGATCCAGCTATGATCCCGTCCCTATAAAATATTGCAGCGTTAAAATATGTCTTTAATCATGGTACAAAAATATTGATTTCTTGTTGTATGGACTTATTAAACGTATTCAACGTTCATTAAGAGAGTTACCTAATATTTAAAAACAATCCTTTCTTAAGTAGTCAAAAAGTTAAAACTAGGAATGTCGGGATTTGCTCTTATTGTATACATTTATTTCATTTCATTCTTACTTTCTAAATTTTTTTACCGTTAACCTATCGATAGGAGTAGAGCTCGAAAGTGACCGCACTATTTGCAACTGCCTCTACTCAACAGCCACACCAACAATTGACTTTTAGCGAGAAAATTACGGATTAAATTAGCAGCACAGAAATTAATGCAATCGCAATTTCAATGCTGTTGATAAAATTCAAAGAAGACGCGCATGAATGTGTGTGTACATGTATACAGAAATTCTTGGAATTTGCGCTTGCTGCCGCTGATACGAGGAAAGGTAAAACACATTTTCTCTTATAACTTCTGTGTTTCTTTACCGATCTTGATGACATTTTCAATAGTAGATCTTGTACTATAGAATATTTGTATATTCCCAAAAAGTCAATTGCATTAAAATTCTGGCTTGAATTGGAGGGCCATACATGTTGGTTTATTTACTTGATTTACCCACTTTTAATGAGTTCAGGGTACGAAAACAAGTAATAGTGCTCTAGAGGGGAGTGCCCAACTAAAAAATATCCTGATAGTTCTTCTACTACAACCCAAAGAAGCTTTGTATGGGGTCGGAGATCACTCCTTCTGCTAGTAACATACACTTTCACAAAACCATTATACAATTTTTTACAAAACCATTATTAATTCTTCTTCCCTCAGCTCCCACTTTAGGAAACGCTTTCTTGAAAATGCTCAGCGTTTAGGAACGGATCCATTCAAAATCAAACTAAAATTTTCTTCTTCTTTTTCATTGGCATTCTTTCTCAGCATGGTACATAATTATGTATACATTTACTTTGCAACATTATCTGCGCAATATTGTGAAATTCAATTCAATTCAACTATTAGGTTCATCTCGTTTTATCACAAATCGCATGAATTTGGTTTGCATAAGAGATGTAGTAAATTGACGGCAGATCATTAAGGAAGCGCCCATGGCGTATGTTTTGGTCCTTCGAGCTGGATCTGTCATAATCTATTACTCTGAAGATAAGTAGTTCATAATGGAGCAACTTAAACAACACGCACAAAACAGGAGCAGATTAAAGTCTTACACGCTTGCTTCATTATGCTGAGCTTACCCCATCTGGATGCGGTTATGACGCCGTGGAGGCAATGCTTACGAGGCTCAACGTCGTTTGGATCGAGTCCGAGCGGATTGACGATAGCATGTGTCTGTATGACACAATTAAAGGGTATGCCGACCCCGTCAACGAAAATGAAGTATATGAGAACAAGCACTTGAAGACTCTGGCGCTCCTGCTTTCACTAAAGCGGGTACGCAATACAGAAATTACGGTATCAGAAACAACAACGAAGGTTGCTGAGCGAAATGCAATGGCAAACAAACAAGTAATTTCACAATTGGTACAAAAACAACAAGAATTATACGCGCAATTTCCGAGTGCGGCAACAACCACAACTTCGCACGCCGCACCTGCGATACCTTTACGACAATAAGAGTTGCCAAAGTTGCAGATCAAATCTTTAGGTGGCGATTACAAGGAATATCCAGCATTTAAGGACTTATTTGAAACCCCAATAAACAACATTTGCAAAAAACTAAAAAATTTCATTATTTGAAATTATTTTTGACTAATGAATCAGAAAATTTGATACGTCATTTGCCAATTACAGACGGGGCATATGATACTGCATGGACACGCCTCGTTGAACGATACAACCGAGCACGTCATGTTAACTCCTTGCTGTAGGCCTTCATGGAATTGCTCCACACGAAGAATTCCAATGTAGCAATGTTTCGGAAGGTAACAGATGATGCAAACGAAATTGTAAGCGGACTGGATACAATTGGGCAAACAGGACGCGCATGCTGGATAACGTATTTACTGCTTGTAAAAATAGATCTAGAGCCAAGACGCAAATGGGTGGAGATCATACAGGATACCATGTCTCCAACAACAGATGATTTGTTTCAATTCCTCGAGCCAAGGGAACTTTATAAGTGGAAGTTGCTGCATGTAACAACAATGACAAGCCGAAGAAAGCGACACGCAACTTTGTGGCACTAAGCAAGGTGCGTGTGTAAAATGTTGAACTGAACATTTGCCATTCGGCTGCTCACAATTTCACAATATGTCTGTTGACCAACAACGCGCTTTCGTCAAAGGCAAATTATTATGTTTCAATTACCTAAAGCCCGGTCATATGTCAACGAAATGTGGAGCAAATTATTATTGTAAAAATTTCCGCGGCCGGCACACACTCAGAAGTTTCATCGTTACAGACTTCTGCGAACCAATGTCAACCAATCGACGCTGCTGCTGACAAAGGTCAGGAGCAAAAGGAGCAAAGGAGCCACATACCACAAGCACCATGCGCAACATGTATTTCGTTACAAGGGCGAAATAAAGGCACTTTACCTAGCGAGTGGGTAAACGTACGCAACGCACACGGTGCATACACAGCTTGTCGTGTGCTATTGGATAGTAGATCAGAACGTATCAGAACGCAGCAGCCACGCACGGGGCAATGCACGTTATCCACCTCGAATCTTAGTTTCGGGAACTACATCGGTAAGGGTTGAAACCACCCGGGGGTTTAGTAAGCTTTACTTGAAAACACGCTTGTCAGACGACTCTCTTGACGCTCAGGTGCACCTCCAGGGGAAAATCACATCACAATTGACAAGGGACAAGATCGATACATCTGCACTGGAGATCTTTAATGATATTGCGCTTGCAGTTCCGATGTTCAACTCTATATCTCCAATAGACATTCTATCAGGCACAGACAATATGTGGGCTGTAATTACTGGCGAGAAGTTGCTAGAAAGCGATGGAAATGTAATTGCAATTTCGAAGGTATTTGGATGGGTGATCACTGCCATTACCATCTCGTGCATAGCAGCTGCTACCTCACTGCCTACTACTTTGACATTAACGCCTCATTCCAAAGATTCTGAGAGGCGCTGGACATCAACGCTGGCCTGCCACCAGTTGCTGAGGATTTGAAGGTGGAGGAGCATTTTCGTGAAACACACTCAAGAGATTCCAAGGGGAAGAATATCGTTAAGCTTCCTTGTAAAATGGCGGATACTACCTTTGCAAACACCCAACAAGGAGCAACAACACGGTTTGAAGCTGTAGAACGTCGACTACTCAAAGATACAAACCTGCAACCATGCATGACGATGAGAGTTTAGGCCCCATGCGAGAACTCAAACCAGACGAGATACATACACACCAGGGTCGAGCTTTCTACATGCCACATCACCCACTTTTAGGACCGAAGCTAAGAGTATTGTTTGATGGATCCTTTCAAGATCGTCACGGCCATGCCCTAAACGACGTACTACATGTTGGACCAAGCATTCAGAGCAACTTGTTCTATGTGTGTTTACGCTTTCGGATACATCGTTTTATATTTTCGGCTGATATAGTAAAAATATTTTGCTAGATATGGGTCAATGAAGATCACCGTAAATATCAACGAATCTTATGGAGAGAGCATCTATCTGAGCCACTGAAACATTATGTTATGTACCGTCACCTATGGTACGGCCAGCGCACCGTTTTTAGCGGTCTGAGTGATGGAACAGCTGGCTCAGGATGACGAGCAGGAATATCCACATGAATCAAGGATCCTGTTAGAAGACTTTTAAGTTGATGATGTCCTGGCAGTAGCATCAACTGAAGATGAGATTCTCCACCGCCGAGGTGACCTCGTAAAACTTATGTCACAAGCACAGCTCGAATTGGGAAAATGGGTTTCAAACAGCAAACACATTGACACCATGGAAGCAGCGCCATCTGCAAATGTTCTCGACATTCTCAAATCTAGCAACTGACACTCTGGGAAACAACGTGAATTTGAGCAGACAGCACATAACGAAAAGTACCCTCTGACGTCTCTCTCATTTTAGATGCGCTTGGTCTGTTGGCCCCTGTTGTCGTTCAGTTCAAGATTTTATTTCAAGATCTATGGTTTGGATTGGGATTCTCAGCTGCCGCCGAACTTGGCGGTGCCACGGCAAAAATATCGCATGGATATCATTGCATTAAAGAAACTCACGGTGCCTCGATATGTTGGATACTCTTCGGGCACTATGAAACTGCATGCATTCTCAGATGCATCAATCAAAGCTTACGCCGCTGTTGCTTACAGTTGGATTACACACCCAGATGGTGATGTGGAGGTTACGTTGCTTGCACCACTCAAGCAACAATCTTTTCCGCGCTTGGAACTCTGTGGAGCGCTGCTGCTGAGTCGACTGGTCACTTTGATCAAACCTGCACTGAAGAACATCAATAACAAAGTACACGCGTGGTGCGATCCAACCATTGTTTTGGCTTGGATATCCAATACACCATCCAAATTAAAAACGGACCGCTCACGTTAGCACCAAGGAAAACCCAGCAAATTGCGCATCCCGAGGCATGCTAGCCGCAGATCTGCTCAAATTCGATCCACGACGCAATCTCAACTCAGGCGCATTGACTTGTAAAGAATTAAACGAAGCAGCATTTAAGCATGAGCATCAACTGCTCATCAACAAGTAACCGCTTAGGAATGACTCAAAAACTGCACACTCTCTCGCCAATCATTGATGATTTTGGACTGCGCTTGGGTGGACGCTTAAGCAACTCGGGACTGTCCTTCTGTGCCAAGCACCCGATCATCTTACCGACGAAGCATCGTGTCAGGAAACTTATCTTAGAGCACGAGCACTATATGCATCTGAATCGAGGAGTTTCAGCATTTTTCGTCATCGTTAGACAGCGATACTGTAGATTGGGCGCACGAAACCTAATACGCAAGATTACTCACGACTGTTTGAAATGTTTCAGACAACGCCATCATAAAGCTCAATAATTCTTGGCTTATCCACGGCAACAACGGACGAAACTTTGTCGGCGAAAGGAGAGCGCTGAATGAAATGGAAGAGTTGCTGACATCGCAGACCACAACACTATCATTTCTCAGACAATGGCCAACGAGGGAATCAAGTCGAACTTCATTCCGCCACATGCACCACACTGGGGTGGCAAGTAGGAGTCAGCGGTGCGATCAGTGAAGTTGCATCTTCATCGCGTCTCCGTAATGCTACTCTCACATTTGAACAAATGCACACTCTGTTGGCACAAATCGAAGCCGTTACCAATTCTCGCCCACTGTATACAACACCAGACACCGACTTGACATACTTGTCACCTGCTCACCTTCTGATTGGACGACCCTACATTATGGTTCCTGAAGGGTATCTAGAGCAAGTCCCGGCAAACAGATTGGATTACTGGCAGTAATCTCAGGCCATGCTGCAATGCTATTGGAAACGATGGCATTTGGAGTTTCTGACCACTTTACAGCACCATAAATGGAATGTAGACTACCCAAACGTATGTTAAGAAGTCGCACACACCCCCCGCAGCATGGATCTGTGGAGCAAGGGTCATGGAGCAAGGGTCATCGATACATAGCCTGGACGTGATGGCTTTGTTCGTGCATCACAAAGATCGCTATATTGCCTAATTTCCAAACCATGTTTCATAGCTGGGCGTAATGTTGAGGAACGGATCCATCCGACATTCTCTTTTAGAATTTCCATATACACGATAGATAATTATGTATACATTTACTTTGCAATTCAATTCAATTCAACTATTAGCCGTAAGTAGCATAAGCAGATCATTTATATTGAGAATCAAAAATATATTTAACCAATAGACTTACTACAACGACTTAAATATAACTATAACCATTAAAAACGAATGTATTGAACTTAATAAACATTGTTAAACACAAGGAAATGCAAACAGGCATGAATTACACGAAATGCAAAGCGGATAGCGGCTTCAAAGTAGCGATCAATAGAGTAAAACAAGTAAGAGGTTCTAGTCGGGAGCTCCCGACTAGGGGATACCCTGAACCCTCTTCTTCCAACACCAAATGCAGCTCGCGCTACGCGCTCGTTTGATTTAATAGTAACAAAGAAAAATGAAAATAAAAAAAAAATTGTTCCCTTGGCAGGGTTCGAACTCGCAACTAACCACACCACTTACCGCTGCCTCTACTCAAGGGCCACACCAATAACTGAGCTTTAATGAGAAAAAAACCAATTAAAATAGCGGCACAGAAAACAATACAATCGCAACAGTTAAATCGCAATTCCAATGCTGTTGATAGAATTCAAAGCAGACGCGCATGAATGTGTGTGTGTGTACATGTATAGAGAAATTCTTGGAATTTGCGAAGCACCCATGCTGCTAACACGTTCGCACATAACTTTCGTGTTTCTTAACCGATCTTAACGAAATTTTCGACAGTACATCTTATTGTAGAATACAATAAAAAATATTTGTGTATTCTCAAAAATTCAATTGCATATAAATTGTGGCTTAAATTGATGGGCAATACAAGTTGGCTAATTAGCTTGATTTATAGCTTTGTGGTGGCGATAGGTATTAAATGAAAGATACTTGATACATTTATACTATTCTAGAAGCTATATGTCAAGTTTGGTGACTCTAGCTCATATTATTTGCCGAAATAGCTCAAAAAACAGGATTTCAATATCGATTTTTATCGATTAATTGGAAACGGGCCAAGTTAGCAAAAATCAAAAACAAACTCGATCTGCGCGGGCACTAGGAGGACCTACAGCTAAAATTTCTAGCTCTTATGGGTTCTGATATCCTTGCGTTCATACATACGGACAGACGGACGGACGGACAGACAGGCAGACGGACATGGCTAGATCGACTCCGTTATTGATGCTGATCAAGAATATATATACTTTATGGGGTCGGAGATGCTTCCTTCTACCTGTTACATACATTTGCACAAATACAATATACCCTGTTTACCCATTTTTAATGGGTTCAGGGTATAAAAATTTGTGAAATTAATAAGCCCATAAGAAAGCTAGTTGCTTCCTAGAGCGCGTAACTATCGTTACCAATAGTCGTGAGGGAGAACAGTTAAAGCTTCAAGTTGTGAGCCGTCAGTAGTATAAATAGATCAACCGTAATTATGCAGAAAAAGCCGACCAACGATAACCACACTAGATCCAGAGGGTAAGCAGTTATTTGAGAATCACAAATATATTTACGCAATAGTCGTATAACATTGACTTACATATTACTGTAACCATTATTAATTTAAACATCGTTAATCGTTGCGCGTAAACTTAAAACTGATGGCCCGTTTCCCATATTCAGTGGGTGCTGGTTGCTTTTGAAGTTAAGTGAAATTTCGAATCCTCATTTGTAAAGGCGCGTCAGTATAAATGCTAAGATTCTATGGCTATCCCCGCTGGCATGGAAAAAAAAAGCAATTTTCGGACACTTGGATTATATACTCGTATATATGCTCGACAAAAAAGTGTTAAGATTTTATTGTTAATCCGACAAGGGGGCGTGACAGATTGGGATAGTATATGTCCTCCCCACTTGTATAGCTAGAGGGACTAAATTTAAATGCTCCCACTGTTCTCACTTGTTTATTTTTCCTTAGACGGGGTATAAGTGGAAACTGAAAAGTAACACACTTGACCGGGGACACCAGGAATATGAACGAGTATATATAGCATATATGGTATATGCGGCAAGTGGTGCATGAGCTACTTACCCAACAACGAGAGCAGACCACAGGCAAGCCAGATTATGAAGCTAACTCCAACGGAACCGGTGCGAACCAGTAAACCAGAAGGTGACACAAATATTCCAGATCCTAAGATAATAATAAATTTTATATTAAGATTAAAAGTTTGGAAGGAAACATAAGGAATAAATGGGAAAATGTAGGCGATAGCAACTTAATATTGCTTATTGCTGATATTGGCTGAAAGCTTCGACCGCTAAAAACTGGAAAAATACCATAGCTAAGAATACAAAAATGAGGAAATTGTGTTTGTTTTACTGCGGCATTTCATTTATTCACGGCATGTCACAAAACCAATAATGTCTAAAGTCCAATGTGCAGGAAATTAAAATAAATAAAAATAAATATATAAACATACACGTAAAGGTTCATAGGTTAGAATGAGTTTTTTTTTTCGATACCCCCAGACATTGTTTCAAATATTCAAAAACAGAGCGGGCTTGGGAAAATTGGAAAAATACATATCGACACCACCTCATTTTATAATATTCGGTATCGGATTTCCGTAAACAAAAAATTACATACACACTATGAATAACTTTAAACAGGTTATTGGCCTAGCCAAATTTATTCAATTTGTTTTAACTCAATCAAGCAAGAATTCTCTACTGGGGACTGCCCAACAAGCAAGTAGCGTTAACCTTCTTCTATGTTACTAAAACCAGATTTGATTTGTATAAACCTTTTGAGACTAGCTCCTAAAGGTTGTGAGATCGACGATTTTATACATACGGACGGATGAACGGGCAGACCTAAAATATATGTAGTTCATGGGGAGATGCTTCCTTCTGCCTGCTTCGATAATAACATTGTGAACAGAGTCCGTCGGTATGAACGCTCAACCCAACGTTACCAGGCTACGACCAGCCCGCTATCCGACCGAATTTGAGATGAAATACGTGAACCACTTTCGTACCCGGAATATCCTATAGATGTACCTCGACGGATTATACCCGTGAACTTCAACGAAGCGTCGCCACTTTTCCAAGTGTCCTGTCTTTTCGACGTCTTGTACTCATTTGGCAGAAACCATTTAACTGTAACACCTGGATTCGTAACGGTTTGTGGTCTAACAATCTGTCCAATTCAGATTACAGATCTTAAGAAACTTCTAGTTTTATTATGTGAGACGAGTATCTTCTCGGTATCAAAGAAGTCATTTACTATCTTTTGGATTGCATCCTCCTGTGCCACTGCTAGGAGGCATGACTTCGACGACGTTGCCGTTGATTGATCTCTTACGGGCCCAAAGACCACAAATCCAAGTTTAGTGGCTGCGGTATATGGCCCCTGGGTCGCAAACTTTCTTGATTGCATTGATTGATTGAAGTTTTGGTACCGCACAGCGATACGATTTCATTGGAAGTCGTGCACAATAGCCCAACGTTTGGATATCACGTCGATGCAGAATTTGCATTGGTTGGACACGGCGTGCACATTTCGCAACACATGACGTTTGCGTTTGTCCGCTCCACTAATTTCCATGCTTACTACTGTTGTCGGCTCACTGGTTGACCTTCCACCAAACCATTCTATATTTAGTAGTCTGAGTTTTAAATCTAGATCGCGCAGTAGCCCGTTGTGGATCATAGTTACAGACAAACCCTCGTCGAGGAGCGCATATGTATCGATTCGCTTGTTGGCGCCGTGCACTGCACTGGCAATATTCGGAATAGCAAGCGTTCTCCACCCGAATCGGCACAACTTAAGTTCCCCTGTTGCGTCACTTGGGCATCCAATGACTGCGGTGCCCTTATGTGCGGATCCGCTGTCTGCGGCATCCGTCCAGTATTCATCACTCAATCACCTGCTGGCTGCGGTGACTTGTGACTGTTTGCGAGCTCATGTAAAAAGCGGCGATGCCCCCTTCTGGTATCCATTGACTTGGCATTCGTCGGCCCTTTTGCAGACACTTGCCGCAGACACGAGAAACAAAGTCGGTGCTTTTAACAAACCTCCACCTATTTGGCGGAGAAGCAAGGTTAAAGTCATTGCATTTCCTGACTACATGTTGCGTGTTGCCCATTACAGATTGGGCACTGTTTGGTGCGACCTTGGCGTCGCCTTTCATTACTTTGGTCAACGCTGGCATGCAGTACTATACGACAATCGGAAAGGCCTAATCGTAGCTGCATTCCTGGCCTATTCCACCCTCTTGGTTGGTGGTAGCTTAGCGAAAAAATCCTCCATCAGTGTTGGATTCACTAAATGCTGTTCTCCGTTAGCTGATTGTAGAAAAGCGGCAAGGTTACTTTTACGATTTTCGCTATGCTGTGCTCTTGTATTTCCTGCACCTCTTGATTAGTAAGTAGCTGGCTGCGTATAAGTTGTTCTGGGCGACCATATATGAAACGGAATTGTTCCATAACATTGTTCACATTCCTGGGGAGTGTGAGCAACGACTTCACAATATCACGTGCATCGCTTTTAAGTGCCTTCAACAATCGCTTGTTATTCTCCAGATTCGTATAGTTATACACCAAAGTTTTTTCAATATATACACAAAAGAATAGGCCCATCTTTAGGTTGACCCCCAAACTCGGGTAGATCTGGTAATTTGCGTAGCAAGCATTCATCGTTCGTCCTAGGAGCCGTCCAAGCGAAGTTACTTACTGCCTGAGTTGGCTTCAAAATTATCGCGCTTGTGACGGCGTGTAGCCGAGCGTATGCTGCGCAATGCCTGTAGAAAAACATGGCGTTGAGCGACTTGATGTTGTAAAACAGTTATCCAAAGCCGTAGCCCGTTCTACAGTTTGCAACTCTAGTCCCAAATTTCCACTCAATGACGTCGGCAATGCATCACTCAAAGATGGCGTTCCGCTCAAAATAGCAGTTCCACTCAAGGTTGCAGTTTAACTTAAAGTTCTACTCGAATATGGGTACCCATGCAAATTTGCAGTTTTTATCAAACTTCCACTCGACAATGGCACTCCACTCAAAGCTCCGATCGAAAATCGCCCACGCCAGCATTGCTCAATTTAACGGTATCATTTGACCTGTGCAACACGTGCTATGGCGCAGCGACTTTCTTTATCAAATCCATGACTTCCGTACTTGATAGATGCGTGCTTGGGCTTGGCCCTCCTGTCAATATGCTGGCTCGTGCACTCACTCCACCGGCCCCAGTGCCGGCAGGTTGTACACTTGTGTCCACATCACGGTGCTGGGGCTTTTAGCTTGTGGCGATTACAGTGGGAACTTGCAGCTGTGATACAGTGCTCACAATTCTGCTTGTCCGTTTCGGCTGCACCGCACTTATTAAACTGAGATTATTAACTATTATTATCTTCGGCATCCATTTTTTAAGTCCCAGCTTGCTCGCAGTGAAGCCATGCGCGCACGCCGGCGTCTCAATTTCGCAACTTTGCCTCGGAGCTTTCGCTCTTCGCCTCCAAAATAAAAGTGTTGAGCAACCGATCAGCGACGGACGGTTGCAGCGGCCGACGGCCGTTACATTCAACAAATTTCTGGCTGACATAAAATTTGGCTCCTCACCCTTAACTTTAATAATCTGGCTCCTTGCCTTACTAAAACTTTACATTAATATTTATCGTGTTGCAATGTTTTGATGGGGTAAGGGACCCGACCAAATCGGAGCACAGTATTGCCATGGGCTCCGCCACCTGTCTAGTCAACATACGACCGGCCGGCTTGAGTTGTTAACTTTTGAATTTCTGGCAGATCTCGCAGCACTTAATGTATACCTTCTCCGTGGCGGAAAAGTTTACCTCGGTTTACCACTCGTTCCTGTCCCTCTATCGTCTGCGGCCGCACTGCTTCGTCAATTGACACAAAGATTCCTCCTGTTCCCTGCCCCACGATCAATTTCTATTCTTCTTCAGAACTGCCGACAGACCAACCTCTGCCTGAAGAAGCTGCAGTTCTTTCTTTCTATTTAGCTTTAAGTTGTGTTCCGTCAACCGGCAAAATATCTCCCTCACCACAAAGTCTTCCAGAAAGGCAAAAGCATGCATTTTCTACTTTCGGTTGCCATCAGTGCCTACCAAAAACCGTGTTTTATATTTAGCGTAGATGAATTCCAAAACAACCGTCTGAGGGACGGAGTGCGCAGGGTTGCTTTGATGGTTTCACTCTAGCACCGGCTGTCAATCTCCCACCACCTTTTGGGATCCCCGTGGGCCCTGTTCGCCTCCGAGTAAGGCCCTGCCTCAGCTTCCCTGCTTTCCCTATCCACGCCATCTGGTTGTCGAGCAGGTAATCCCCCCTCACAAGTGGGAGACCTTCTATCGCCTGCCCGAGGCTCTTATCCCAGGCCCCGTGGCCGATGCCACCAACGTCTGCAGGACCAGTTCGACATTGCCGAGACGAATCGTGGTGCCCTTTCCGCAAAGAACTTCTATGACTAGGATGATGTGGTCCAGCATTGAGAACATGATGTGCATGCTGATCACCTTCCCGGCTAGGTCGACATCTACCCGCAGGGCCTTCCCTACCTTTTCGTATGACAGACGAATTAGAACATCCTGCGCTCTCACTTGAATCGGCCACTTGCTCATGAGTCTGCACTCATGAAGCTGCCAGTCGCGATTGTCGCAGGCATCGTCCGCCGCCAATCTTCACCATAGCGACGATTCCGCCACCATCTACCGTCAATAGATACTCTATTACCGGGTCGCGGGTGTGTCTGCGACAACCCGATCTCGAAGTAGGCAACGAAGCTGCCCGTCAGCCGCCACCTAGCGCCGGCAACAATCCTGGCATGCAGTCGAGGGCGGTACCATAGGAGATGGGTTGCTCTTCGAGATCCTCCAAAAAATCGAGGCGGTCGGATCGATCATCGTACCGCTTCCCCTATTTCTGACTGAGGATAAGGCCTGGAGGAGCAGGGAAAACTCCGGAAAACTCGGGGTAAGCGGGGGTCCGACCGATCTCTGCTGCTCGACGAACTCCCTCCACCTTAGGATTGAGACTTGTGAGCGCGAATTTTAGTCGCAGCCGTCCGCGAACGTCAGGTAGGCAGCTCAAGGATGGTGTATTGCGCGTCCAGCTCAGCAAGCCGAGCCCACGTTTAAGGGAGTCACCGCCGTCCTATACGAAAGCTGCAAGCCGTTCTGGCAGCACGATCACGCGGGCCTCCTTGACCAACACGAGCTCATGGACGACCGCAACCATTTTCTACTTATGGATGGATCCAGTGTACGCCTACCCTGGGGTTTGGCACTCACCTGACATCATCTCCCTTTTTATACCCTGAGCCCACTAAAAATGGGTAAAAAGGGTAAACAATTTTAGTAAAATTGTAAGCAAGAGGCAGAAGGAAGCATCTCCGATCCCATAGAGTGTATATATTCTTGATCCGCGTCAATAGCCGAGTCAACCTAGCCATGTCCGCCAGTCCGTCCGTCCGTATTTATGAACTCAAGGATCACAGAACCTTGAAGAGCTAGAAACTTGAAACTTTTATACGTAAGTCCACCTAGCTCCCGCGCAGTACAAGTTTTTTCTCGAACACTATCCCCTTTTCCAAGCAATCGATACAAATCGATATTTAAATTCCGTTTCTTGAACAAATATCTTAGGTTTAAAGAGCTAGAATCATAAAATTCGATGTTACTAGTATAATAGTGTATAAAGATCAGGTATCTTTAATTGTACAGCTATCGTAATCCCCACGCCTCCGCCCCATTGCTATAAATCAGACAACAAAATTCGATTGAAACTGCCCATCAATTTAAACGACAATTTGAATGCTACTGTCTTTTTTTTTTTTTTATTGTGTGTCATTTTATTAGTTTGATCAGCGTATTGAGATCTTATAAAATGTGTGTGTTAATGTTCGCCAGGTCTGAGATAGATTGGGTGTGAGTTATTTTTAAAAATTTAAAAATTTATTATTTTTATTTTTACTATTGTATTTTCCTACTTGGTAGGTCGGCGGTTATGAATTTGTTCAGTCTTGCGGATGGTGTTTGTAGCATTTGTCTTGCAGCTGCGTTGGGGTGATGGGCTAGGCGGCCGTTGTACCTACTAGAGTGGTGGTTAATTGTATCACCTATTTCGGTGAGTTTCAGGTCATTTTCGATCACCAAATTTTTGACGTACCATGCGAGGCCACGGATGCGTCTCACCGCCATCGACTGAACCTTCCTGATTTTGGTCAGCTGTGTTTTTGATGCAGTTCCCCAGAGTTGAATGCCATAGGTCCATATGGCCGCCAGGATGGTTTTGAATATTATGAGTTTGCAATACAATCGAAATGAGCTCTTGGGTCCAATGAGCCAGTCAAGTTTTGCAAGTTTTGACTTAGCCTTGATTGCCGGATAAGTGTGCAGCCCAGGTTAATCTTTTGTCCAGTGAAATGCCAAGATATCTGTGGCTTGTAGTTTGTGGTATGAACTGGTCGTCGAAAAATACGCCTGGACAGGTGTTGGGCCGTAGGGTGAACAAGACACTGGAAGACTTTGCCCCATTGATTTTAATGTTCCAGTTTTGTCCAATCCTGAATTAGTATAAGATGTTCTTGTAGGTCGTCTGTGGCTGCATACTCGCATTGATTTGCAGCTAGTACTGCTGTGTCATCGGCATATGTTGCAATGAGCATATTTGGAGGTGCGTCGGTATTGTGCCAAATCTGACTTGGCATTTCGGATGTATAAAGTGTTTATAACAGTGGTCCTAGCACCCTTCCTTATGGAACACCAGCATTTATGTGCTTTCTTTCTGAAAAATCACTCTTGCAGGAGACAAAGAAGGTTTTATTAGAAAGGAATGATTCTAGTATTCGGTAATACGGCGCTGGAAGCAGGCGTTTTAAAGTGAATTTGAAGCCGTCATGCCATAGTCTGTCGAATGCCTGCTGAACGTCGAGAAAAGCGGCGACGCAGTACATCTTGGCCTCAAAGGCTTCTTGAATAAAATGCCCTGCCCTGTGTACCTGTTCTGGACATCCGTGTTGTCGATGAAAGCCGAATTGGTGCGAAGGAAGCGCGTGCACGACCTCGTCAAGGCCCATCAACCTGTCCAAAAACAGCCTTTCGAAAATTTTTGAAAGTGCATGCTGATTGGGCGATATGCATCGATACACTTATAGTGATTTTGCCGCGTTTTCATTGGCTAGGAAAATGGCCCAATCTTAAAACTCCGTTAAAGATTTCTTCAATGGCTTGGTGATTTTTTAATCGAGTATGTTTGATGCAGTTGACGATTAATGCTGCGTCTATAGGCCTGATGAGGGCTGCCATTTGGAGTGGTACTGTCAGAAAGCTGATTACATTGTTGGCATGTTCATCGCTTGTGGGGTTAAAAGGCGTGAATATTTTCACTAGTTGATTCGCAAGCGCATGTGCCTTCTCTATATCTTTTTTCCGCCAGTTGCTCCCAGGCTCTGCCCTAGATAGTTTGTGGCTTATTCGCACGCTCTGTGTTGTTCGCAACAGTCTTCGAAGAACATTCCCAATGCGATTGCACTGAGCCTTATATCCCGGCGATGTTGATGAGAAATAGGAGCAGCAGCAACAGCAGCCTCGTAAATTAAAAGGTTAAAGTTTTCTTAAGAGTCTTCTAGCTGCTCTTTAGTTGATAGTTGTAAGCCGAGGTTGATCCGTTGGGTAAACTTGGTTTGGAATGTGGCTATATCTGCACCCCTGGAAAGAAGTCTTACCGAAGGAGAGTGATATTCTGGTGAGTCCAACGTGTTGATTCGTAGAGGCAGATGATCCGACTATAGTTCGTATAGTGACTTAATGCGAATAGTTGCATGGCATAATCCTTTATATGCCGCAAAGTCTATTGCCGATGGAGCCCAGCACCGTTGATTTGGGAAGTGGGCAGCGCTACCAGTTGCCAGTAAGTTAATTTGTTTGGAGAGCATAACTGTGTGCAGGGCGTTACCACTACTACAGGCTCTGACGTTGCCCAATGAGCGATGTTTTGCATTCCAGTCTTTGGCGCTTATGTATTTGTTACCCAACGAGTGAAAGAGGTCATGAAACTCATTAGTTCCGATGGACTTCTGCCTTCTGCCAATAGATTGACGCCAGCACTAGATCGCCTTGTGGAGATTCTAGTCCGATCATTGCTACTTGCATGTAACTAAGTGTGATTGGGTTAATAGAATAGTGATTCATATTACTATTTATCAGTATGGCGACGCCTCCCTGTGGGCCGTCATTGGGATGGTTAGCTTTATGGAGAGTGTATCCAGGAACTCGTATGGAATTTCTGGAACAGAAGCGTGTTTCATTAATCAGCCAGGCATCTGGGTTTTGTTGTTCAATGAATGCTTTTATTGCAAGCGCTCTGTTCCATACCGAACAGGCGTTCCAAAACACTATTTTCAGGCCAAGTTTAAAGCTCTGTGTTTTTGGAGGCAAGGTCAACGAGGCTCCTAACATCCTGGACCATACCTTTTATCTCCTCTAAGAGACGCTGGTTTGATCTTTTCATTATTTGAGAAATTTCTGTGAAGGATTTTGTCAGCATTGAGATCACGCTAATCACAAGCTGCGAGTCCCTTGATGTGCCATTTGTTGGCTGTAGCTGGGAATTCTGCGACGGTGGCCGACATCGTTGCAGAGGCAAACGAGGGTTGCGTTGATGCCTTTGATTAGAATGCGTTGAGCGGAAACGTTGTCTTTGGTTTACATTGCCATCATTTCTTTGAGGGACACGACCTCTGACTGCATCTGCAAAGGCAGTGCCGGTAGTTATTTGTGAAGCCTGTTGAGCTCTAGATCCAGTTTTTGGGTTGAAGGCCGAGTAATCGATTAAGGCAATGACTGGAAGTATTTCTTTACTCTGCTGTCTGATTAGTTGTTTTTTATAGACTTTGCATCCCAGATGGTTGGCTGGGTGTTCTTCGCCGCAGTTAGCGCATGTGCAAATATCTTTATTTGTTAAAGTGCACTCTATTGTCATACTGGTCTTTTGTTGCGGTATGCTTTGGTATGCACAAATGCTTGGCAACGATGGCTCTGCGATGGCAGATTGCTTTTCCGGGCATGTTCCGGGTAAAATTTTATTCTGCAAAGCTATTAAATACCTCTTTATTATTTGCGTCTTTGGTAATATCAACAAAGCACATATTCATTTTCTTGTTTTTGTCGTTTCTGTCATATGGCTGGTAGATGTTTACTACGTGGTGGTTGTAGCTGGCCAGACCCCCAGCTATCTTTTCCTTTGATAGTTCTGGGTGGATTTTCTTTATGATGAATCTAAAAGGTCTTTCTTCGCGCAGCTGGTAGTGATGGAATACGGTACCGAATCGAAACAGCATATTAATCGTCTTTCTGTAAGACTCACTATCCTAACATTGGATGAACATGTCGCCCTTCATATTTGCGTGAGCCGAGAAACTGTCTGGGCCGATGACAAGATAAATGTCTTCCCAGAAGGGGTCTAGGTTGTTTACGTGTGGGATTATGATCCTGGGTGGACGGTGGCTTGTTTTTGCCGGTGAAGGGTTGTTTGATATTTCTTCTGATGGTTGCTCGCCGACAGTCGCTTCTGCCAGGGAACCTTCTTCTATGTTTTCGTCTTGAACTTGGAGTAGATCAAAAGGATTTGTGTAAGTTGGAGCATCTATTGGAGATGAGTTGGCGGTGCGCTTAAAATGGAACAGGGGAGCTTGCTTGGTGGTTCAGTTTAATTGCTCCTTTCAGTTTGCTGATGGGTTTGAAGTTGGGGGGAACAGTTTGCCAGCGAGGGCCTGCTTTGGTGAACGCAGAATTGCTTCTACTTTTCTTAGTAGGCATTGGGTTGACTTTGGGTGGACTTCCGCCTGGGACGCAGCTTAAGGGATATGGTAGTCCAGGAGAGAGACCAGAAATCCCAAAAGTGGAGTTCGTGATGCAGGGGCTGGTAATGGTGCTATTGTAAGTTGTGTATATAGTGGTATTCGTTCTATGGATATCCGTATGGATACCAGTGAAAGATAGATTGACATTAGCAATTGTGGTGATAACTTTACAGTTTGGAGTATTGGTTGAGGGGGCTGAAAATATAGCTATCGCCACTTCCACGCTACTTCCACGCATTAAATAGGTATAAATGAAGTGAATAAACTAATTTGTATTGCCTACCAATTTAAGCCACAATACAATTGACTTTTTAAGAATATACAAATATTCTATATTACAATAAGACCTACTGCTGAAAATTTCATAAAGATCGGTTAAAAAACACAGAAGTTACTTCGGGTCCTACCGAAGGAAAAATTTTTGTTATAATATTTTAATTTACTTTTTATTACAGCAAAAGAATAAGAGCCCTTAGCGCGAGCTGCATTTGATGTTGGTAGATGTTGGTTGCTCATTCATAGACTTTTAAGTGTGAATTTGAGTGTGTGTAGAGCTCAAAATTCAGAAATCCCAAAAACTTCAAATCTTGTCAAATTTGCATCGGACAGGCAGGCAACCAACAGGCACGCAAACGCATAAATGCGTCTGTTCATATACAAAACTCTCTGAGTGTGCGTGCATGGCCGGTCCAAAAAGTTTCCATGTAGACATGCCAACGCTTAGGTACCCTTACCAACAATAACGGGCTAAAATGCAACAATTTCGCATCGACGTGGTAAACCCTTTCATTATTTTGTATTAATCGTCCCTTGAAAACAAAAGCGTCCGAAATTTGAGAAAAATTAAATTTTTGCGCATTGAAGCTTGTACGGACACATCCACACACATACATTTAAACGATCCGCTCACATAATAAGAGAGCATTGAGAGCACTGAGAGTAAGCTAAAGCGGTGTCCTGTAGTGGGAGCGAAATAAAAACAGATTTCTTACTCTCTTGCTCTCTGAGCAAGTGGGGAATCCTCGAGCCTGCTCAAAAACGAAGTCGACTTTGGACCAGAACTCAAAAAAATTAAAGCCTACAAACTTTTCTTCTAGCTTTCCCATCAATATGTTAGTAACCATACAACTACAGCTAGTACTTTGTCGAAAAAACTTAATGGTGACTCTGTAATAGTTAATGGGGCCTTAGTGTGCTTTTTTGTTTGTTTCTTTTTCTTTTGGCATTTCTGACACATACGTACTCTATAATTTGACGTGTCATATTATTATGTCGTAATGTATTTTAACTTTTGCTAGCGTTTTTGAAACGCCTTGCATGCGATCATCATTGAACGTACAATGTATATTGCTTTCTTGAGTAGCACTACTCTTAAGTTCTTTTAATAATTATTGCCAAAATGTTGAAAGTATCCTTTGAAATGTTTTTAATCTTGTTCATGCCGGCTTCGGTTTCAAATCTTTGAAAGAATTGAGAAAGGTTGCATATTCCATTGGCACCATGTTTTAACAAAAATTTAAAAAGTGTTAATCGCAAGGTCACTACTTTTCGCACGTGCTTAATGCCTTGATATTCATTGGTCTTAAAAGCATTAAGTTCGTTTAATTTCATTATTATTTCCAGCGCAGGAATTATTTTGTCTTTGTTCTTCTATAGGGACTTTCAAGACTGAGCGTGTCATTTCTTTTAGCGCGAAGTTTCTTGACTAGTTTGTTACTTTTATAAATAAACTTTAGTTAAGATTGAGAATTTGAATTTTAGTTTTGATTAATTTGCTGATCCTAAAGGTTGTTTGTTAGTTTTCTGAGTTACTTAGTGTAACTTGAACATTGTTATTGCCGTTTTTGTGTCTATTATTTATTTATTATTTACCCACCGCACCGGTTTTTTCCTCCGCGATAGTTATTGCTACTTTTGTCTCTGTAATTGCCCCGTAAACTCCTGTTGCCACTACCGCTATTGTGGCCTCCACGATAGTTTTAAGGATGTCGATTGCTACAGTATATATGTAGTTGTATCGGCTTCCATTACAAAATTTACTTTGTCTATGGAGAAATTTTTTATCATTGCTTTGACAGCTTGTGTGGTGATATTATTATTTGCTAGCGTCAATGACAGACCATCAACAATATATGCACTTTCCAAAGCGTTGGTCAATTCCTGAATCTCTTGACTGAATGTTCGCAGTTTTATTTGGTTTTCCCAGAGCCAATTGAAAATAGGTAAAAAGCGTATAATGTATTTGTGCAAATAAATTCAACAGGCAGAAGAAAGCAAATCCGACCCCATAAAGTACATATATTCTTGATCAGGGGAGTCGAACTAGCTTAATCCGTCTGTCCGTATGTAAGAACGCATGGATTTCAGAACCTTTAAAAGCTAGAGACTTGAAATTTTGCACGTGGGTTCTCCTAGCTCTCGCGTTGATCGATAACTTGCCCCGTTTTCAAACAATAGAGGTGCTTGACACTACTCCACTTTTGCAGGTGACGAACATACTATTAATAATAGCCTCACTAGACGTTCTAAATTGTACTAAATGTTTTCATTAGATGTTCTAAATTTCAATTGCACAAAAAACGCTGCGAAAGCGCTACATGAGCAGCTCTAACGACATTGATAAGGTCTAAGAGTTAAGATAAGGTCTTTAAAGATAAATTCAAAAAAGAAAGTTCCCTTGACAGGGTTCGAACTCGCAACTGACCGCATTACTTGCTGCCGCCTCTACTCAACACAACACTCTACTCTACACCAGCCTAAAAACAAAAAAAAAACTTGTTTCCTCGGTAGGGTTTGAGCTCGCAACATACCGCACCACTTGCAGCCGCCTCTACCCAAAAGCCACACCAATTGAATCTTAATGAGTAGAAAACAAATTAGAATATCAGCACAAAAAACAATACAATCGCAATTGCAATGATCTTGATAGAATTCAAAGCAGACGGGCATGAATGTGTGTGTGTGCATGTATACAGAAATTCTTGGAATTTGCGCTTGCTGCCGCTGATACACAAAAGTCAAAACACGTTTTTCTACACAACATTTTATTGTGTTATAGAAAATTTGTGTATTCTCAAAAAGTCAATTGCATTTAATTGTAGCTTATATTGGTGGACAGCATAAATAGGTATTTTGACTTGATTTATAGCTATGAGATAGTAGCGGAGAGGTGGTGATAGCTATAAATTGAAAGATACTTGATATATAAATACTATTTTAAAAGCTACATATCAAGTTTGGTGACTCTAGCTCTTATTATTAACCCAATTTGCTCAAAAACAGGATTTCGATATCGATTTTTATCGATTGCTTGGAAACGGAGTAAGTTATCGATTATCGGAAACAAACTCATTATGCGCATGAGGACCAAGAGGACCTACAGCTAAAATTTCAATTTCTAGCTCTTATTAGTTCTGTGATCCTTGCGTTCATACATACGGACAGACAGACGGACATGGCTACATCGACTCGGCTGTTGATGCTGATCAAGAATATATATATTTTATGGGGTCGGCGAAGCATCCTTCTACCTGTTACATCCAGTTGCATAAATGCATTATACCGTTTTTACCAATTTTCAATGGGTTTAGGGTACTAAAATGGATTAACAAAGGTACAGTTCATTAGCTTAGCATCTAAACTGATCCCACAGTTTGGTAGCAGAGCTGAGTTTAATAGCAGATCAGAAAACCATCAAACGTTTTTAGACGTCCTTGAAATTGTAAACTCAATTAAAGGCGAACATGAGCAACTTGCGATATGAATTATTAAAGCAACATTAAAGGGTCACGCAAGAAATCTGAAATCTAATAAATCACGTTGGATTTGGTAATCTCGTAATTAAAAAACAATCTTAAAGTCGAGTCAGTAAAAGTATTCACCGCAAAGTTAATGAACCTTCAACGGAGAAATAATACTGCAAATGTATACTCCAACGAAATAGAGCAATTAACAACCAGCCCACCCTAAATCGGTAAAGTTATGGCCCTAGAATTAGCGACTAAAAACTTAACCCAGCACAACTTATCATGGAGGCTGGCAAATTTACCAGTATGAATGATGCTATATCCAACTTGAGAAACTTTACGACAGTAGATTAGACACCGTCCTTTACAAGAACAGTCAACAATTTGGTTATTATCGCGGCGGCTATAATGGCAGCCACCGTAGGGGATACCAGTGAAGCGGCAACCATCGTGCCCGTAGCAATAACAGAAGTAGACGCGATAACATTTTATCGCGGTGGCGGCATCTAACGCGGTGGCCAAAACTAAAACAATCAGAATCACCTTCACCTATTGAAATAGCTCGATAGCGAACCATTTAGGTGACCGTGACGTGATTTTTCTTTTGTTGTTCGTTATTTGTTTGTTTTCGTTTCTGCGCTGTTTATGTACAATAGTGGACAAAAGGGGATAGGTGCAGGATCAGCTAGAAAACTAACAAAATTTATTTCTTTGCCAGCTAAAGCCAAAGCTGTGAATAGCAACACATTCATATATGCTGTTATGTATGTATAATGCCACACAATAAAACATAATTGCTTGCACGGCCCTCATAGAGCCGAAGCGCAGAGTACATTCTATTTTTAGCTTTTAGCTCTTTCGGATGTGAGAGCGCAATGATACTGATTTCGTTTTCGTTCTCAAATTTCAAAAAATCAATCTACATAGTAGCATTTTGTTGTATGGCGTTACTCATCTTAGTGTTTATATTGTCTTTGCCTGAACCCTCTTCTTCCAACACCAAATTCAGATCGCGCTACGCGCTCGTTTACTTTAGCAGTAATAAAAATACATTTAAAAAAAATAAACATGTTCCTCGATAGGTCTCGAACTCGTGATAGACCTCACTTCTTGCCGCCGCCTATACTCAAAAGCCACACCAAGAATTCACTCTTAATGAGAAAAACCCGAATTAAAATAGCAGCACAGATTAAAACACAATCGCAATTGCAATGCTGTTGATAGAATTCAAAGAAGACGCGCAGGAATTTGTACATGTACAAATTTAAATTGTGGGTTATATTGGTGGGCAGCATAAATTGGTGTTTTTACTTGATTGTGTTGCTATGTGTTTACTATGTGTTGATAGCGGGTGGTGCCGATAGCTATAAAATGAAAGATGCTTGATACAAGCTACATGTCAACTTTGGTGTCTTTAGCTTTTATTATTTACCAAAATTGCTTTAAAAAACAGGATTTCGATATTGATTTTTATCGATTACTTGGAAGGCAAGTTATCGAATATCGGAAACAAACTCGATCTGCGCGGGCACTGGGAGGACCTATAGCTATAACTTCAAATCTCTATCTCTTATAGGTTCTGAGATGCTTGAGTTCATACATACGGACGGACGGACAGACAGACGGACGGACAGACGGACGGACAGACAGACAGACGGACACGGCTAGATCGATTCGGCTATTGATGCTGATCAAGAATATATACACTTTATGGGGTCGGAGATGCTTCCTTGTGCCTGTTACATACATTAGCACATATACATTATACCCTTTATACCCATTTTTATGGGCTCAGGGTATAAAAATAATGATTTTTAAAATAGCAATTTCGAAAAAAAGTCAATCTTTCATAATTGTTGGTGGACAAAAGTAATTCCACAATTCAATGTTGTTTAACAAAATGAGAGAAGAAGTTAATATTGGTGATATTAACATAAACATAAATAACAAGTAAGAGGAACTAGTCGGGAACTCCCGACTAGAGGATACCCTGAACTCTCTTATTCCCACACCAAATGCAGCTCGCGTTACGAGCTCGTTTGCTTTAGTAGTAATACAGATAAATTAAAAAATAAAAAGTTTCCTTGGCAGGGTTCCAACTCGTAACTGATCGCATTACCTGCTACCGACTCTACACAACAGTCGCACCAGCAAAAAAAAAAAACATTTTCATCGGCAGAGTTCGAACTTTACCTTTACTCAACAGCCACATCAATTATCGAGTTTTCAAGAGAAAAAATGAATTAAAATAGCAGCACAGAAAACAATACAATCGCAAATGCAATGCTCTTGAAAGAATTCAAAGAAGACGCGCATAAATGTGTGTGTGTACATGTATACAGAAATTCTTGCAATTTGCGCTTTCTGCCGCAAACACGAGGGCAACCAAAACACATTTTCTTTCGTGTTTCGTAACCGATCTTGATAAAATTTTCAGCAGTAGATCTTATTGTACTATAAAATATTCGTGTGTTCTTAATATGGCAATTGCATTTAAATTGTGGCTTATATTAGTGGGCAGCATATGTAAATTGGTTTATTTACTTGATTTATTGCTATGAGGTGGTAGTGGGGAGGTGGTGATATGTTTAAAATGAAAGATACTTGATATAAATATACTATTCTTGAAGCTACATGTCAAGTTTTGTTACTCTAGCTCTTATTATTTACCACAATTCCTCAAAAAAAAAGGACTTAGATATCGATTATTATCGATTAGTTGGAAACGGGGCAAGTTATCGAACATGGGAAACAAACTCAATCTGCGCGAGCACTAGGAGGACCTACAGCTAAGACTTCAAGTCTCTAGCTCTTATAGGTTCTGAGATCCATGCGTTCATACATACGGACGGACGGACGGTCGCACGGATGGACAGACGGACAGATGGACATGGCTAGATTGACTTGGCTGTTGACGCTCATCAAGAATATATATCCTATATGGGGTCGGAGATGCTTCCTTCTGCCTGTTTCATAAATTTGCACAAATACATTATACCTATTTTACCCATTTTTAATGGGTAAAGTAAGAGGTTGTAATCGGGAGCTCCCGACTAGGGGATACCCTGAACCATCTTCCTCCAACATCAAATGCCGCTCGCATTCTTGTTGGATTTTCCCTAGCTGCTGCGTGCGCACATAGCTTTTGTGTTTCTTAACCGATCTTAATGAAATTTTCGACAGTACATCTTATTGTAGAAAATAATATAGAATATTTGTGTATTCTCAAAAAGTCAATTGCATATAAATTGTGGCTTAAATTGATGGGCAATACAAGTTGGATACTTAACTTGATTTATAGCTTTGTGGTGGTAGCGGGGAGGTGGCGATAGTTATAAAATGAAAGATACTTGATATATATATACTATTCTATAAGCTACATGTCAAGTTTGGTGACTGTAGCGCATGTTATTTACCGAAATTGCCAAAAAAAACTGGATTTCGATATCGTTTTTGATCGATTACTTGGAAACGGGCAAGTTATCGAAAATCAAAAACAAACTCGATCTGCGCGGGCACTAGGAGGACCTACAGCTAAAATTTCAAGTCTCTAGCTCTTATTGGTTCTGTGATCCTTGCGTTCATACATACGGACAGACAGACGGACATGGCTAGATCGACTCGGCTGTTGATGCTGATCAAGAATATACACACTTTTTGGGATCGGAGATGCTTCTTTCTACCTGTTACATACATTTGCACAAATACATTATACCCATACATATACATTATATTTACCAAAAAGTAAACCCTCCTTTGACACCAATACCCTTTTGTAAACATCCAGGAATTGATTTTAGCAATTTTTTAAATGTCCCCAATGAAATATCCTGTTAATGTTCTTGAGCTTCAGCAATCGTCTCCTCGCGCGTTTTTGATAAGTCTTAGCTTCGTTTTCGTTTTATATAAGCCCACACATTCTCTATTATATTGATATCGGAACTTTGAGGTGGCCAACCTAATGTATGTACAATCCCAGTTTTCTGTATAACGCAAATGTTCAGCGATAACGTAATTTTATTATAACTGTTTATTATTTTGATTGTTGAATTAACTTAGAAGAACATAAATACGGCTAAGATGTAGTTTTAACTTTAAAGAGTAAGAAAACTATACGTGCCTGCGATGAGTGCGATGATTATGAGTTGTTGGTATCGACTGATCATCCGAGCGACCTCTGCTAATTTTCAGACGACGCCATCAGAACCGACATCCACTGCGTGATTGTCGTTCATTATCATATCCTACATTCGTCTGTCCTGACGGACAATTCGCCTCGGATTTATCAAGCCATGGTTTCACGAACTCCTTCACTGCCAACGTCTTACACGAGCCTTCTGTATCTGCTATTTTTTCTACCTCTTACCTTCCGTGATTATTTAGTTTCACAACTTGATACGATCCGAGATACTTTCCCTTAAGCTTTAAGCCTGTCCCGTATTGTGTACGCTTTATAGCTACCATGTCTTTAACTTGATATTGTATGACTGGTTTTCTCTAAGAGTCGAAAGCTTTTTATTTTTTTCCTGTATTTTCCTAATATTTTCACGAGCTTCCCCTTTAAATTTTTCACGTTCCTCGTCGAACTCTGTAATTAACGACTGCTTTACTCGGCTCGCTATTTATACGCATGTCCATTCCAGTTTATATCTTGAAAGGCGAGACTTTTTTGCTTCGCGGCTCTACGCAATTTATGATTTGCTGAACTTTACTTAAGCACCTGCATCTCCTTGACTCAACTTCGATAGCATCGGTCCTACAATTTTGTGCATACGCTCTACCTGCCCATTGCCAAACGGAACTGCAGTTGCAATCATTAAATGTTGAATATTTCGTTTTTCACAATATTGACGAAATAAATGGGACGTGAATGCAGCACCTCTATCTAAACTATTCGTAAAGGATTGCCAAAGTTCGTAGCCTACACTTCTAGGCACTTAATGACTACATCTATACCTGTGCTTCGAGTAGAGTACAACCAAACACATTTAGAGAATGCATCTACCACCACAAATATATAATTGTACAGCTTTTTAGTTAATTCCATTGGCCCACATGATCAATGTGGTAAGTCAATAAGGGTCTATCTCCCTTATCTATAGGCATGAAATACCCCTCTCGCTTGCCAAATTTCTCGTTAACAATAATGCACTCCATACAACTATCCACAGTTCGTACTACTTTGTCCTTCAATTTCTGAATGAAATACGAGCGTTCAACTAAGTCCTGTGTTTTTTTTGCAGAAAAATGACCTTGTTTGTGCGCTATCGATATAATCTCATTCTCCATTTGGGCTGGTACTACAATGAGCTCTCGGTTTGGGTCCTTAAACAAAACTTGATTTTCTATGTAATAGTCTTCATATGCTCTCTCTCTTGAACAAGACTCCGTACAGCTTTCACCCATTCGTACGCTAATTGCGCTTCTCTTAACCGGTGTACGATAGTGTCGGTAAGCATATAACAGGCAACACGGCTTAAGGCATCAACGTGCCTCATCTTTGAACTTGATCAATGCTCTATTAAATAATTGTAGTCCTGCATTACAATCCGTGACTATTTTAAATTTTATTCCCAAGAAATAAACACGCCATTTAGTTAATGAATCGATAATTGCAAGAACTTCGAGATCGTAAGCTGGGTACTTTTCTTCGCAAGGTTTAGTCTTACGACTTATGTACTGGTCTGGATTATATAATCCATCTTCACAACTCTTTTGCAATATAATGGCCCAATAACCCCATTTCGATGCATCTGTATGTATTTCTGTCTCTAAATCCGGACTATATAACTGCATAAAAGGTTTGCTGGTCAAAGCAACTTTTAACTGATCAAATGCAACCTGATGATGATTATTGACATCAAACTTGGAGTCCTTGCGTATAGTGGTTTAGCAATAAGAGCATAACCCGAATAAATTTTTGAAAGACTGACGTGACTCCAAGCAATCGTTGAATAGCTTTTTTATCTCTTGGTATGGGAAAATTAGCTACTGCCTCAGTCTTTTCTTTACTTGGCCTAATTGAGTTGTCTTCAATTGTCTGCAACAACTGGCACTTGGTAAAATTTATGCGCAATCCATTTATTGCAGTCTGTTTGGTCAAGTAACAGCAGAGATAACACCGACGGCTGCGGACATCATCCAACAGCAGAAAATAACAATCATAATTACAGCCTAAGAGCAAATAGTTTTTGCGCGCTCTTTGTAAGCTGCTGCCCACTCTCCTTCTGCATTGCTTTGCTTTGCATTGCTGCCCTTCGCTCTAACCGGCGAGCGTCTTATTTGAGTTTCGTTTCGTTCGCTTTACAAATTGTCATAGTTTTTAGTCTTTCGTTTGATCGCAACCTACACACAACTAATTCGAGTTGGCTGCCAAGCAACAATATAAAACTTATAAATTCTAATAAGTGCCCTGCGCGGCAAACAAATCCATTTGAAAACTAATCTAAGTGTTTGAATTTTGCTGCACACAAGCAGTTAGAATTAATTGGTTGCAAAAAAGCTTGCAACTACACATTTTGGTGACCCCGACGTGATTCTCTTTCATTTCTTCTATTTTTTCTTGTACTTCGTTCTTGTCGTGTCAACGGACAGTTTATCAGTTCGGGCACAGCGGTGTGGTGAGCCGTTTGCTTGCGCATCTGCATACAGTTGGTTGTTATACATAAACGCCGTAGCAAATCCCCGTTAATCGTTGCGCGCTTTAACCCGCTATGCGCTATCTCGCCCGAACGAACACTTGTGCGATCAGACTTGTATTGTAGTTCGGCTGTGTGAACCTTGTTGTGCGATACATTCATAATGTTTGATGGAAGTGCAAGTTCAAATGGAAATGATGAGGCGACATCAGCTAGTCAATTGGCGGTTGGAACCCAGGCTGCTGTTTTTAAAATAAAGATCAAGAATTTAAGTGATCGACTCAATAGATTGTCCTCGGAACTTGATCCCGCTCGACTTCGCGATGTTGATGACTACGAGCTGCAAGATTACATAAGCATGGCATCTGACTTGCAGGCGAAATTTGAGACAGTCTGTGATGGTTTGTTGGAGGTGGATCATGCCAGCGTTGAGGAGGATCTTCAGACAAGTTTTGAGTCAACTATTAGGCAGCTACGGCTGTCCCTTCAACGCGAGCGCGGAAATCGAAGCAAGGTTCAGCAGATTCCGCATTGTTCCACCTTCAATTCAGCCGCAGCCGATGACTCGCGTTCTACTTTTGATGTTCCAAACCACTTTCGATTGCCTCAACTTAAATTGCCGGAGTTTAGTGGAGGCTACACAGAATGGGCCGATTTCTCGAACCTGTTCACCACGGTCATTGACAAGGATCCGTATTTGACCAACATTGAAAAACTCCAGCATCTACGGTCATGCCTTAAAGGAACAGCGCTGGATACAATTCGCTCAATGGAAATTTCAAACGCTAATTATGCTGCCGCTTTAGAATTGCTTGATAAGCGTTTTAATAACAAGCGTCTTATTTTTCAGGCACACATCGCTGAAATTTTGGGTTTGAGAAAGGTGGACAAGGGCGCGACTGCACAGCTGCGCGAATTTTCAGATAAGCTCAACTCTCATCTACGTGCTTTAAAATCGATGGGCAGTGTGGAACAGATCGCGGGTTGCGTCATAGTACATACGTTGCTGCAAAAACTAGATAGCGTTACGCAGGCTAGCTGGGAGGATGATGCGCCGTTGGACGTCATACCATCATGCGAGCGGTTTACAACCTTCATAGAGAGGCATTGCCAAAGGCTGGAAAATGCGGATCACGCTACGGCAATGTACACGCCTAGCTCCCAGGTGGGCCAGAACAACAGTAGTAGAAGAACGTTTGTAGTGACTAGGAATGGAACGAGTGCTTGTGTGTTTTGTGAAGTCGCTGGCCACTCTATTTATAAATGTTTGCAATTCGCAAATTTATCGCCCTCGCTGCGCCTTCACGAAGCCAAGCGGCTTGCGCTGTGCCTAAACTGCCTGCAAAGGGGACATCAGCTGAGAGTCTGCGGCTCCAGCGCTTGCAGAGTTTGTGGAAGCAAACATCATAGCTTGTTGCATCTTGGCAACACAAGCAGTCACATCGTTGCTTCTAGCCAACACAGGCTTGCGCTGTGCCTAAACTGCCTGCAAAGGGGACATCAGCTGAGAGTCTGCGGCTCCAGCGCTTGCAGAGTTTGTGGAAGCAAACATCATAGCTTGTTGCATCTTGGCAACACAAGCAGTCACATCGTTGCTTCTACCCAAACAATGCTCAAGATACCGAAACTTATTCGTCATCCCAAATGGAATGGCATCATATTCCCACTGAATTAAACCCGGCGGATATAATTTCACGAGGAGCGCTGCCTAGTGAGCTCTTCCGGTCTCCATTATGGGCTCATGGTCCGAGTTTTCTCAGTAAAGAAAAGGAAGAGTGGCCTGCCTCCTGTGTACCTGTCGAATCCTTACCAGAACTTCGACACAAGGTACTCCTCGGAACTGCAGCGCAACCGGATCTCTCGATTGGTTGCAAGTTCATCAATTCATTTTCCAAGCTGCAGCGGGTCTTTGCTTATGTTTACAAATTTGTAAATCGAATCCGAGGAGCTGAACTAACTGTTGACCACTTGCATCATGGCACACATTGGTTGCTGCGGTCAGTGCAAATGGCTACTCTTAGCGATGACTACAAGGCATTGAAGGAAGGAAGGCATGTCAAACCGTCTAGCTCAATGGCCTCTCTTGCACCATTCCTTGATGACTTCGGCCTACTCCGTATCGGTGGACGGCTGAAAAACTCGTCGTTGGACTTCTCAGCGCGACATCCGATTATATTGCCCCGTCAGCATCCTGTGACGCGAGCAATCATAGTTCACTTTCATAAACGAAACTTACACGCTGGACCTCGCGCTTTATTGTCTTCGATTCGGCTCCAGTACTGGCCCATTGGCGGTCGAAAAACAGTCTCCAGTATTGTTGCCAAATGCATAATCTGTTTTCGTGCCAAGCCACGATTGGCCGAGCATATAATGGCAGACCTACCAGCTGATCGTCTTGATACATCGTATCCCTTTATGGTCACTGGCGTTGATTACTGTGGACCATTTTACTACAAGAACGAAGTGCGCAACAGGCCACCAGTGAAATGCTATATCAGTCTGTTCATATGCTTCGCTACAAAGGCGGTGCACTTAGAGCTTGTAAAGGATTTGTCCACAACATCGTTTCTAAACGCCCTAAAATGTTTCATCCTGACTCGCTCTCGACCTTCAAGGATCTGGTCTGACAATGCGACAAACTTCGTAGGTGCCAAGAACGAACAAGCAGATCTGAGCCGCCTGTTCCTGAGTGACGAGCATGTCAAGGCCGTTAACGAGTTTTGCCTAACCGACTCAATTGAATGGTTGTTCATCCCTCCTCGCTCTCCGCACTTTGGTGGACTATGGGAAGCCGCTGTGAAGACTGCTAAGCACCACTTTTATCGATCTGTTTGCTCTTCCATTTTGGATTTCGATTCGCTGCGTACGCTCGTCTGCCACATCACGGCAATTATTAATTCTCGACCATTACTTCCACTTTCAGAGCATCCAGGTGATCTTGACGTCTTGACACCCGCACACTTCCTGGGTACAGCGCTATCTATATCATACATTGAGCCCGATCTAAGGCAGCTTAACTTCAATCGGCTTAATTATTTTCAGCGCGTCACATATCTCCAACAAGTATTTTGGGCCCGTTGGCGCGAAGAGTATTTGACGCTTCTTCAACAGCGCTCCAAATGGCGCACTCCTCAGCCTGGACTCTCCATTAACGATGTTGTCCTTGTAGAGGATGAGAATCTACCGCCGCTGAAGTGGCCACTCGCCAGAGTGCAAGAGCTGATCTCTGGATCTGATGGGGTATCCAGAGTTGCTGTGCTTCAAACTGCGACTGGAGTCATACGTAGAGCTGTACGAAAGCTGTGTTTGCTGACCAAACAGGATGATGTTGAAAGCCCTTGCCTTCCAACGGGGGGAGAATGTTTAGTCAAGTAACAGCAGAGATAACACCGACGGCTGCGGACATCATCCAGCAGCAGAAAATAACAATCATAATTACAGCCTAAGAGCAAATAGTTTTTGCGCGCTCTTTGTAAGCTGCTGCCCACTCTCCTTCTGCATTGCTTTGCTTTGCATTGCTGCCCTTCGCTCTAACCGGCGAGCGTCTTATTTGAGTTTCGTTTCGTTTCGCTTTACATATTGTCATAGTTTTTAGTCTTTCGTTTGATCGCAACCTACGCACAACTAATTCGAGTTGGCTGTCAAGCAACAATATAAAACTTATAAATTCTAAAAAGTGCCCTGCGCGGCAAATAAATCCATTTGAAAACTAATCTAAGTGTTTGAATTTCGCTGCACAAGCAGTTAGAATTAATTGGTTGCAAAAAAGCTTGCAACTACACACAGTCACTGTTAAAACTCTACTTAGTTTCAGTATCACCTCGTTTATATCATTACTCTTAACTAATTCGCGTAAAATAACCATTATGAATCGTGTAAATACTGCTGGTGAGTTTGAAATTTCTAACGGTACGAAAAAACACTCATACTGACCGGTCTGAATAACAACGGACAGTTTATCAGTTCGGGCACAGCGGTGTGGTGAGCCGTTTGCTTGCGCATCTGCATACAGTTGGTTGTTATACATAAACGCCGTAGCAAATCCCCGTTAATCGTTGCGCGCTTTAACCCGCTATGCGCTATCTCGCCCGAACGAACACTTGTGCGATCAGACTTGTATTGTAGTTCGGCTGTGTGAACCTTGTTGTGCGATACATTCATAATGTTTGATGGAAGTGCAAGTTCAAATGGAAATGATGAGGCGACATCAGCTAGTCAATTGGCGGTTGGAACCCAGGCTGCTGTTTTTAAAATAAAGATCAAGAATTTAAGTGATCGACTCAATAGATTGTCCTCGGAACTTGATCCCGCTCGACTTCGCGATGTTGATGACTACGAGCTGCAAGATTACATAAGCATGGCATCTGACTTGCAGGCGAAATTTGAGACAGTCTGTGATGGTTTGTTGGAGGTGGATCATGCCAGCGTTGAGGAGGATCTTCAGACAAGTTTTGAGTCAACTATTAGGCAGCTACGGCTGTCCCTTCAACGCGAGCGCGGAAATCGAAGCAAGGTTCAGCAGATTCCGCATTGTTCCACCTTCAATTCAGCCGCAGCCGATGACTCGCGTTCTACTTTTGATGTTCCAAACCACTTTCGATTGCCTCAACTTAAATTGCCGGAGTTTAGTGGAGGCTACACAGAATGGGCCGATTTCTCGAACCTGTTCACCACGGTCATTGACAAGGATCCGTATTTGACCAACATTGAAAAACTCCAGCATCTACGGTCATGCCTTAAAGGAACAGCGCTGGATACAATTCGCTCAATGGAAATTTCAAACGCTAATTATGCTGCCGCTTTAGAATTGCTTGATAAGCGTTTTAATAACAAGCGTCTTATTTTTCAGGCACACATCGCTGAAATTTTGGGTTTGAGAAAGGTGGACAAGGGCGCGACTGCACAGCTGCGCGAATTTTCAGATAAGCTCAACTCTCATCTACGTGCTTTAAAATCGATGGGCAGTGTGGAACAGATCGCGGGTTGCGTCATAGTACATACGTTGCTGCAAAAACTAGATAGCGTTACGCAGGCTAGCTGGGAGGATGATGCGCCGTTGGACGTCATACCATCATGCGAGCGGTTTACAACCTTCATAGAGAGGCGTTGCCAAAGGCTGGAAAATGCGGATCAGGCTACGGCAATGTACACGCCTAGCTCCCAGGTGGGCCAGAACAACAGTAGTAGAAGAACGCTTGTAGTGACTAGGAATGGAACGAGTGCTTGTGTGTTTTGTGAAGTCGCTGGCCACTCTATTTATAAATGTTTGCAATTCGCAAATTTATCGCCCTCGCTGCGCCTTCACGAAGCCAAGCGGCTTGCGCTGTGCCTAAACTGCCTGCAAAGGGGACATCAGCTGAGAGTCTGCGGCTCCAGCGCTTGCAGAGTTTGTGGAAGCAAACATCATAGCTTGTTGCATCTTGGCAACACAAGCAGTCACATCGTTGCTTCTAGCCCAAACAATGCTCAAGATACCGAAACTTATTCGTCATCCCAAATGGAATGGCATCATATTCCCACTGAATTAAACCCGGCGGATATAATTTCACGAGGAGCGCTGCCTAGTGAGCTCTTCCGGTCTCCATTATGGGCCCATGGTCCGAGTTTTCTCAGTAAGGGAAAGGAAGAGTGGCCTGCCTCCTGTGTACCTGTCGAATCCTTACCAGAACTTCGACACAAGGTACTCCTCGGAGCTGCAGCGCAACCGGATCTCTCGATTGGTTGCAAGTTCATCAATTCGTTTTCCAAGCTGCAGCGGGTCTTTGCTTATGTTTACAAATTTGTAAATCAAATCCGAGGAGCTGAACTAACTGTTGACCACTTGCATCATGGCACACATTGGTTGCTGCGGTCAGTGCAAATGGCTACTCTCAGCGATGACTACAAGGCATTGAAGGAAGGAAGGCATGTCAAACCGTCTAGCTCAATGGCCTCTCTTGCACCATTCCTTGACGACTTCGGCCTACTCCGCATCGGTGGACGGCTGAAAAACTCGTCGTTGGACTTCTCAGCGCGACATCCGATTATATTGCCCCGTCAGCATCCTGTGACGCGAGCAATCATAGTTCACTTTCATAAACGAAACTTACACGCTGGACCTCGCGCTTTATTGTCTTCGATTCGGCTCCAGTACTGGCCCATTGGCGGTCGAAAAACAGTCTCCAGTATTGTTGCCAAATGCATAATCTGTTTTCGTGCCAAGCCACGATTGGCCGAGCATATAATGGCAGACCTACCAGCTGATCGTCTTGATACATCGTATCCCTTTATGGTCACTGGCGTTGATTACTGTGGACCATTTTACTACAAGAACGAAGTGCTGTTCATATGCTTCGCTACAAAGGCGGTGCACTTAGAGCTTGTAAAGGATTTGTCCACAACATCGTTTCTAAACGCCTAAAACGTTTCATACTGACTCGCTCTCGACCTTCAAGGATCTGGTCTGACAATGCGACAAACTTCGTAGGTGCCAAGAACGAACTAGCAGATCTTAATTCTCGACCATTACTTCCACTTTCAGAGCATCCAGGTGATCTTGACGTCTTGACACCCGCACACTTCCTGGGTACAGCGCTATCTTCATCATACATTGAGCCCGATCTAAGGCAGCTTAACTTCAATCGGCTTAATTATTTTCAGCGCGTCACATATCTCCAACAAGTATTTTGGGCCCGTTGGCGCGAAGAGTATTTGACGCTTCTTCAACAGCGCTCCAAATGGCGCACTCCTCAGCCTGGACTCTCCATTAACGATGTTGTCCTTGTAGAGGATGAGAATCTACCGCCGCTGAAGTGGCCACTCGCCAGAGTGCAAGAGCTGATCTCTGGATCTGATGGGGTATCCAGAGTTGCTGTGCTTCAAACTGCGACTGGAGTCATACGTAGAGCTGTACGAAAGCTGTGTTTGCTGACCAAACAGGATGATGTTGAAAGCCCTTGCCTTCCAACGGGGGGAGAATGTTTGGTCAAGTAACAGCAGAGACAACACCGACGGCTACGGACATCATTCAACAGCAGAAAATAACAATCATAATTACAGCCTAAGAGCAAATAGTTTTTGCGCGCTCTTTGTAAGCTGCTGCCCACTCTCCTTCTGCATTGCTTTGCTTTGCATTGCTGCCCTTCGCTCTAACCGGCGAGCGTCTTATTTGAGTTTCGTTTCGTTTCGCTTTACATATTGTCATAGTTTTTAGTCTTTCGTTTGATCGCAACCTACGCACAACTAATTCGAGTTGGCTGTCAAGCAACAATATAAAACTTATAAATTCTAAAAAGTGCCCTGCGCGGCAAATAAATCCATTTGAAAACTAATCTAAGTGTTTGAATTTCGCTGCACAAGCAGTTAGAATTAATTGGTTGCAAAAAAGCTTGCAACTACACACAGTCACTGTTAAAACTCTACTTAGTTTCAGTATCACCTCGTTTATATCATTACTCTTAACTAATTCGCGCAAAATAACCATTATGAATCGTGTAAATACTGCTGGTGAGTTTGAAATTTCTAACGGTACGAACAAAAACTCATACTGACCGGTCTGAATAACAAAGGAAGTGTATTTTTGCGAGTCTGCATCTACTGGGACGTGAAAGAAACCATTGGTCAAATCAAGAGTGCAACAACAATTTTTTCGTTACGCTTCCTATAGTCGCAGCATAATCGTTTCTGCCCATATTTCTTTGCAACCAAAACCACTAGAGAAGCAAATTCTGATACGCTTGGCTTAACAATCTTCTGGGCTAGCCATTCTTCTGCCTGGTTGTCGAAAATTTTTTGCTTACTATGTGCTAGTCGCCGAGGGTGCAGGAAATAAACTTCTGGAACTTCGTTATTTAAAATTATTTTAATTTTGACGGGTGCATTAACATTTTTTTGCGGTTGGTAATTTTGCATCATACTCATAACCTTGCTTACATACTTCTGACTGAGATGGGACAGATTCAGATTATCCGTAATTTCTCCATCTTCTGTACTTGTCATGCAAATACCTTCAAATTACGAGAGCCATTCTGCGCAAGAAGAACGTACAGTCTCATCTTGCTGCTTTATATAAATTTTAACGTTATTGTCGACGATTCGACGAACAAACTGCGTTCCGTTTTTAGTGACGTGCGTGTTAATATGTTCAAGAATACTTTTTCCCAAAATTTCTTTAAACCTAATGTCCTCATCTGGAATGGCATGGAACTCTATCTTCATTTGTATCATGTCGATAGTGACGGGTGCTTCCAAAAGTTAGAACTCGACTTTCCCCGATGCCTGTTAGACATTTTGCAAGGCCACTTACTCTTAAACTTCCAAGTTTTAAGAATATGGTTCTGAGAAGTAAACACAAATCGGCACCTGTATCGACAAGGCCGTTGAATTTTAAAACTGCTAGTCGGCTTTCTGATCAATTCCATATTTTAAACACTATGTGTGTTAAGGCTATTTTCTAGTTTTATCGCAATATGAACTTTGCAGCTGGCAGCGCGATGACCGCATTTAAAACATTTATAAGAAACTTTTTTGCAGTCTTTCTTAAAATGAGAATCGTCTCCGCACCTTAAACACTTTTTTGCCTTTTGCGCCGACTCGACTGATTGATGCTCTCTGCTTGTGTGCGACCAATTCTTGCACTTTTGTTCCGACCCGCCGCGAGATTTTTTGTAGGCCTCAATTTGAAATTTTAGCTGCCTGATATCCCTGGGTGATATTGATATTGCTTTGTATGTTCTGCTATCTGGAATGTCTGGCAATGCCAATTAAGCAAGCGGCATCCAAATTTATTGTCTTTGCAATTTCCATTAACATTACAGAAACTCTTGCAAGGATTCGCCTTTTTTCATTTGTCGCTTCTGTAAAATTCTATGAATCTCTGCAGTGGACAATATTATTGTAAATTCTTCAATAAGTGCGACTTTTAACGACTCCCAATCTCTAACTTCCCGCAAACTGCAAATAAATGATTTTGCAGCCCCAGTTAACAATTTTTTAGCGTATATAAAATGTTGTTGTCAGCTCCACTGCACTGTTACGGCACACTCCTCTAACTCTTCAATGATTAATGTCTAGACTATCAGAGCCGGAGAATTGTGAAACCCTGCCTCCTACATCTTTTAATGTAAACCACGATCTGTTTTCAGTTCGTTCTTCATTTGGTGCAACATTCTGTCCTGGGATACTTAAAGCTATTATAACAGACTCACCATCGTCTTCCTCGTCGTGGTGGTCATAATGAATTAATAATCTGTTTGGTAAGTCGCGTTTAACACCGGTCGTCTGCAAACCAAGTTCGGTTTATTTAAGTCGCAGGTCCGCGACTCTCAATACCATTATCTCATCGACCTGCATCGTGACAACTGCACCAATATATTAAATAATAAGTGTTGATGTTTTCAGATCCTTTTGCTATAAAATTATCAGTAGTTTATTTCTAACATGCAAAATACAACTGCATACATTCATCGGATAATATCGAAATAGCTTTTATGTGTTATTTCAGATAAATCGAACAGCCACCGCTTCTGCTAACGTCAAATTTCTGCACATGCAAAATTTAATTCGCTGCCTCTCGTTGTTTTCCCGCGCTTCCGTCTCTAAAACGAATTTGCTCTGCTTAACTCACCACACCACTGTGCATAAACCTCTTGCGTTCGTCGTTATTCGCCGTTTTCGCTGCCCGTCCGTAGCTACTGCTGTCGCCGAATTTCGGAACACCATTAAATTTTGTACTGAGCCTGCTGCGTCTTCGTACTCATTGCCTCCGACGCTGCCTCTGCTGTCACCAAATTTCGCAACACTGTGATATTCTGCGCTGATCCTGCTGCGTCTTCGCACTCGCTGCCATCGACGTTGCCTCTGCTGTCACCGAATTTCACAATCCCGTGAAATTCTACATTGAGCCATCTGCGTTTTCCACGTACGTCTCCTTTTGGCTAAATGTTGAGTCGCGTCAAAATTTACCACCACCAACACACGTATATGCGTTTATGCCTATTTAACACACAGCCCTGCATTCGTTCTTTACTTGTTAATTCAATCAAAAATTCCGGTTGAGCCCCCAATTTGTACGATCCCAGGTTTCTGTATAACGCAAATGTTCAGCGATAACGTAATTTTATTATAACTGTTTATTATTTTGATTGTTGAATGAGCTTAGAAGAACATGAATACGGCTAAGATGTAGTTTTAAACTTTAAAGAGTTCCAAAATTATATGTGCGTGCGATGATTATGAGTTGTTGGTATCGACTGACTCTAATTCGTTAACATTCTGTAATCATCAGAGCGACCTCTGCTAATTTACAGACGACGCGACCAGAACCGACAGCCACTGCGTGTTTGACGTTGATTATCATTTCCTACATGTATTTACTTTGACATGCCTCGAAAAAGCAATTATATATTGGCCTTGTGGCGTGGAGCGTTATCCTGCTGCAGTATAAATGATTGTCCAATGACACGTAAATATTCGTCCATTGCTTCATTGTTCATTGCTCCATCAATTGGTATCAAATCGCTCAAGCCCTTGAAGCACACGCAACCCCAGAACATTATCGATCCTACACTATGTGGTACTCGTTTTAGGCCTTTTTTTGCGAGCATTCTTTGGCAACCTGGCAATAAATCTTTTTCTTCGATCCCCGATATTGAAATACATTTTTTTTTACATATTGATATTTTGTGGTGCTCTTTGAGCACAATGCCTTTGATGTTATTAGAACCTTTCCTTTAAATTTCCTTAGTATTATGCGGTCCTCTATAGGCTTTGTTTTGCGTCTTCCCGATCTGGCCCTATTTTTAAGTGAATCCTTCTTTTTTTCTTTTGGTAATAAAATGTTTGTCTAAGTAAGTTGTATAATGTACTTAAGTATTCTACAGAAATACCTGCATTATACTTAGTGACCATTTAATTTCTAATAAGTTAACTTATTTGACGTGTTTTGCCCATAATTTAACAAAAAAATGCGAGTTATCGAAAATGAATATGAAAAGCAATGTTAAAATACTTTTGTCCAGCCAAAAAATTATTATCTGCCACGCAGATAATCATAGAAAAGAAATGTGTTACGTTATCAGTACAGTCTTTTGCTCTCTTAAAGCTTAATAAGTCTCTCTCTTAAAAATTGAATGGGTACCATTACTTCTCTCAGTTTGAAAAAAAGCTGTTTTGGGTTTTGAAATGTGTTGTCAAAATACTTTTGTCCAGTAGTGTAAAGGCGATCGCCGTCGCTTAGGTTACTCTCTCGGTTGCTCGCAGTTGTTTTGCCTTTCTTACATAGCTTGACACTAGCGTTCGCCGAACTTCTTACAGCTATTGTTTTTTTGAGCGGTAAAATTTTACTAGCGATCACCGTTGTTACATACTCAGGTAGTTTGCATGTATTTTCGATAATCTTTTAGCTACAGAAAGTACCGCATCTAGTCCAGTGCTCTCTGCAGGATAACATTTTTGAAGCGCAAAGGTATTTCAATTTATGAAAGTTTGCAAACACTACCATACGTCTCTTAGTGCGATTGATGAGTATGGTCTTAGTTTTAGGCTGAATCACAACGAGCGGGTTCAGGCCTCATTTGAAACTACTCTTACCAGCCTCGAATTAGAATTAAACTCAGATGAAATGTTTTGATCGAAATATCGGTTCGCAGTGAAATCGCGGAACGCGGCGCTTCAATATTAGCCTGCTCAACATTCTGCGACCAAGCTGTGCTGCAGACATTTAGGGCTAAGGTACCGACGGCATTACCCTCATTAAAGTTGCCTACGTTAAGTGGTAGACACACTAAATCGGCCGACTTTTATTCTATGTTCACAACTGTCATAGAAAATCATTGTGATTTAGCAGATATCGAAAATCTGTAGCATCATCGATCGTGCCTTAAGGATCAACGCAGGACGCAATTCGCTAACAGGAAAAAACAAACGATAATTATGCCATAGAACTTAATTTATTGGAAAAATGGTTTAATAATAGACGTTTCGTTTTTCAAGCACACATACTTGAGATATTGGGGCTCAAGAGGGTGGCAGGTGGATCGGCCGTGGCACTAAGGGAGCTGTCTCACAAATTCCACGCACACATTCGCGCGTTAAAGAGCATGGGTAACACGGAATAGGTCGCTGGATGTATCACTGTGCAGATTATTCTGCAAAAATTGGACCCAAAATCCCAATCAAAGTGGGAAGAGAAGCTAGAGGACCTTTCATTCGTCAACTTAATACCATCGTGGGAGCATATGGCTACGTTTTTGGATAAACTAAAACAATTAACAACACAATCATTCATAACTACTAACCACGACGTCCCTGTCTGCGTTATTTGTGACAGCCCTGGTCATGGGATATATAATTGTTCTCGGTTTGGAAACTTGACCCCTGCATTACGGCTTAGGAAAGCAATGCAATGCCTCAAGAAGGGTCAACAATTGCGAACATGCAACTATGGATGCTGTCAAATCTGCGGAGCGAAGCATCATCCGCTGCTGCATTTAAATAATTCTACTTTGCCTTCGGGCCAGCTGACTGCGCCTGCTGATTCATCGTCAATTGCCCATGCCCCTAAGTCGTTGCCACCTACATCCACCTTTCTTGCTCAGTAGTGCAAGTGATATTGTTCTGTTGGCTACTGCTATGGTGTTCGTCAAAAATAGTTCCGGCACATTGATACCTTGGATTCCGGTTCTCAGCTTTATCTTATAACATCTCGCCGTGTTCACCAGCTTCAGGTAAAGAATCACAAGTCCCCAGCTATTGTTTCTGGTCTTGAAGATTCTCAGTTTGCCACAGAAGGAAATACGGCCACTATTTCGTTACAGTTCTAAGTCCCTGAGTACTCAACACACAGCCCTGATGGCGCCAACAATAACTGATAGTTAACACTGCAAACGGAACACAATGTATTCAGAAGGTGGACCGCTTTTGGGTGGGTCGACGTTGGTTGCGAAACATACCGTAGGCAAACTTGAGTCTAGCTCTGAATTACGTGTAGATGAATTGGTTGCGACAATCCTGATCTTAAGACTCAATTTTCGCAATGCGAAATGGAATAGTTAGATCTGAGTCATATGTCGCGTGCCGCTCCAGAATCCTTAAGCCCTATTTTCTTCCTTACTACTGTGTTAAAGTCGCAAGTCGTTTTCCACAGCTTAGCAGCTACTATGCCAGGATAGTCACTAAATGAACTTTTGATGGCTGGTCCTGTTATTTGGGTCTTTTGTTGCACATAATTCTTCGCTTTCGTACGTGTCCGGTCGTCCCAACAATAGATATTGCAAAAATGTATCGCTGCGTATGCGTAAAAACAGCCAAAGATTTTCTCCAATGTATTTTGAGGCGAACCTCACCAGAACAGGATTTCGAGGTCCTTATGCTGAATACAGTTACATATGAAACTAAGCCAGCATAATTTGTCTCTGTCCATAGACGATGAAATTGACTTCCCAATCGAATCTCGGAGTATACGGCGTGACTTTTACGTGACTACCTTATTTCGGGGGGTGACTCGATTCAAGAGGTAAGGGCAATGCTCAATCAGAGGGCCATATTCTAGCAAATTAAGTTTTCAAGCTGCGAAAGTGATACTCGAGTAATACGACTGTACTGGAAGGGATACCAAAAGCGGACAAAGAATCTTTTCTAAAGTTTGATGGTCAGAGCGACATTCCGATAGTACAAGCCGTATAAAACGATACGCTCTTATTGCCAGTCCGGTCAGAAGTAATCCGACAAGTAAGGTTACTACTTGTGAGCGCACGCTGACTCGTATTATTAATACAACATTTGAAAACGCTGTAATAAACAGCACAAAAAGTAATTTTGATTCAGTAGAAAACTTTAAAATACACGCAGCTCCTTCTAATAAATTAAATAGATCCAAGGAAAGTAAAAAGAAGTAAGAGGCGCCAGTCAGGTGTTCTCGACAAGGGGGTGCCCTGAACCAAAGACAATATAAGCACTAAGATTACTCATACAACAAAATGCTACTATGTAGATTGATTTTATGAAATTTGAGAACGAAAACGAAATCAGTATTATTGCGTTCCCACGGCCGAAAAAGCGAAAAGCTAATCATAGAATGTAATCTGAGCTTCGGCTCTATGAGAGCCGTGCAAGCAATTATGTTTGTATGTGCGTTAGTATACATACATAACAGCATATTTGAATGTGTTGTTATTCACAGCTCTGTCTTTAGCTGGCAAAGAAATAAATTTTGTTAGTTTCCTAGCGCTGATCATGCACCTATCCCAAATTTGTATTCATATACGAATGCATATTGTGTACTGAGGTTGGCTCCGTAGCAAATCTGTTTTTTTTCGTCGCAAATATTTATATAATTTCTTCAAATTAAATGATTAATTATTTATTATTATTTTTAATTTATTAAAAAATAAAAGAGTGCCAAAAAATACGAATAGGGTAAATTAAATACGTCGGTAGCTAGTTTGTCCGGCGGAGACAAAAATAATTGAATCTAAACAAAAATTGATAAAATGAATCTTTAAAAACAAAAAAAGTGCACTCTTATTTCATTTGTTTTATTTTTTAAAAATAATAATAATTTAATTAATAAGTTAATTGACAGAATTTATATACATTTTTGCATCGACTTTAAAAAACAGATTTTCTACGGAGCATAGAAATACAAATTTGGGATAGGTCATGCATAATCAGCGCTAGAAAACTAAGAAAATGTATTTGTTTACCAGCCAAAGCCAGAGCAGTGAATAACAACACATATATACATATTTTGATGTATCCATAATTCATAATTCACACTTACAAACATAGGTGCTTGCGCACCTTTGGCTGAGACAAGAACTTCTCTCGAGCATACACTGTCCAAAAACAAAAGTGAAATCAATCTATGGGTGCTATTTTCCTAACATGGTTATTGCACAATATGCGCTTTGTGAAACAATTATTTTATTCTTAAATTTCCTGTAAAATTTATCATTAGTATCTAGGGTAATGTATCATTTAAATAAAGTATACATTTCATGGATAAAGCAAAAGTACTTTGCGTCGATCGTAAGTTTAAAACTTTTTCGCTCAGTATACTGAAGCAACGCAAAGAACTATCGACCAGCTTTGCTGAAAGCAGGCTAGCGACTAACTTCGTTGATTGTGTCAGCATCAGCAAGCCGCGACTTAGCCATTCGTTCGTCTGAACGAACAGCAGTCGGCCTCGCATGTCGTTTAAAGTTCTAAAATCCAGATAGGAAGCCAGGCTAGAAAGTTTGCGTCGCATGCAAATGTATGGGCGTTACTCATCTTGGTATTTATATTGTCTTTCTCTGAACCCTCTTCTACCAACGCCAAATGTAGCTCACGCTACGATCTCGTTTGCTTAGCAGTAATAAAGATAAATGTAATAAAAAAAGTTACTCAATTGGACTCAAACCCGTAACATACCGCAGAAATCGCGAACTCCTCTACTCGACAGGCACACCAACAATTCATATTTTTATTCAAATAACAGCACATACAAACATGCACAACACAGAAAACAATACAATCGCAATTGCAACGCTGTTGATAGAATGCAATAGAGACTCACATGAGTGTGTGTGTGTACATGTATACGTAAATTCTTGCAATTTGCACTAGACGCCTCAAAAACATGGCAATATAAAGACACCTTTTGTTTATTAACTTTTGTGTTTCTTAACCGATCTTGATGAAATTTTCAACAGTAGATCTAATTGTGTTATAGAATATTCGTATACTATATTCTCAAAAATTGCATTGAATTGTGCAATTGCATTAAAATTGTGGCTTAAATTAGTGATGTTTCAAGTTGGTTTATTTTTTTGATTGATAGCTATGGGGCTGTGGTGGGGGTGTCGATAGCTATATATTGAAAGAAACTTGATATATAAAACTAGTATATTTAGTATATTTATCAAGAAAATACATGTTAATGTTGGTGACTCTAGCTTTTAGAACCTAAGATATTTGCTCAAGAAACAGGATTTCGATATCGATTTTTTTAAAGTCTCTAGCTCCAACAGGACGGATATGGCTAGATCGACTCGGCTATTGATGCTGATCAAAAATATATATGGTATACTTTATGGGGTCGGAGATGCTTTCTTCTGCCCATTAAAAATACAGTATACCCAATTTACCCATTTTTAATGGGTTCAGAATATAAAAAGCGAACCGTCTGCAGACAGCATAATCTACAACTACATCTTGAGAAATGTTCTTTCTTTAGGGAAGAAGTCACATGCTTCCATAAATGTACCGAGAGAGGTATCCTTCCAGATGTAACTAAATACAATGCCATGAAAAACTATCCAGTTCTGATATATGCGGATGGTGCTAGAAGTTTTGTCGCGTTTTATAATTACTACAGACGTTTTATACAACAGATTTCTAACACTTAACGAGGCTTTGTAAAAAGAAAGATCCGTTTGAATGTACAACGGAATTCAATAATGCATTCAAACACCTTAAAAGGGACAATTTTGTATTACCACTGATGAAAATAAACAAGAATGTGGTGCGGTACGTATCCAAAAGCATGATGGCCACCAAATTCTTGTGGCATAATCATCAAGAACTTTCACTAAAGGTGAACAAGAGTTAGCAGCATTACATTGGGCAATAAATCACTTCAGACGTTACACATATAAGCCGTGATAATATGGAAGAATATGATTTCACTGTTGAATATCTCAAACGGAAAGACAATCATGTCGCAGACGCCTTATTCCGAATAACAATCGAGGAATTTAAAAAAAACGTCTTTCATAATAATCACGTCGAAAAAAGTTCGTGAAATTATAACTTGACAAACACAAGTGTTTGTTTAAACGAGGACAGCGAGAAATTTCAATGATCTATATTTCAAGGGAAATTTCTATCTAGGTCAATTCTTCAATGCTGGCCCCAAAAGATTCGAGCAGTGACCAAGTAAATGACAACTTGTTTAAAATTTCAACAAGCTAACACAACTTTGCACACCAAAAAACACCGACAACGATAGCACCAACACCACCAAAGCATTCGATGTGGTACTAACTGACACCACTTCCTAGATCAAAAGATGGCAATGAGTACGCAGTCACAATAATATGGATCTGACAAAGAACCAAGTAAAATTTTCTAATACCAAATATGAGTAGGGGATAACCTGAACCCTCTATTACCAACACCAAACGCAGCTCGTGCTACGAGCTCATTTGCTTAGCAGTAATATTTAAAAAAAAAAAATGTTCCCCCCATAGGTCTCGATCCCGTACCGACCCCACTAATTGCCACCTTCACTACCCGACAGCCGCACCAAAAATTAATTTTCATCGAAAAAAAGTATTTAAATAGCAGCACATACCCGCAGCACAGCACATAAAACAATACAATCGCTTTTGCAATGCTGTGGATAGAATTCAATACAGACGCGCATGAATGTTAGTCATTCGCCTTGAGCTTCCGTGGAGATCTGTCGTGTTTTTGTGCATTCTCGTGTGTTTTATGTCCAGTGCACCACAGGCAAAAATTGAATACTTACAGTGGCAATGACAGTGACACTAACTAAGCCCGCCCCAGGGCTTAACAAACAAATCGCGCCTGTGGAGTGCGAAAAATTACAAGCGCTGCCTCTGCCAAAGTGCCGCGTTTAAAACAATTAAAAGTACAAAATTTTTATTTTTACCGTGTGTTAGAGGGTAAGAGAGCAAGCTTTATCTAAGCTCAAACTGAGCTCAGCGGATCGCCCATGCACAGCTGTAATCGGTGTGTGTGAGTGAAGCAGAGCTTTCGAGAAAGAGTTTTTGCTAAGTCTTACTAACACATTCAAAAAACGAACTAATAGGAGCACAGCCAGTGCTGCCCATCACAGTGCTGAAACTTTCCAGTCGCTTTTTCGCTTCCTGTTCACCAAAGTCACTTTTTACAAAAATACTCGTGATTTTTGTAATTAAGTGTAGGTTGCAGTTTTGGAGAATAATTAATACTAATGGCATCCAACAGCCCAATTTATCCTAACCGCGACCTAATCATCCACCGGAATATGCTTTACCGTCCTATATTACGCTGTGCCACCACTTCGTCGTGTATCACTACAACTGCCTGCTCCCTAGGAACGACTACGGCAACGTCGTCCCTCGCGCATGGCATCCGCCCTCCCGTCTCTCCCAAAATCCAACCCCGCTACATGCCCGAACCTCCACACCTTTGCGAGCCAATATTCACCCAATCCAACAGCCAGATGGCAAAAGGCAAAGTTCAAGCCCAAAAAGGGAGCATCCAAAAAAAAAGAGAAGGTGGTGCTCGCCCAGAATTATCCGTAGAAAGGCGAGCACCGTTCAGTTCCATCTTTACAGCACGGTTCCATTTGTAGTGGCATCCATAGGGAGAACTCCTCATAAACTGGCAGCTGATGAGCATCATGGCATCAAAATATGTCCTGCTTAGTGGAACACTGCAAAAGTATTCTAACCTGACACTTATTATGAAAGCTGCGCTGCCCCTTTGCTGCGTGTACGTAAATTTTTGGGGTCTCGCTGTTTAGAGCGATGATAGCACTGCATATAACATTATATATCCTGGCTGATACGCCTTCAGCGTTCCGAACATTAAGGAGACTCATTTTTGTAGCATTACGCTTAAGAGATCATTCTTGAGCTCTCCTCATGTAACCTTATTAAGCTTTGTATCGTTGCGTTTATCTGATTTTGGGCCTCATAGATAAGTACTACGCACTTTGTGTTTGGGCTCGGTGAAGTGGCTGCTGCTGCTATTTATGGATTGGTAGACGATGCTGTTGTTGCTCACGGTACTGTGACGAGGCTTCTGCAGGTTGGTGTGTCTAATGCTGTGGTCTCTCTGCTCACAGGTGCTATAAGTGCCTACTGCAGGCCAGCCAGTGCTCATGGATTCGATTAATTCGGACGTACGAACGCGAGTTGTTAAGGCGCACTAGACGTGTAGTTCTGGGGTCAGAAGAAAACAACAACAAACAAACAAAACAACGGCAGTTTGAATTCCGAAATTTTAACTATGCAAGGTAGCAAAATCTAGTCCGTTAACTTAAATCACTCAGTTACAACTGTTTAGAAAATTGAATATGTTTGAAGATGAGAAAAAGTCATCACCGACATTAAGTTAAAGAGAGAGAATTACCTTAAGACTTATCAAACGCTACTTTCCCCCTTCCGTTATCAATTGTGTTGAAACAACAGAACCAATTATGCCACACAAGATTAAAGTAAATACTTAAGTTGAAAGGCTCCGCTAAACTCTAATTGAGATTGAGCCAAAAATCTTTGGACTTACGATCGATACTTAGTACCTAAATCTCTTCCATGATACGTATGCTTTCTATTCTCTGAGCCACAATTGCTACAATTTACAGGAAGACTTTAAATTACATTTTTTTTTGGCAGAGCCCACCTTGTGCATGAACTATCTTCATACAATAGTCCACGCAAATTGATTTTACTTTAATTTTTCTCAGTTTAGGCAACAAAAAATTTCTTGTGTCAGCTAATGGTGCGCAAGAACCTTTGTATGTATGTGAAAAATGTGCATGTTTGAGTACATCAAAAAAAAAAAAAAAAAAAAAAAAATAAAATATATTCACTGAAGTGGCTTTTGCTGCCAACAAATTTATTTGTTTTTATTAAGCGAAGTGAAAGTTCCGTGCAAAAATCGTGGTACAAGCAATTGTAATTGATGAAAAATACATGAAGAGAGTTGTGCATTGCGAAATCTGTCGTGCTTGTAGGTAAGAATAAGGGACAACATTTCCATGTAGGTCATAAGAGGGCAGAGAATCTATGTCGCCAAAAATCAACTTACATAGGAAGGCAACACAAAGCATTGTCCTAGGCTGGCTTATAACGGAAGAGTATAAAAAAGAAGCCTGCTAGAGGAAGACAGCAACCGAAGATTGGTGTCCCACTTTACGCCTCGCAAGGTAAACGCAGAAAAAGCTTCTCAACTGATTTAATTCGATTTTGACTGAACCTGATACTGCGAAACTAATCACATGAGCACTATTCAAGAATAGACGTACAAGGAAGGTGTACAGAAGTTTCTTTATGAAGGGATAGTTAAACTCCTTAGACCAACGTTCAAAAATCCCAAGAACACCTATGGCATCATTAACAAGATAAAGAAAAAGATTCCCCGTTGCAATGGAGTATTGTCAATTGTATGACTGGCAAGATAAGGATTAGTATAATTGAAGGTCATAAACATATACTTTGAACAATTTAGGTGCCATTAATTGGCTGAACACAAAAAAATCAAATCAAATTATAGACGAGAGTGAGGATATCAGTGTTTGAAAGAGTTTCACATCACCTGCGTACATAATTATATGAGCATGCAATATAACAGAGGAAAAATAATTTTAAAAAAGTAAAGGTCCGATAGCCTAGGAGAGGACGAAAGGAAAGCATCATTTACTAATGATGTCGAAGTCGACCGATGCATTACGAATCCATGCTGAGCAGGGTGACTACTGAGTTACAAAAAACCTGCAAAATGATTATTATTTCCAAAATATTAGGGATAGCGGTTAGGGGAGATGAGGGACAGAAGATTTTTTCCAAAGAGTCGGAAGGACAGAAGTTTCAAGGGGTGGATTAAAAAGTTTTAGCAATGGTCGAAAGATGGAAACACACATTTGAGTAGTAGATATTTTGTTAGGCCCAGGAAGAGAATCATATTTTAAAGGAGAGAGGAATAGAAAATAATGGGAGCAAATATAGAACTACAGGAAGAAATAGTAAAAGGACATGAAAGACATGTTGAAGAAATAAGCAAAGAGGCTAGCAGAATCAGAATCATTGATAAGATAATTCTAGTAGCACTGAGAACTCTGAAAAAAAGTTTAACTTGGATATTTTGGTAAGTCAATACTCTAACCAAACTTACTAAAGGTTTCAAAATGTTTGGAAATAATTTTTTGGTTGATAGTCTGGAAGTAAGCATAGAATCGGAAATACAGTCTTCTAACAGGAAATTTATGGTTTTATACAAATTTAAGAACATGCTATCTAAAAAGTCGTGCTGTGCTGTAGGTACAATATAAGGGCGGTGAATAATGATCAACATATGTTCGGTAAATTAAAAACCCCTAAAACCTTATCATGCACATGAGTAGAAACTTTCTTAATACGTTATATGTTGCATATATAGGAGCAAGTGATATAAAGTAACTTTAACTGCGACAGCCTAAGCAGTAATAGTTATAATAAAAAGGCTCTGACTGGAGAGCAGCTTTACAGCAATTCGTACCCTAAAACCTCAAGTCCTTCGTTCCTGATTAAGGATATCTTCGGCACGCCGAAGATTTAATACCTTTGTAGACACTTGCGTACGGTTTTGCAGATATGTGAGAATAGAGAAGCTCGAAAATACTCAGCTTAATGAATATATCTTGGAAAACACAATATTTTGCCAAGCGAAAATTAATTTTTCGACCGATTATAAGGTAGTGCGATATTGATATTACTCCTATGCCAGTAGCATACTTTAACTAATAAATAAGCTCAAGATCAAGATAGAGTTTCCGAGAAATAGATACCAATACCAATGAAGCCAGCGCCAAACTGATGTTACAGAAATTCAAGCTTTCTCCTATAAATACATATTTGAGGCACTATGCATAAAATAAAGTTGTCAAATCGACAGTTTTTCTACCGCGCCATTTCCCCTGTAAGTGCTTGCGTTAATTTTGTTAATAGGCGCGAGAGCAAGATTGCTGAGAGTGTCGGCCGATAGCCTAACGATCAGTGATTTTTTTTATTGTATGTTTATTTTGAATTCCTTACAGCTCAGAAATATATGTATGTAGGCATGTGCATAGTGTGGAATATTTACATTTAGACGTTAAATCTTGGTGACGTAGTTGCAAAGACATGAAGTCTCTAATTCGCTTTTACATCCTAAACAGTAATAAAGCAGATGGTTGCTATTGAAATTTGGAAAAGCTCGGGGTTTGCCAAGCTTTATATGCTAGAAGGCCCAATGGCGAATTTCATGCGCTTACCCTTACCGAAAACTAAAAGGCATTATTGTGAACGGAAATAGCGCCGGCCATTATTTTTGAGAATATATACGAATATTCTTAAGCATATTAAAAAAACGGTTAAGAAACACAAAAGATATTAAAAAAAGCGTGTGGTTTTGGCAGGCCACGTACATAAAAATGTGCATACATGCACACAAATAGAATTGAAATTGAAATTGTATAGTATCACCAAAGACAATATAGACACTAAGATGAGTAACGCCATACAAAAAATGCTACAATGCAGCTTGATTTGCCGATAACTTGCCCCGTTTCCAAGTAATCGATAAAAATCGATATCGAAATCCTGTTTTTTGAGCAATTTTGGTAAATAATACGAGCTAGAGTCACCAAACTTGGCATGAAGCTTCTAGAATAGTATATATATATATCAAGTATCTTTCATTTTACAGCTATCGCCACCACCCCGCTGTCAACACATAGCTATAAATCAAGTTAACACCAATTTGTATTGCCAGTGCAATTTTTTGTTTGAGAATTCACGAATATTCTTAGTACAAGAAGACCTACTGTCCAAAATTTCATCAAGATCGGTAAAGAAAACCAGTTGTTATTAAAGAAAATGTGTTTTGTCTGCCCACGTGGTTGGGGCAGCTAGCCAAAATTGCTAGAATTTCTGTATACATGTACACACACACATTCTTACGCGTCTTCTTTGAATTCTATCAACATCATTGCAATTGCGATCGTATTGTTTTCTTTGCTGCTATTTTAATTTTTTTTTTTTTCACAGAGACTCAATTATTGGTGTGGCTGTTGAGTAGAGCAAATAGGGCAGCTTGTAGCGAGTACGAACCCTGCCGAGGAAACTATTATTTTTATACCCTGAACCCAATAAAAATGAGTAAATAGGGTATAATGTATTTATGCAAATGTATGTTACAGTCAGAAGGAAGCATCTCCGACCCCATAACGTATAAATATTCTTGATCAGCATCAATACCCGAGTCGATCTAGCCATGACCGTCTGTCTGCCCGTCCGTCTGTCCGTCATTCCGTATGTATGAACGCAAGGATCTCAAACTTATAAGAGCTAGAGACTTGAAATTTTAGCTGTGAGCCTCCGAGTATTGTTTTCAGATCTAGTTTGTTTCCGATATTCGATAACTTTCCCCGTTTCCAAGTAATCGATAAAAATCGATATCGAAATCCTGTTTTTGAGCAATTTTGGTAAATAATAAGAGCTAGAGTTACCAAACTTGACATGTAGCTTCTAGAATAATAAGTATATATATATCAAGTATCTTCCTTTTTTAGCTATCGCCTGTTGGAAGAAGAGGGTTCAGGGTATCCCCTAGTCGGGAGCTCCCGACTAGAACCTCTTACTTGTTTCTTTTTTGGCTGGTGTGGCTGTTGAGTAGAGGCGGTAGCAAGTATTGCGATCAGTTGCGAGTTCGAGGTTCGAGGTAGTAAGAGGTTCTAGTCGGAAGCTCCCGACTAGGGGATAGGCTAAACTATCTTATTTCAACACCAAATGCAGCTCGCGCTACGCGCTCGTTTTCTTTAGTAGTAATGAAGATAAATTACAAAAAAAAAGTTCCCTAGGCAGGGTTCGGCTCGCAGCTGACCGCATTACTTGATGCCGCCTCTACACCAAGCCACACCAACCAAAACAAAAATAGTTTCCTCGGTAACGTTCGAACTCGCTACAAACTGCATTCCTTGCCGCTGCCTCTATTCAACAGCCACACCAATAATTGGGTCTTAACTAGAAAAAAACGAATTAGAATAGCAGCACAGAAAACAATACAATCGCAATTGATATGCTCTTGATAGAATTCAAAACAGACGCGCATGAATGTGTGTGTACATGTATAAGAAATTCTTGGAGTTTGCGCTTGCTGTTGCTAACACGTGCGCACATAACTTTAGTGTTTCTTAACCGATCTTAATGAAATTTTCGACAGTACATCTTATTGTGCCATGGAATATTTGTGCATTCTAAAAATGTAATTCGTGTGGCTTAAATTAATGGGTTATACAAGTCCGATTATTAACTTGATTTATAGCTTTGTGGTGGTAGCGGGGAGGTGGCGATAGGTATAAAATAAAAGATACTTGATATATATATACTATTCTAGAAGCTACGTGTCAAGTTTGGTGACTCTAGCTCTTATTATTTACCATAATTCTTAACTACAATTATAAGAAAAACATAGACAAGAATAATATGATAATTGTGTGTCGTGTCCAATAATTAGATTTGATACTATTGAGCGCGTTTTGATTCAAAATTCTGAACAACAAAATAAAAAAAGAATTAAGAGCGAACGGCGTGCGCGACAAAATTTAATACGTGGCAGGTTTTTATCGCTGAAAATATTTTCTGTTGTCTTGGAGGCACTTAAACAAGCAGTTTGATTCTTGCCATTTGTTTAATTTAATATTTTTGAAAACCAAACGCAACAAATTAAAAGTGTTGACTCTATGAGCAGATATGTATGTAGATATGCGCTATGGTGACCGGTATTCCTGGTACGCGATTTACAAGGGAAGCGGCATCAAGCAGAAACCCGTACGGTACTCAAGGATCTGAGCATAGCCGAGGACGGCCCTGGTTTGAAATAGGAAGTATTTACTTATTAGTAGTTAATAATTAAACAATAAGCGACTAAGCGGCAAGAGCACTCTTACTTGTTACATTTAAATTGTCAGTGCAGGGTTCTGCTGTTATTACATTTCGTGCATTTTAAAATGGTTAGAAACCGCGGAAAGTATAAAACAAAATCTGGAGGTTCTTGTGTAAGTTAACATAAGTAACCGATAAGGCAATAAATTGGGAACTGGTTGCTATAATAAAATGGATTAGGATTACGGCTTTATACATATAATTTTCCTACAAAAAGTTTGATAAAGATACCGTTAAGCTAGGAAGATTGCAATGAAACACATAGACGGACATGGATATATCGATTCGGGTGTTCGTTCTGATCAAGAATATCTATACATTGTGGAGTCGGACAAATGTTTCTTCCCTCTACAAGCGTATAACTATTTGTGTTCTTTGACTTTCTTTTGGATATGCGCCAATCATAGACGATATACTACATAAGCTCTAAGATGTGTTTAAACGTGTAGAAGTTTCCAAATGTATTCTTTGGTATTTTTGAGTTTATAATGGGGAAATATTGGGCCCTATTATTTAAGGAATTTTCGCAACTGTTGTCGGGCAAGTGCGAGTTTTGTGTATTTCTACCACATTTTACATATGCATTGTATATTAAATAAGTCTTCTGAATTTTTGAAGGTATAACGACAAGAGCTTTTTGAAATATACCAAGATTTACTTACCTATCATAGTTCCAACAATTAAAGCCACCCCACTGAAGAGGCCCAGCCTACAAAGTAAATAAAACAATTCAATTTTAATTTTGATTGAAGCATGTATTTATACTTTATACACATGAGTTTGACGACTAGTAATGTGTTTCTGTTGTATTTTAATTATTTAATATATACACTAGTCCCTGGCCTTGCCGTGGCAATCTCCCGAGAATCTTGAAGCCGAAAAAAAACTTTCGATTATTAAACCATAGATCGGCATTTCTATCTAAAAGTATTGGATTTCGCGAAAACCTTATTAAATAAATTTTCACAAAGATGTCTGACAATGACTTTGAAGCCCATCCGATGACAAAAAAAGTTTCTAGTTTTGCGACAAATTTCCACATCCCTGAAAAAAGGATTCATATAATTCTTATGTAGTCCTTTAAAGATAAGTTTGAGGCCTATGACTTAATACATGACTTAAAACATTGCCCTTATAACCTTCCACCCGCACTTATAATCCAAGAGGGAGGACTAAACGATATGTGTAAATCACGTCTCAAATGAATTTTCATAAGCAACTTGAAAATAATTATGAAACCAATCGGATGTTTGGCAAATAACTTTCATATAACCATTTTTCGCCAATTTACAACAGTTGCGGGTGGAATTTCTATTATCGATGAAAAACATATTAATTAAATGCGTATGTAGGGCTTTGAATATACGTTAAAAGCTGGTGGAACAAAACTTAAAGCTTCCCCCGGAGAATATTTGACCTGCATATTCTACCGAAAAAGCTTAAATTTTGCGCAAAGTGTAAAACGTCACACATTAAATTTCATAAAGATACTTGGAAATGAATTTGAAGCTCCTCTGAAATTCATTTAAACAGACATTTGAAAACAAGTAAAAGGCTCTAGTCGGAAGTTCCTAGGTGATACCCTACACCCTCTTTTACCTACTTTAAATGCAGCTCGTACCATGAGCTCGTTTGCCCTAGAAGTGATAAGAATTAATTGCTTAAAATAATAAATTCAGTTAATTAGACTCGAACCCGTACTGCACTACTAGCTACCGCCTCTACTCGACAGCCAACAACAATATATTTTCAATAACAAAAAAACCAATTGAAATAGAAAAACAAAAACACAACACCGAATACAATACAATCTCAATTGCAATATTGTTTATAGAATTCAATAAACACAGAAATTCTTGCAATTTACGCTAGCTGCCGCAAAAACCTGGCCTACCAATATATATATATAAACACACGTTTTCTTTAATAACGTATATGTTTCTAAGACAATTTTGATTACATTTTCAGCAGTTGATCCTTTTACATTACATTACATTACATCACTAGCCATACAATGCATAGACTTGTCAAACGTCGTTTTAATCGGATACCGATAAATCGTCAACGACTGAGCCCCATGGGTGCCCGCGCCCATTTTAGTGTGCCCAGACAAAGTAAGACTGCTGAGAGTGACAGCCGAACGCCGGCCTCGAAAGCCGAACGTCCAGTATGAAGCCGCATCTCGCGCAGCGCACAACGTCGCTGCGGCTGATGCTATTTCGTAATATATGTATGTTAGTTTCAGCCCAAATACATACATATGTGTGTATGCGTGTGCAGAGTGTGCCTCGCTCTCACTTATTGTTTTGCGCACTTGTGTACATCTCCTTCTCCCTGCATAGCTTCTCAAAAACCCCGAGATCTACAAACATACATACATATGTTTGTGTTGTGTGGATGTGCGCACAAGTAGATCGCGGCGTTTGTCGCGAGCCAGAAATATTTTTTTCAATTGTGTGCCCTTTGTGCCTGTGGTGGCAAAAGGCACACACATTCAAATGCTCTATCATGTGTTTCTTCGTCCAGTCAGCCATAATGAGAAGATTTTGATATATTTATATTTATTACAAACCTAAATGATCTAAATGATATATTTATATGTATATAATATTTTATTTTTTTGTTTAAAAATTCAAAATGTTCAATTATTTTGACTTGCTACTTGTGCACACGCACACCCTTTCGAGTAAGCAGTTGGCTGACATTATTAATGGGTTTGGCCTGTTCATGTGCAAAACTCCTATTTTCCATGCATGTTGTAAGGGTAAGGGTACCTGAACGTTGGCATAAGTGCATGATAACTCTTTGGTCCTGCCAAGCACACACACTTACACACTTTTCTATATGGATGGAAGCATTTATGCGTTTGTGTGCATGTTGGTTGCCTGCCTGCCTGCCCGATGCAAATTTCATAGGATTTGAAGTTTTGGCATTTCTGAATTTCGAGCTCTACACAGAGACACACACACACACAAAAATGTGTGCGAATGAGCCGATCAAGGGTTTGCCGTGAGACAGAGATATTTTCATCGACGGGCACGGTCTTTGTTTTTTTCGCCATGCCTGCGGTGGGCTTGCGGACGCGTAAGGCACAAAAGTGTGAACAGGCAACGAACAGGTGAAACGCACTTTCCGCTCGTTTGCACTTTGATAGTGAAAAAATGCAAGTGATATTTTAATGTATTTTTCGACATTGCAAACATTTTGGGTTAAAGGGAAATATGGCAGGCAATAAACGATCAGAATGTCTAGCATGCGTCTGCATCCATATCAAAGTGCATTGTCAAATTGTCAAATTTGCATCGGGCAGGCAGGCAGGCAACCTACATGCACACAAACGCATAAATGCTTCCATTCATATAGAAAAGTGTGTAAGTGTATGTGCTTGGCAGGCCCAAAGAGTTATCATGCACTTATGCCAACGTTCAGGTACCCAAACCCTTTAATAATGTCACCCAACTGCTTACTGGAAAGAGTGTGCGTGTGCACAAGTAGCAAGTCGAAAAAATTGAACATTTTCAATTTTTGGTCTTTTCTTAAATTATTCGACAAGCCGACGAAGAATTACCCTTGCAGAAATACGACCTAGTTTTTTTGTTTAATTTTAAGCAAAATTGGTCCCACAGTAAACAAAAATATTGAAATATAATATATAAATATATCATTTAGGCCACTTAAGTTTTTAATAAATATAAATATATCAAAATCTTCTCATTATTGCTGTCTGGACGAAGAAATACATGATAGAGCATTTGAATGTGTGTGCCACAGGCACAAAAGGCACACAATTAAATAAAAAATCTCTGGCTCGCGACAAACGCCGCGATCTACTTGTGCGCACATCCACACAACACAAACATATGTATGTATGTTTGTAGATCTCGGGGTTTTTGAGAAGCTATGCAGGGAGAAGGAGATGCACACAAGTGCGCAAAACAATAAGTGAGAGCGAGGCACACTCTGCACACGCATACACACATATGTATGTATTTGGGCTGAAACTAACATACATATATTACGAAATAGCATCAGCCGCAGCGACGTTGTGCGCTGAGCGAGATGCGGCTTCATACTGGACGTTCGGCTTTCGAGGCCGGCGTTCGGCTGTCACTCTCAGCAGTCTTACTTTGTCTGGGCACACTAAAATGGGCGCGGGCACCCATGGGGCTCAGTCGTTGACGATTTATCGGTATCCGATTGAAACGACGTTTGACAAGTCTATGTATTGTATGGTTAGTGATTACATTCCAATTGTTTCGATATAGATTTTCATCGATTGCTTGAAAACGGGGCAAGTTATCGATTAATGGAAACAAACTCGTACTGCGCGGGCACCTGGTGGTCCTACTTTCAAAAGCCTCTAGTCCTAAGTCTCTAACTTCTATAGGTTCTGAGATCGGACAGACAGACAGACATGGCTAGATCGACTCGGCTATTGATGCTAACCAAGACTCACTGCTCTCAATGCTCTCTGATTAATTTCTTAAGACCCTTAAGTGGTCTGGTGGTGAATGTGTTTGCATAAGAAACAATGCACATAAATTGAAGTGCCAGCGAGCGACAAGTGCGGTACACCTGTTTCGTAGACCGTTCACACATTTGTGTCTTTTGCGGCCGTAAGCCCACCGCAAGCATGCCAAAAAAAACTAAGACCGTGCCCACCCATTGATGAAAATATCTAAGTCTCACGACAAACCCTTGATCAGCTCATTCGCACACATTTTTGTGTGTGTGTGTGTGTCTGTGTGTAGAGCTCGAAATTCAGAAATGCCAAAAACTTCAAATCTTATCAAATTTGCATCGGGCATGCAGGCAGGCAACCTACACGCACACAAGCGCATAAATGCTTCTATCCATATAGAAAAGTGTGTAAGTGTGCGTGCTTGGCAGACCAAAAAAGTTATCAAGCACTTATGCCAACGTTCAGGTACCCTTACCCTTACAACAAGCATGGAAAATTGCAATTTTGCACATGAACACGCCAAACCCTTATATAATATCAAACGACTGCTACCTCGAAAGAGTGTGCGTGTGCACAGGAAGCAAGTCGCAAAAATTTAACTTTTTTAATTTTTGGTCTTTTCTTAAAATTATTCGACAGGCCGACGATGAATTACTCTTGCAGAAATATGACTTGGTTTGTTTAATATATTGAGTAAAATAGGTCCCTACAGTAAACAAAAAAATTAGAATATAAACAATAAATATTTTATTTGGGTCATTTAAGTTTCTTATTAAATAAAAATAAATCAGATTCTTTTCATTATGCCTGACTCGACCAAGAAATACATGATAGAGCATTTGAATGTGTGTGCCTTTAGCTACCACAGTCACAAGGGGCACACAATTGAAAAAAATATTTCTGGCTCGCGGACAAACGCCGTGATCTAGTTGTGCTCAGATCCACACAACACAAACATATGTATGTATGTTTGTAGATCTCAGGGTCTTTTGAAAAGCTATGCAGGGAAAAAAAGATGCACAAAAGCGCGCAAAGCAATGAGTAAGAGCGAGGCACACTCTGCACGCGCATATACGCATATGTATTTGGGCTGTAAGGATTTAAAACGAACATACAGATATTAAGAAATAGCATCAGCCGCATTGGCTGCCACTCTCAGCAGTCTTACTCTAACTGGGCACATTAAAATGGACGCACCCATGGGGCTCACTCGTTGCGATTTATCGTGTTTCGATTATTCTGCTGTTTGACATACATATATATGCATTGTATAGTTAGTGATGTAGCTCTGTCAAATTTAATTGATATTTCGATAGAAACCGAAGGAATGTATCGATATTTCAATAAGCAAGCGATCACTTTTTGAAAGATTGTCGAACCGTGCGGCTGTGTCGAATTATTATAATAATTATTATTAGCAAAAGTCATGGCGCCAGACGAAATTCGTAGAATTGACGAAACTTGTGAAATTGATCAAATTCGTGGAAACGCTTGTGCAATTACTTGCCAGGCACCGAGTACCAACATCTTGCAATAAGGGAATGTCGGTGGGATGTCAACAATTCAAGCACCTGAACATACAGAAGAGTTGTAATATCTGCAACAAATGGAAGCACAATATTTGTCTCGTAAGCGTGTAGCGGATGCTAAATGAAGTGTTTTGAAAACTGAGAACGAAGAAACTGCACTAGCAGCAACGCCAATAGACCGCATCGACTTAACACACATCGATGCATTGATGCGCTGGTTTTTGGGAGATGATAAATATGAAGTGACTCACTGGATTCGTGATTTTGAAGACATCATGAATCCTTATGGCGTCTCCGATGCGAAGCGTTAGATTCTAGCTAAGCGTCTGCTAAGCGGCTCAGCGAAGGGTTACATTACTCATGTGGCACCATTAACTTAACTTATTACGAGCAAAACTGCTTCAAGTTTTTAAGCAGAAGTTGACGGCGTGGAATGTTGGATTGCGTTGCAATGCTGTGATGTGTATTTTACAGCTCATTGAACGACTTGCGAGAATAGATAATAGCCTACGATAAGATAAGAAAATCGTTAATATCTATGACAAGTCGGGGGAAGAACGTACATAGCTAAAGGAAAAGTGAGTGCAGTAGCCAACTAGCATCGAGGAGTCAGCGCGGCGCAACCTGTTATGATAGGAAAAAAGTTAGTTATTACCATTGATTGGGAGGAGGACCAATCCCAAAATGTGGAAAGTTGAAGTGTCTTATATAGGTTGTCAAGAAGGCATATACAGTTTTGTTACATACCGTAGACGACAATTTACTACCTTTACCAGTTCTGTTAGGAAAAGATGTCCTCAAAATCATCGAAATGCAACCAATTGCATAGAAAAACATTAATGCAAATTATCATACAACATTAAGTTAAATAAAGCATGAAGCTGCTAACTTTTGAAATAAAAATAATTTGTAATATAAGTCCATCTAATAATTCAAATAATTATAATTCTATAAACAATCACATAGTAACGAGCTAAGCAATACTATTCTTTCTAATCAAAAAAATAGCCTAATGGTTGATCAAATTAGTAACGAATGTTGTAATCAATGAGATGGGTAAAGTAATTTTTGTGGAAGTATAGATGTCGGAGAAACTGATCTCTTTAATGTGGGATTAGTATTCGGCAGTTCGGTTGCAGAAAATTGCAAAGAGTTAATAAGAACCCATTATTTATGTAAAGAAATAAAATGAAAGTTATCAGACATAGTGAGTCCCTTTACGCCACCCCATTGGTCCTACAAAAAGTCAGGACAATTTCGTATGTGCGATTACTATCGTGATCTTAATAAGAGAATAAAAGACAACTTCCCTTTACGCCCTGTTGAAGATTGTCTCGTATTTGTAGAAAATAAGGGTTGTTTCTCAATCAAATCGGTTCCATACCTTGGATTAAAAAATCGTTTAGCTATATTTCAAACTTACTTAGAGACTTAATTAGAGATTAAAGTATTGTAGTTTATATGCACGACATATTGGTAGCGACCAAAATCGTAGAGCAGCACAAAGAGATATTGAAAACATTATTTATTTGCATGAGTGAGCACAATTTAAAAGTGAGTGTGAAGAAGTGTCTGTTTTTAAAACGTGATATTGACTTTTTAGGGTACAAAAATAGTGCCTAGAGATTCTCACATCGAATCTATTGAATATTACCCAGCTCCTCAAAATGTAAACGCATTGCATTCATGCCTTGGATTCTTTGCATATTTTAGACGTTTCATATTTTCATTTGCCAAAATAGCGAAACCCTTGGTACAACTTTTAAAAGAAGGCGGTCTGTTCCCCCTCAATAAACAGCAGCTAGAGACATTTAAAAAAAAACTTAAGAAATCCTCCTGTGTTAGCTATTTTCAGCCCAGATAGAGAAACAGAACTACATACAGACGCAAGTTCGAAGACGATGCACCCCGTAACCTATTATTGAATTGCAGACGTTAACCTTAATCAACGCATTGCTGCGTTTTAGAGTATATTTAGAGCATAGGTCCTTTAAAATAATTACTGATTGCAATTCACTAGTACAAACCTCAACCAGAAAAACCAGCAGCCCAAAAATCGCACGTTGGTCCCTAGAATTAGAAAATTACGACAAAACGATACATAACCGAACGCTACATAGTGTACCAAAGTCGTGCGAACCCGTTCATACCATACATATAGACCATTTGGTTCCTTTGCCAAGTATCAAATCTAAAACGAAGCATTTACTTGTTGTCATTGATTCATTCACCAAATATGTTAAGTTATTCGCAATTAACAGCAGAAGCACTTGGGAAACTAGGGATGCGTTGAGTAGATACTTTGAGTTCTATAGTCGCTCTACACAAGTAATATCGGATCGCGGAACATGCTTTACGCCTTTAGAATTTAAATTTCCTACAAGAACGAGAGATTGAGCACATTAAGGTAGCTACGTATGCACCGCAGGCTAATGGTCAAGCCGAGCATGTTAATCGCGGCCTGACACCGATGCTTGGTAAATTGTCAGAAAACCTTATACAAGATGATTGGTATACACTCAAGTTTGAGCACGCTATTAATAACGCTGTTCATAGTAGCACTCAGAAGACACCTAGTATGTTGGTATTCGGAATACCTCAGAAAGGACCTGTTGTTGATGAATTGAAGACTTGGAGGGTAAGTTAACTTCAGATTAAATAAACTAAGAGTCTATACGAGAAAAAGCAAGTGAAAAAAATTGCGTTCACAGATGAGGCATGAAAAGATATATTCAAAGAAACATTAACCCCCTTTGATGTATAAGATAGTCGATTACGTAACCGTTCGACATGTAGACACTACGCCCGGTATTAGTAAAAAGCTTGCACCTAAATACCGAGGTCCATTCAGGGTTAATCGAGTGTCTGATAACGATCATTATGAAGTGGTAGACATTGAGGATTGCCAGTTAACACTGTTGCCGTTTCGTCGAAGAGTATTAGAACCTGCAAGACTTAAACCTTGGTTGCAGTGCAAAGATAATACGATAGCTTTATGTTTTTAACATATGTGTAAGCAATGGATGTGCGTTAATATAATATAATCTTATGTTATATTGTAAGATCGTGGTAAATCTGTAGTCAGGTTGGCCGAATGTAAGATTTGGAATAATTTGAATTTAAATTCGAATAAATCCGCTGTTAAAATAAGTTATCGATAAGTATGCACCTTTAACAATGTTAAATCACTAACTATACAATGCATAGACATGTCAAAGAGCGGAATAATCGGATACCGATAAATCGTCAACGACTGAGCCACATGGGTGTCCGCGACCGTTTTAGTGTGCCCAGACAAAGTAAGACTGCTGAGAGTGACAGCCGAACGCCGGCCTCGAAAGCCGAACGTTCAGTATGAAGCCGCATCTCGCTCAGCGCACAACGTCGCTGCGGCTGATGCTATTTCGTAATATATGTATGTTAGTTTCAGCCCAAATACATACATATGTGTGTATGCGTGTGCAGAGTGTGCCTCGCTCTCACTTATTGTTTTGCGCACTTGTGTGCATCTCCTTCTCCCTGCATAGCTTCTCAAAAACCCCGAGATCTACAAACATACATACATATGTTTGTGTTGTGTGGATGTGCGCACAAGTAGATCGCGGCGTTTGTCGCGAGCCAGAGATTTTTTATTCAATTGTGTGCCCTTTGTGCCTGTGGCACACACATTCAAATGCTCTATCATGTATTTCTTCGTCCAGACAGCAATAATGAGAAGAATCTGATAAATTTATATTTATTACAAACTTAAATGATCTAAATGAAATATATCATATGTAAATAATATTTAATTTTTTTGTTTACTGTTGGGACCAATTTTGCTTAAAATTAAATAAAACTATGTCGTATTTCTGCAAGGGTAATTCTTCGTCGGCTTGTCAAACAATTTAAGAAAAGACCAAAAATTCAAAATGTTAAATTTTTTCGACTTGCTACTTGTGCACACGCACACCCTTTCGAGTAAGCAGTTGGGTGACATTATTAAAGGGTTTGGCCTGTTCATGTGCAAAACTCCTATTTTCCATGCATGTTGTCAGGGTAAGGGTACCTGAACGTTGGCATGTGTGCATAATAACTTTTTGGGCTTGCCAAGCACACATACTTACACACTTTTCTATATGGATGGAAGCATTTATGCGTTTGTGTGCGTGTTGGTTGCCTGCCTGCATGCCCGATGCAAATTTGACCAAATTTGAAGTTTTTTTTTCTGAATTTCGAGCTCTACACACAGACACACACACACAAAAATGTGTGCGAATGAGCCGATCAAGGGTTTGTCGTGAGACAGAGATATTTTCATCAATGGGTGCGTAAATTTGGGCGACGGGCACGGTCTTATTTAGCATGCCTGCGGTTGGCGTTAAATGTATTTATTAAGTTTGTATGTAGAGCTTTGAAAATAAGTTGAAAGCCAAGTGAATGAAATTTAAACGTTCGCCCATACAACCTTTGAGGACAATTTTCTGCCCAGAATCATTGAAATTTCCAAGTACATAGTATGATACAAGTCTGGAGGGAGGTCCCAACTAGGGGTTACCCTGAACGGTCCACTTCCGACACCAAATGCAGCTCGCGCTACGCGCATGTTTTCTTTAGTAGTAATAAAAATAAATTTAAAAAAAAAATAATTACCTCAGTAGGCTTCGACTTGCAATAGACTGAATTACTTGCCGCCGCCTCTACTCATTAGCCACACCAGTCAAAATAAGAAGATTGTTTCCACGAGAGGGTTCGAACTCGCAGCAGACCGCATTACTTGCCGCCGCCCCTACTCAACCAACACACCAATAATAAAGTCTTAATGAGAACAAAAACGAATTAGAATAGCAGCACAGAAAACAATACAATCGCAATTGCAATGCTTTTGATAGAATTCAAAGCAGACGCGCATGAATGTGTGGTGTGTACATGTATACAGAAATTCTTGGAATTTGCGCTTGCTGCCGCAGATACGAGGAAAGGTAAAACACGTTTTCTTTAATAACCGATATTAATGAAATATTCTACAGTACATCTTAATGTACTAGAGAATATTCGTGTATTATCAAAAAGTCAATTGCATTTAAATTCTGTTTTATATCGGTGGGAGGCATAAATTGATGTTTTTACTTGATTAATAGCTATGTGATAGTAGCGGGGAGGTGGAGATAGCTAAAAAATGAAAGATACTTGATATATATATACTATTCTAGAAGCTACATGTCAAATTTGGTGACTCCAGCTCTTATTATTTACCAAAATTGCTCAAAAAACGGGTGTTCGATATCGATTACTTGGAAACGAGGCAAGTTATCGAATATCGGAAACAAACTCGATCTGCGCGGGCACTAGGAGGACCTACAGCTAAGTCTCTAGCTCTTATAGGTTCTGAGATTCTTTTGTTCATACATTTGGAAAGACGGACGTACCGACAGACGGACATGGCTAGATCGACTCGGCTATTGATGCTGATCAAGAATATATACACCTTATGTGGTCGGAGATGCTTCCATCTGCCTGTTACAAATACATCATACCCTTTTTACCCATTTTTAATGGGTTCGGGGTATTAAAATGCTTCTGCTCAGGCTGGGGTTTGGCCGTTATTTGCTAACCTAGTGTACGCTTCAGTTCATGATTAATAAAAATTAAGCTCCGAGTGTAGCCTGCCTAAGAATTAATATAGTACGAAGCTATAAGGTTGGTGTTCCAACCGGATTTTTACCTTCTCTCGAGGTGAACAGTGTCGTTCTGCGTTGAGCCATTCCTCTCCAGCGGCTTCCGCATCCGCCCGGTCCCTGATGAGTCGGTCTCTGTCGCTTCGGGCCCCTCAGTCCCATTGGCACACAATGTCCCGTTGCTCGTTGCTTTGGTTGGCACATTATGTCCTAAATGGTTTCGTTAGGTTTGTCCGATAAATACACATTAAAAATCACAGATTAGTAAGAAAAAAATAATTCAACAAGAAAGAACGGCTATCTTTGGCCAAAGAATAAATTCCTTTGTAGACATAAGGCTTACAGATTCGCAAGAAAATGGCGAACCTTGCAATGGCTATGTGAAGTCAAGATATCTAGAAAGCAGAATGGTTCTCTAGATGAAACTGTAATATTAAATCGGTTATTCCCTTAGCGCTATTTTATAAAATGAGCATAGTAGTTCTCGTAAATATCAAGTTTGGTTTAAATATATTATTGAATAAAAGAGTTATTCATACAAGAACTTAATTGTTTTTGTGACATTTATAAGATAAGCGTGGTTCGATGTTGATAAGATGTAGCTTTTATATAGGGAGCATTTTGAAACTAATACATACCGTGTTTAGTAAAGATATCTTAAAAAACAAAATGTTGTTATACGAAAACTTTATTTTCGAGATACCTATGTAAAGTGTATTGAATGTAACTAAAAACTGAGAGACTTGCATAGAAAAAAAGAGAGAAACACACGGACAGAAGGACAGCCGGGCACAACTATCTCGATTTATCAGTTGACACTGATCAGAAATACAAATATACATTATATGTCTCCTTCTAAGTTGTACAGTTTTCTTGACGAATTATATTATCCACTGCGTTGATATATGAAAACAATGAAAGCGAAATGAATGTATTCTTAAACTGTTGAATAGATAAATAAATACTCTGCGTGGTATTTGTTTTTTTTTTTTTTATCAAAAAATATAAACACACTACAACGAATGCCTGACGCATTGGTCGATATTATGAAATAAAACAGCACGCACTAGTGCACGTCAACCCACCTCTGTTATCTGCTGAATTATTCTTGCATGTGTTTTTTTGCAAGCAAAATAGTTGTGATATTTTATCGCGCATGGCATGGACGGATGAAAAAAAACCAAATTTATATCGTCACGAATTCGGCAAAAGCACGTGCTGACTGGTCTATTAATCAATAGCAACTGTTAGAACAATTTGCTGGGGTCTCTTCAAATACCGTTGATAAGCTAACGATGTGTTTTGTGTAAGGGAGCCGAAGACGAACCGTCGAATGTCGAATTGCTGAGATCTGCTTTCTCCCGTATGAGCGGTCAAGCTCTCTGAACTGCCACAAAGCGCTCTCGGGTCTGCTTCGGTTGTAAGTATTAGTATAGTTTTAGTCCGCCTTTGCAGTTAACTAAACATTTTTAGAGCGCTGCTCGCCACTATAGAGAACTATTTTGCAGACATGTGGCTATACAGCAAACATGAAAATATTATTTCGAATATTTTCTATGTCTGTATTCCATCGCTATTTTTAGAAGTGTTAGGAGTATGCATGTATATACATAGGAATTTAAAATTTCGACTTTTTGTCTATTGTGTGTACATGCAGACATATGTAATTATATGAGTCTACGTAGTATGCGGCCTAAGTTACTAAATTGCACTTGTTTGATGTACAATCATCACTGCAACCTAAGCTATAACGCAAGGGCCAAGCATGGTTTTTATTGCGCTGTGCGAAAAGTACGAATTTCTTTATTCTCTTTCCTTTTCTTATTTAAATAATTAAATATCATTAAAACTGTTTATGTTTATTTATTTATATATTTATATATGTAAATATCTTTATATATATATATATATATCTCTGTCTCTAGGGTATCTCTTAGTAGTGAGCCGACAGTCACTCTTCTTTCTCTCTTATAGTACACAAAGTTCTCGTGCATTCCGCATTTCTCTCCCATCTGAGTCAATTTTATGTTTATTAATAGAGAAACCCACTTTGGCTACTTCTAACTATTAGGTCATGTTTTGCTGTCTATTACGTACTAAATCGAAACAAATCGAATCAATATTTTTTGCTACGTCACAAAATTTTTACACTTTGCAAGCACATACATATGCATGTACATATGTATATGTATATGTCTGTTTATATATTTAACAACATTTTGTCACTTATTCCACTGTTAATAAAAACATGAATGAATGTACATATGTATGTATCGGTTTAAATTAAGAGCTATGTATATACATATAGGATTCGATCTGTTTTTAACGCAGGAAAAAATTAATTTTGCGTTAAAGTCGATATCTGTATATGTATATACATACATATATATATATATATATATATATATATATATATATATATATATATATATATATATATGTATATACACATAGACATACAGATACAATTGTTCAAATAACACATACATATGTACATATGTATGTACATTGTATGTACATTCATAAATAATTGCCTTACAAGTATGTATATACATACATGTATGTATGTACATATGTATAAGCATGTATTCATACGATCAAACGTTATTAAATAAGGGTTCGTGAAGTTTATTAAAAAGTAAGCTTATTATAAAAGATAAAATGCAATAATTTAAATAATTTAAGAGTGCGTGGTTTCTAGAAAGGCAGACCTAGTCGAGCGCGCTTGACTACGAGATTCCCTCTAGAACACACACATACACAAGAGCGCCGTAAGACACACATCTAGAAAACGATGTGCTTCTTCCCCAGCACCTCGCTTCAGAATATTCGTTATTGAATATCTTCGTTAATTGCTCGATCGTTTTAACATTTTCAGTGTGCAAATTTGGCGTTTAAATGTAGAATGTGGTAGCGGGAATGTAAGCAAAATTATCTGCGAGATTTGCAAATAAGCATATTGATATTAATTGAGTTTCACCACTAACCAAACAGCATATAAAATGGACAACCAGTACAAATGCTGGGGACAAGCGTTACCAGTGCGGCTGGTCAGAAGTCGCCTTCGTTTTTGTTCGGGTTCGAGACATGCCCGCATGCTCTCACAGCAAGAGAGTAAGAAATACATATGACCTGTATCGTAGAACGGCATCGCTGTTTTTTATCTCGGTCCCACTACAGGAAACTGCTTTGGCTTACTCTCGTCCATATGATTTATCAATAGAGCGGCATCGCTGTTTTTTATCTCGCTCCCACTACAGGAATCTGCTTTGGCTTACTCTCTGTGCTCTTTCAATTTGTCTCTGTACCGTTTAAATGTTTGTGTGTGTAAGTGTCCGCACAAGCAAAAATGCCCACAAATTCAATGTTTCTCAAAAACCGGTGGCACTTCTTCCCTTTTGAGGGGACGAGTAATATGAAATAATGAAAGGGTTTGCCAAGTCGATGCGAAATTCTTTCATTTTAGCTCGTTCTTGTTCGAAAGGGTACCTAAGCGTTGGCATGTGTGCATTTAAAAGTTTTTGGACTTGCTATTCACGCATACTTGCGTATTTTGTATATGAATAGAAGCATTTATGCGCTTGTGTGCCTTTTGGTTGCCTGCCTGCCTGTCCGATGCAAATTTGACAATATTTTGGGATTTCTGAATTTCGAGCTCTACAATTTTTGCGACTTGCTTCTTGTGCACACGCACACTCTTTCGAGAAAGCAGTTGTGCGATATTATTAAAGGTGTGTGTGTGTAGAGCTCGACATTCAGAAATGCCAAAAACTTCAAATCCTATGAAATTTGCATCGGGTAGGCAGGCAGGCAACCTACACGCGCACAAAAGCATAAATGCTTCCATCCATATTGAAAAGTGTGTAAGTGCACGCGTTTGGCAGGCAAAAAAATTATTATTCATTTATGCCAACGTTCAGGTGTCCTTACCCTTACAACAAGCATGAAAAATAGCAATTTTGCACATATACAGGCCAAACCCCTTTATAATATCACACGAGTGCTCCCTCGAAAGAGTGTGCATGTGCACAAGTAGCAAGTAGCAAAAATTTGATATTTTCAATTTTTTGTCTTTTCTTAGAAATCTTCCAAAAGCCGATGATGAATTACTATTGCAGAAATTCGACATATTTTTTTTACCCTGAACCCATTAAAAATGGGTAAAAAGACTTATTAAAAACGCGAGAGGACACGATTACTGAAGCTCAAGAACATTGAAAGGATATTTCATTGGGGTCATTTAAAAATTGGTAAAATAAATTCGAGGAAGCTTACAATAGGGTATTGATGTCAAAGGAGGGTTTACTTTTTGGTAAATATAGTGTATATGTATGGTAGGTGGTAGCGGGGAGGTGGCGATAGGTGTAAAATGAAAGATACTTGATATATGTATTTACTATTCTAGAAGCTACATGTCAAGTTTGGTGACTCTAGCTCTTATTATTCACCAAAATTGCTCAAAATACATAAATTCGATATCGTTTTTGATCGATTACTTGGAAACGGGGCAAGTTATCGAAAATCGAAAACAAACTCAATCTGCGCGTGCACTAGGAGCACCTACAGCTAAAATTACAAGTCTCTAGCTCTGATAGGTTTCGATATCCTTGCTTTCATACATACGGACCGACGGACGGACGGACAGACAGACTGACATGGCTAGATCGACTCGGCTATTTATGCTGATCAAGAATATATATACTTTATAGGGTCGGAGATGCTTCCTTCTGCCACACATTTACACAAATACATTATACCCCTTTTAATCATTCTCACTGGGTTCAGGGTATAAAAAGCATCAGCCGCAGCGACGTTGTGCGCTGAGCGAGATATGGCTTAATACTGAACGTTCGGCTTTCGAGGCCGGCGTTCGGCTGCCACTCTCAGCAGTCTTACTCTATCTGGTCACACTAAAATGGGCACAGGCACCCATGGGGCTCACTCGTTGCGATTTATCGTGTTTCGATTATTCTGCTGTTTGACATATCTATGCATTTCAGTGCTATTACATAGTTCAATTTTTCGTCAACGCGTTTGGTAAAACCGATGTATTTTATAGTTATGGGCTCCTGAAAACAAATGAATGAATCGATTGCATTAACATTAACAAAAACTATTATAAATAAAAAATAACAAAATAAGTTCCCTTTTAGCCAGTGACAAACATGCTGCTACCGTCATCAGATGGAACTACTTGCCACACCAAGAATTTAATTTAGTCGAAACAAATACATATAATTTATTCAACATTCAATAAATAAAACTAAAACAAGAAGCGCATACAAATGTATGTATGTATGTACAATATACAGAAATTTTTGCGCTTGCAGCCGCGTGGCCGGCCAATATAGCCACACGTTTTCCCTAATGACTTCTGTGTATTTTAACCGATCTTGGAGGAATTTTCGGCAGTAGATTTAATTGTGCTATCGAATACTTGTATATTATAAAGAAGACAACTTCAATAACTTTGTGGTTTTAATTGGAATGTAGTTCCTGACAGGCGGACATGACTAGATTGGCCGGCTATTAATGCTGATCAAGATTACATAAATTTGCGCAAAACCGTACCCTTTTTAACTTTTGCAGTGAGTTGTGAGTGTAAAAACACAGCTTTTAAAGAATGAAAGTTAACGAGTGCCCATTGCACGGTCAGCGGCGGTAATCTAATTACTTGTGTGTCGCAAGAGCAGCGTTGTCGGCTCTAGTTTTGTAGCTCATGCTTCTTTGTAGCCTCAGCTGGTGGCTTTAGTTTTAGTTCTGTCGAAATAGCTTAAGTCGACACTCGAGCTATCAATAAACATGCCCGGCACCGGGTCACAAACAACATTGGATTGCACAAGGACTCGTACCGATACCACTAGTGGATTCATCGAAGGTATATACCGGATAATTCATTATTGAGCAACAAGGCCAGTATTCTACGCAAGGGGAGACGAACATTAATTCCCGATGAGAGCCCGCAATTGGGATACCAACAAAATTAAATTGAGCGGGACACCTATCGATACCATTACCGGATTCAACGTATGCATATTGCATATTTTGTATACGTTCAAACGCATTTTTAGAAGTAAAGTGTTTTGTATATATTTCGGCTTTTAACAACGCAATTGTTAAGAAACGAATCTCAGATTTACTCCGTTGTTGGTGAAGACAAGAAATAAATATATTTTTTGTGCACTCCGTTTTGTTTTTTGGTTTTTATTAAAACATGAGCGATCATAATATTCTAAGATAAAATAAATATTTACTAAATCTGTTTGCCTTTCTCTGGATTTTTTTTGTTTTATTGTGAGCGTATGCTTCTGCATATATGTATATCTTTCTCTTGGCTGCGTTCGTTACAGTAGTAACCCAAAATTATGGGCCATAAAATTGTCTATTTCAAAAATTCCACTCCTCGTGACTTGCCTTTGCCAAATACACTTCAGCCTCCCACAGATTTCCAGGCTTGCCCCTCATTTCTCATCGGATGATGTAAATACCTTTATACAGGCAAAATTCAAGCTCCAAGTATATCGGTGGAAAAATTCATGTTCGACTGACTAACTTCTCTTGTGCTTGCGGATCAAAAACGGAAGAGGTCTAAACTCCCTACCTTTTCAGTAGATTCTCTTGCATTCAATTATGATATTATCGCTCTTACTGAGACCTGGCTAAATCATCTCAAATTCTTCGATATTTCCTTCCAAATACACCACATACAGGTGTGATCGAACTTCCCGTATCGGAGGAGTACTTATAGCTGTTGAGCGAGCCTACTCTTTCGTCGGAACTTTCCTTCTCGAAAATCAGGTTTGAGGTGTAAAGTGGCATTTGTTAGTTTCTATGTATTTATTTCATGTTCCTATATTCCCCCACTATCTTACATGTCTATTTACTAAAACCATCTAAATGCTATTAAATCTATATAAATATGTCTGATACGGACCTCTCATGAGTTTTTGATGACTTTTATCTTCCATAGGTTGATTGGTCATCACCAATGGATTCAATTTGATTGATGGTCTACATGAGATGTCCTTACTGCGGGTTAATCGGGTGCGTAACTCAATAGATAAATCCCTTGATTTGATCTTCGTGTTGGATTCGTTCGACAGTTTTGTGCACAGGATTGAACCGCTTTAACTTCCTTAGGACCCCTTTCATCCAACTTGGGATTTGGTCATTGATCTACCAGCCCGTGTACCTATCAAGGAATCGAAATTAGATCATCGTGTCCGTTGTTTTCGTAAGGCTGATTTTCATAAGCTAAATGATCTTGTTCTCCAAGACGATTGGTCCTAACTGTACAATTTTGCAGACATTGATATTGCTATTTGACTTTTTTTTTATACCGTGTACTCACTCTTTGATATCTGCGTTCCTCCTGATTATCCAGCGCGGTATAAAAGGAATACCTGATTCTCAAGGCAACTAATGAGATTAAAAAATAGAAAGCGAGTAAATCTGATATCGAAAACTATAAAGCCATTTCTAAATTATCCGCTATCCTTAAAGCTTCTAGGAGAATCATAACATCTCATCTGCAACATTTACGTAGCTCTTGGCTCGGGTTCGTGAAGCGTAGATATGCAACCACTAACCTTCTTAAGTTTACTTTCCTAGTAATTGATGGTTTTAAGAAAAAAATGTAGTCTAACGTCATATATAATGATATTATTAAAGCTTTCGACTCCGTTAGTCACTCCTTACTGCTTCAGAAATATACTATCTTACTCTCGAGTACTAATGTACGCTGACGATGTAAAAGTATGCTTTACATACCATATAAAGATATGGCATCATGTAATCTTTTACAAGTTGACATAAATGCCTTTTAGTCTTGATGTCTAGTTAACCTGTTAAATCTAAACTGTTCCAAATGCAATGTAATGACTTACTATAGAAGCCTTCCTCAAATGGTTTCTTACACCGTTGATAGCTTACTGCTCGAGCGTGTCAACAGTACCAGTAACGAAGATATTGGTCTAGGTGTCATTCTTGATCATAAATTTAAAGTTGACACTCATATTCCGACCGTGGTCAACAATTGCTTTTGTTTGCCCTTCGTGGCTTAAGCTGCGATCCTCGTTTGCGGCTATCGGCATACTCCAGTATACTTCTGATGATTAATCTTCTCCTTTATTTAATCGTACAACTTTGCTTGCTATAATGTTTATTCAGAAGTTTATTAGGGGTGAAATCGACTCATCTGGGTTGTCTAGCCAATTAAACATATCTGTCCCTACTAGACTAACATTTAACTATACACCTTTATCGCTTAAATTTTCTTCAACTGAATATCCCTTACATGATCCGTTCCGGGTCCTCTGTGATGATAACAACAACTATTACATTGTACTCTGCACGGAGTCTTCTGTTACTCATATAAACCATATATTCTAAACTATTAAGCATGTAGATAGACTTGACCTGTAGTCTTAGTTTGTGTTCGTTTTTGTACTTCGAGACTCGTGTCATACGTTACACGACTGCGCCTCTCGGTTGGTTGCGCTGGAGGTGGTATGCAGCACATTGCATCGGGATTCGCGCGAAATTTATGGGGTCGACGTGCCGGCATATAATGCACAACACTATATATGTACGTACATATTTTTTATACACTTGGATTGTAATTATGTCACGAGATGTTTAACGCCTGAAATATATTTTTTGATTTTTACGAGTTACATTTTGCTACTACCATTCGAGCAAATCAACGTAAACTTTTAATTTAGACACGCTATTTCTCTCTTGTTTTGAAGTCATTGGTTCCACGCCCAATTGTCTATAAGCCTACACAAATCATTTCATAAGAACTTCATGAATACGTGTTTCAAAAGTTTTGAAAATTCCTCACGCAACACTGAGCAAAAGGCACCCCATCGTCTTCAAATTCAATTTTTAATTAAATCTTGTACGTGCAAGTTTATTTTCGACATGCAGCTTCATTATATGGGTCTACAATAGGCGAAAGTTGCTGATTCCAAATAGTTTTAGATTTTCCCCGCCTCACCGGATTTACAAGTTTCGAAAAGCATTATTTTGTTAAAATATGATCCAGAGTAGCTTTAGACAGCCGGGTATTTTATTTTGCAATATATGTTCGCAATCTTGGTATCTTGCATCAAGTATTTTGAAAAAGAGCTTTTGATCCAAAAGCTCTCTGTCTATTTATTACTCAATGGCTCATGCGGAGGTTACTTATAAGGTGTTATTTTACTGCAGCTGTCTACAGCTACATCTTCCGTTGCCCAAAATTCAAAGACAGTTTCACACATTTTCTATTAAAAACAACAACAACAACCAATAATCATAACAAGCGACTCGACAAAGAAAAGATCACAACAAATTCAGTCCTTGCTATCGCTTTCGGTTTGGGGCTACAGCCTATGATCCAAGCTTGTGCACTCTTCTAACTCATTGTAGTTTTTTCTAAGCACTGCTATGCCTATAATTCGCAGTCACAAAGTCATGTCTTCTTCTTCTTCACTTGCTTTCAACTTGCAAGCAGCCCAGCAGATTTTTACAGTTTTTCATTTTTGACCAGCAAAGCACCTTTTCTCAAAATAGGGTATTTTAACTATTCATCAGTGCCACTAACCTTCTTACATAACAATTTTTGTCCAATGTCTGAAAAAAAAATGTCGTGTATGCTGTGAAACTATTGGTACAATCAATAATAATTGTTTTCTTTAAACATTATATACCATTTCTGTAAATAAGGGCATATATGTCTCGACGCGTTAAATGAAGGGAAGTATATGATCGCAAAATTCTGTTCAGACAGCCTAAGGCTTTTTGTGGGCGACCATTGCGTACAGCAAATTATTACATTTTTCAATAAATTATTTACTATAAAAGACCCTATTGATAAATTATTTAAATATAGATAATAAAAATAGGAATATATACAAGTCAAGGCAAAAAATAAAATTCTTTGATGATGACACCATTTGTGATGTTGACGCGCTGTGTGAGTAACCCTTTGATTTGAATGTCATGGAGGGAATCTAGCAACAAACAGTGGCATTATTTGTCCATTTTTTTGCACTGAGTTTCCTATATCCTCAAGAGCTTACTTCCACATATAGGCGACGACAACAGACTACGAGAAAAAATTGAGTTTTATGCGCACTGTTGTTGTTTTCTTATGGTAAATGAGCTGAATTTTTCGTTTTGCGTTTGCAGAACAATCTAATGTACCTCTCTTGTGTTTTAAAACGGTAATAAAAACTTAGAGGACTTTTCCTCTACTTCTATTTATTACTCAATGCGAATAGCTAACATTGACATCACAGTGCTGACACAGCGAATGCTGCAGCTAAGCGTCCTGATAGCAATAGTCAGCTTCGGTAACCTGATCCCTTGCATGCATCGCAAGAGCAGCGTTGTCGGTTATGCTCAGACGCTTGCCGGCTGTGTGTTGCAGCATATCCACGAGGATAACCTCAAATAACGCTTGTTTCCCAATGCTACAAAAATTTCAATAGATTAGTGACAGTATTAAGAGCCACAATACATTTTATTCGTTCTCTTGCTGCATGCTTGTTTGCATAGAAACAGATAGCCCAACGGACATGTCATCTCGGCTGTTGATACTGTTCATGAGTTATGCGTTACATATATCATTACAAAATTATAATACCCTTTGCATGAATATGTATAAAAGACATGCATATGAATCTATGTGTGCACATAAAAACCGCAATTTTTGCACTTTCCGCTAGCCTTGTGATTGCGGCTTAAAATTTTAATGTGATTTACGCTTGTTTATTTAATTTTGCCTGTTAGGGAGGCGGAATTAAAAAAACGAACTATACTACATTTGTGAGTATGATACGAAAAGTAACTTGTCATATTTGGTGACTTTAGCTCTCTACCCTAAAATCGGTTGCTGGCAAATTGCGCAAGTTATCGATGATTTAAAACAAACTTGTACTGCGGAACTAGGAGAGCCTAAGTTTAAACTTTTAAGTCTCTAGCTTTTTTAAGGTTTTAAGATCAACGCGTTCATCCATACGGACAGACAGACAGGAGTCAGGCGGACATGGCTAGATCGAGTCGACTTTTGAGGCTGATCAAGAATATATATAACACTTTATGTGGTCGAAGATGATTCCTTCTGCCTGTTACACACATTTGCTCTAAAGCATTAGCATTAGCACGAACATACTAGGTGTTACCCATAACCAATGGGTTCAATAAATAAATTTATTCCCTCTGCTGCACTTAAACTCGTGGCCCCGTCAACCAAAGGAACCAATTGGCATCGCCTCATACCTTACCAAATTAATAGCATTTGGAAAGAAGGAACTACTTGCCTTCGTTTCATACCTTACCGCCTTAAAAACTTATGGATTTTGACGTGAAAACCTGAATTTAATACAATATATTTGCAATTGCAATTCTATTCATTAAAAATAAATATAAATATAAAATTCCTTCGCTTACAATTGTAATTGTTATTTAAAAAATTTTGCGGGATGGGCACTCATTGACTTCTTGTTTGTGTTCAAAACTCGTTCTCTTATTCAGAGAGCAAGAGAGCTATATGTTTTGTGTGATGGAATAGCATCGTTAATTTTTATTTCGCTCCCATTATAGGAAGCTGCTTTGGCTTTCTCTGGATGCTGAATGTATGTGTGTACTCACAAGCATCAATGCGCACATGTTGAATTTTTCTCAAATTTCCATCACATGTATTCCCTCTTGAAGGCAGAAGTAATATGAAATAATAAAAGAACTTGAAACGGCAATACGAAAATATTGCATTTAACATAGTTATGTTTATCCAAGCGTACCTAAGTGTTTGCATGTGAACATGAAAACATTTTTCGACTGGCCATGCATGCACACTTAGGCAAGTTGGTAAATGGGTACGAGTATTAATGCGCTTGTGTTCCTATTGGTTGCCTGCCTATCATTTGCAAATTTGCACAAATTTGAAGTTTTTGGGATTTCTGAAGCTCCAGCTCTACACAAAAACATTTTTTTTTATAATTAAATTAAACTAAGTATAATTATATAAGTATAATTAATTGTATTGCCTTGGTTGGGGGATGCATAGGGTAGCGTGGATTGTCTGCGAAACAGCCGCACATCATTGCTTCACAGTCATTCTTGCTACCTAATCTTCCTCCGTTCTCCGTCCACTGCGCTCAACTCTTTTGAGTTCCACCATTACTGCTGCTGCAAAAGGTTTTTGTTGCGTCCCACTTTTGTGCGGTCTCCAGCATGCTCGTGACCAGGTTGTACACCGTGATAGGTCTGCCATGCTGTCCTCCAGCTCCTCTCTATTCGCTGAAAAACGTCCACAATCGAAGATGATGTGGTTGGCGTCCTCTACGATTCCTCGGCCGCACCAAGAACACTCGTCTGTGTCGTCGTGACCGAAAAGCTTCAAGTAGCTCCTGAAGCATCCATTGCTAGGTAGGAGCTACTTTAAATAGAATTTAGCAACACCATACTTGCGTTTTATTCAGGCTTCCAAATTTGGGATAAGCCTGTCCGTCCATCGTTCTTTAGGTGAGCGATCCCATCGTGCTTGCCATCGTGCTATGCTCTGCCTCCTTGCTGCTGTGCGAACCAAATTTGCTGTGCTGTTTTCATGCTGAGCTCCATGGTAAACTACCGCTTCGGTGGCCAGTTCGCTTAGTTATACCATCCCTGCCATCACAAGTGTTGCGTGTGACAGGTATATGACTCTCTAACTCTCCTGCTCTCTGAGCAAGTGAGTCCAGTTTTGGACCCGAACAAAAACGAAGTCGATGCGCGACCTCATCTACAGAAAATTAATGGCTACATTTTATTGTTCTATCTGTGTGTAATCTACGAGAAGCTAATGTTAAATTTTTTGACTCTTACTATTACAACGGACGGATGGCCAAGAAGATAAGCATGGCTAAATTGACTTGGCTATTTATGCTGACCAAGAATATATATACTTTACGCTGTATTCTGCCAAACTATTACCAACAAATATGGCACATAGAATACGGAATTGAAACAGGACCAACTTGACTTTGTCATACCAGCAATGTATGTGTACAAAAATCTTCTATAATCAACCATTTTCGTTTTTTCATACCAAAAAAGTGTTACCTAATTAAAATAAAATTTTAAGAAAGTCTTGGGGTTACATAAAGAATAATTTTTTTTTCATTATTTGAAGACTATTTAAAAATAAGAACGTTTGAAAGTCATTTTAATACCATTTCATGATCACTTTAGGAAATTGTTCCTTTATTAATTTCAAATTAACATACACTAATTTACATATTATCTTTTTGAATATTTATTTAAATTTAATTATTATTATTCTCAAATAGGTATAGCTTCGGACGTAAATCAAATCTTGGCAAATCTAGAGTCGGCCGCAAGGTCAGCTGATGATAGAACTGGGAGGTTCTTGAAATAGCTAAATATACAACCTGCGCACTCTTGTTGTTTATAATTTTTTGTTGTTGGTCGTTATGATCAAAATTTATCTTGAGCCGGCCAGATTAATCTGCACGCTAAGGCGGGGTTTTGCGGAAATTTCAATAGCAAGTGTGAAATTGGCGAAACACGATTGTATGAAAGTTTTTCGTTTACCATTCGATCGGCTTCAAACTCAGTTTCAAACTTTCTGTTTGGTCAAATTCACTTGAGAGGTTTTTAATATTTTTCTTTAAATCTAACCCTACTTGGTGGAAACAATGGAAAGGCTATGGTGGGTTTCGGGTTTAAAGTCATTTCCAATGATTTTAATGAAAATTCATTTAAAAATTTTGTTGAGCGAACTTATTCAAGAACTAAATCAATACGTATAAGAGCGATTTTGGATATTCCACCCGCAACAGTGGCAAATTGGTAGACAACGCTTGTTTGATAGTTATTTAACTACCGAATGGACTTCAAAATCATTTTCAACGATTTTTCTGAAAATTCATGTGATACGTGATTTTCACTTTACGCTTAATCCACCCATTCTTAGATAAAAAAGTTTCAAAAGTGAAAGTGAAAAAGTTTCAAAAATAATTTGAAACAAGTTTTACACCTTGTGGAAATTCCACTCCCCTTGTAGTCAAAGGTTGTAAAAATCGGCTTCAAACTTGATTTCAAAATTCTACGTAATAACCTAAATGATCGGACGTGGATTCAAACATTTACTTTTTTTTCGGAGGACTTCAAACTCATTTTCAAATATCACTTTAGGCGGGAAGTTCGACACTTGAAACAAAAAACGGGGACCAGGTAAGGCTGGGAAATACCAGTTAGTAAATTATATATTCAGCATAAACTTCATAAAATTATATATATAAATATTTGTTTAGCTGGCTCAAAGTGAGGAGTTTTTTTAAAAACAAAAATAAACACTATTTTCTTTAATTATTGTTTTTCGTTATATTTCGGCTGCGCATCGCCACTGTCTTCAGGGCACTAACACAAAAACACTTAAAATTAACATAAAATAAATTAAAAAATTAAATAAATATTTAACATACAATGTTTTACATGTTGCGCTTTTTGACGTGGAGCTTGAATCCTTTTGGATATTCAATAAGTTTTTAAACAAGTAAGCTTAATTTTCTGTCTGTTTTTTAGTTTAGTTGTTTGTTGCTTGGTGTGTTTATTATGTGTAGCGTTTCTAATGTATGTATTTTGTTGTAGTGTTGTTTTAGCAGTAGTATTGTTGTTGCATCAATGTTTGGTGTGTGGTTGCTTTTCATAGAGTGAGTCATTAGTGCTGTTTTTTATATATTATTTTGATGTCTTAATTTGCTGTTTGGTTATCCTTGTTTATAGTTTGGATTTTGTTGTGCCGATGTACACACTACTGCATAACAACAACAACTACAGCTAGAACAAATGAAAAAATACATATATACATATTAATAACTCAATGTACATAACGATACTGCTACATAAGCATAAGCATAAGCAAATGAGCGTATTTTTCAGGTCTGAGCTAGTCAATCGCGTGGAAAGTGATCCCACTAGTCGTTTAGATTTCCAGAGCACTACAGGGTCTGCCAAGCAGAATACAACACTTTGCGATATTTTCCAGTAACAAGCATCTGAATTTATTTAAATGGCTAATCAGATATCAACTCTCTTCAACGTTATCGTCCATTTCGCTATCTGTTGATTGCAGTCTTAAGCAGCTTAGCAGTTTGCAGTTTACCTCATATAGGTACCTAGCCAAAGGAGCATCGATGGCAAGTGCCGAACAGACGAACTAGAAAGGCTGGGAACTTCCGACAGAATTGGTCAGCTCGTTGTAGATTATGCTCCACGGAGCTATACTGGCCAGACAGGCACATTTGTACAGCACTTGCCCGAGTTGCCCGTTAAATTTCTTTTGCTCCCGCCAAGCTCTATGCGAAACTAGATTAGACGCAATTGTGTTGGGATCTGCCAGATCTTAATAAGCAACGACCCAAACGCATTTTACACTTCATCTTTGGGTATAGCTTAATGCTTCCTCTATCATTATTTTGTTTTCTGTGATAACAGGGGTCAGTCTTCTGGGACATCACAATAGACCAATGCTGGTCTAAATGAGGTTAAGCTGCACTCGCCTACCGCACTACCCTAAACCAAAATATAAGCTCCGAAGTTATTTAAAAATGCATTTCCCAAAGTAAGGGGCTTATTTTTTTTTGTGTTAAAATTCAAGGTGGTTAATTTTAAAAGCAAACAGTCCGATCAGTTTACCAATCGCAAAAACGGTTTTTTAGTTTTCTGCCGATTCGGAATATTTTTACATGTTTTAAATGTCCTTAAACATTCGCACTAGCGGTTGCCAAGGAGAATATGTAAGTAAGTAACTGTGTCCGCTGTTTTTTTTTTTAAAGCAAATTGACGACGAATTAATTTTTTATTTTTCAGTACGAGTATCTTTCAATTTTAGCTATCAATTTTAATTTTATCTTGGTTTTGCGGGCCCGTAAATTGCGCTGCCATCAACGCTGTGCAAGTAAACGAATTTATCACTTTGTAATTATTTCGTTCAATCATTAGCGCTTTCATCATCAATTAGAGGGAGAGACGTGGGGTATCAGCGTTGATGAGCTAAATAAAAATCAATTGAGTTCAATTAAAACGGGCATACGCGGTAAAAAAAAGATGCAACAGTTGACGGAGCTAGCGATTACGATATCAAATATCATGCAAAATCCGAAAAACTCACGGAAACACAATTGATATAGAACGGGTTTGTAAGCATAACTCGTAAAGTATCCGAGCTAGATACACTAAACTTGATATGTAAGTCCTCGAAGGGTATACACTGAATTTAATAATTTCACTTTCAAGATCAATCAAAAATCAATAGGTCACAGAGGGTATTGAGGTGAGAGTTTCAAGCTGATATTTATCGAAGCAGTTAAAATAAATGCATTCGACTTTTTCCTTTGTCCTTTGTTTATACATGTACATGTACATATGCAGGCACATTTCATATGCATATACATATGTGTAACTGTGTGTTAGTATTTTTGTAATAAGTATGTAGGGTTTTCTTCTTTTAATGTTGCTCGAGTGCCCGAAACCCAGCGCCAAGCTGCCGTTCGAACATTATAGTTTCCTTCAATATGCGACCTTGGTTAACTTAGAAATCTAAGTTATATAATAATAATCCGATCTTTTTGAAAGTCTAGGACCTTGACTAGGGCATATAAAAAACTGTTTATACAAAAGCGCAAACCCGTACCTTTTAGAGTACTTTTTTTCATAGGAATTTACTTCTGGCTTCCAATGACTGAGAATTTATTTATCTGTGTGCTATAGAAGAACATTAACAATAAGATTGGTGTATCTAGTTCAAATACTTTTTGGGTTATAAGCTAATTCCACTGTCAACATTTCTTACTTTTTTGCGAATGTGACATTTTTGCTAATGTGAAATTGTGACGCCTGTACGTTTTCTCATAAGAAACCACATTTTTCACATTTGCAAAAATTTTGGTATTCGCCCCGAACAATTAGTGTTTTTTGCGATGGCTTATCGAATTTCGTATCGATGTTATGAAAAATATAAAAGTATTATTTCCATTAACAGCTGATATAGCAACGAAGGCAAGCGGTAACTTTAAATTATCGTTTTAAATTTTACTAATCCCACAGTTTTGAACATTTAAAGATGACCAGATCCCGCACAGAGTTCATTAAATGGAGCCCCTACTTCGAGGCCGTATTATTTGACTTTTGGAAGGAAAACTTTGCAGCGCTTATGTAAATCAAAATATTTAAAAAAGTGGTACTTATGCTATTTATTTGTTACCGACAACCGACACTGGGCTAATGGAATTGCAGACTGTGAAGTTTGTTAATTTAACATATTTTGAGCGTAGTGGAATCAGGCTATTAACACTAACCATACAATAATAATGATCAAAACACGATAAATCGCTACGAGGGAACCCCAAGGGTGCCTGCGACCATTTTGCTATGCCCTGGGAGAGTAAGACTGCTGAGAGTGGCAGCCGAACGCCGGCCTGAAGCCGAACGATCAGCAGCTTTTTCTTAATATATGTACATATGTTAGTTTTAAATCCTTACAACCTAAATACATATGTGTGTATGCATGTGGTTCGCTCTCACTCATTGCTTGCGCACTTGTGAACATCTCTTTCTCCCCGCATAGCTTCTAAAAAAACCCCGATATCTACAAGCATACATATGTTTTGTGAATGTGTGCACAAGTAGATCACGGCGTTTGTCGCGAGCCAGAGATGTTTTCTTCAATTGTGTGCCTGTGGTAGCAAAAGGCACACACATTCAAATGTTCTATCATGTATTTCTTCTATCTATTTTTATTTAATGTGAATAAATTTCTTTTATTTACAGCTAATCTTCTGTTACTCTTGCTTAGCAACTTTTTTCAGCGTGAGTTTTGGTTAATGATAGCTTAATTTAAATATTTACATTGTGTATGTTTATCTACATGTTTATTTTACTTGATTAAAGGCGGCGTTTCGCCAGTTCTATAGGATATGTCTTTTTAAGCCTCCTTCTTCTTCGCCTCCTTAGCAGGTTCTTTGCCAGGACGTTAGGGCGGTTGTGGAGCTTAAATAGGAGCTTACTGCTCGATTGTTGATAACGTCTCCTACCATACGAACCTTAAGGTCCTTTGCGATACCTCGTGTGCGAATATACCATTCGGCTCCAGAAATTTTTCGCAAGCAAATGCGGTTGTCTTTTGGAACAAACTGCCTCGGCAAGAGATCTGTTCACCTTCGTTAGCCAGGTGGAGTCGCTCTTGTCGTTATGCGGAGCTTTATGGATAAGACCTCTTAGGGTCGAAGTGCCTCCTCTTCTCTGTTGAGAGACACCCTTTCGAATACTATACCACTTACATTATAAGGGGAAAACATTTTATTTTAGTAGCAGCACACATACATATGTATACAAAACAACAACCAAAACTGCATTTCTATTTATAGAATTTGAAATGGAAAGCACGTATATGAATATATGTGCGCACATGAATACAACAATACTAACTGACACGTGGTTTGCCAATAAGCACACACGTTTCTTTAATAACTTCTGTGCTCGTTACATCAACTAACGATTAGCATAAATACGCATTTAGTTGGTTTAGTTTGATAATATTTTAATTTTTAATTTATTTATTTATTTGTAATTTTTGAATATAGAAATTACTCGCGGCACGCGCACGTTTCCACAGACTTAATCCAAAAAAGTACACTTTAATCGTTGAATACTGCTCTTGCATCTGGCCTCCACAGTATAATAATGGTCAAGATTAAATTGAATCAGTTCAGAAACAATTTCTGCTATTTGCCGTTCGACGGTTTAACTGGGACCCCAAATTTTGGTTGCCACCGTGCTGCATCAGTCTTCTTTTTCATAAACTTTTGTCGTTAAGCAACTGTTGAAAATTACTCTTCCTATATAAGTTGATTGTTGGCGGCATAGATTATTTTTCTGTTAGGCCGTTTTTAATTATTCCGACATATGTACTGCCTCTAACAGAAATTCGGACTAATGAGAGTTTCTAGCTGATAGCTTGAAAGCTGAGAGCCCAGTTCGCATAGAGACAGACCGACGGACTTCTTTTTGACCGATAGTTCCTTTGACAGCCATATCATATAGTTGTGTTGATATGAGTTTGCATATATTTGGGGAGCATAGTAAAATTTATAAATGTAGTTTTCCATAAAAGAAACTACCTTTCGACTGATCGCTCCTATGGCATCTTTAGTGGTCTGATGTTGATAGAATTTAGAAATTATGTTAGGAGCAAATTGAAAGTGATGAATGCCGAGGTTAGGAGTATATTTTAAAAAACAAATAACTTATTCATATGGCATATTCTTTAAAACAATAATATCTACTACAGAATTTGATCAAAATCGGTTAAGAAACGCAGGCCACGTGCTTGTGGCAGCTAGCGCAAATTCCAAGAATTTTTGGATATATGGGCACACACACACACAAATATATTTGCAACTGCGTTTATATCGTGTATGTGCTTCTATTTAAGTTCAGTTATTATTTTGTAAAAACTGAATTCTTGTTATATGTGTAAGGTATAAGGCGGTGCAAAAGTTGAATGGAGTTGCGAGCCTAGTACACGAAACTCAGTCGCATTTCTGCATACGTTGCTGACGGTTGTGTTGCGCTCCAACACAAAAAACCGTTGTTGTACAATTTTTATTATAAGTAAATTCGTTTTTAGTTTTGATTATGCCATAAATTTTTTGCAAAGGCAAACTAGAATCATTGCCTATCAGATATCAAATAGGCATACTGAATACACGAACCGAAATAAGTCTTCTCCTAAACTGTGGGCCCCAAGTAAACATAGTTAAATGATTTGTCTGAGAAAAAAATACTCATTCGCCCTGTTAGTAATTTTTAGTATAAGTCCATATTGCGCACGAATGCTTAAATTTTGAGATGCAGACAAATTCGATAAACATCACAATTGCATTGTTGTATCTTCTGCCTAAGGAGCCTTGGCCCAAAATTATATGTAAATTACAAGCATCCATGATGGGGAAACGTTATATCGTATCCTCGAGGAAAACGCTTACAAAAGCCATGGCCAGCTGCTCAAGCCAAGTCCTCTCCACCGGTAACCCAAGATTCTATTCGTATAACACTTGGCCCACCCATTCCGCACTGGACTTTTTCATAATAAACGGGATTGCTTGGGATAGGCTTACAGTTCAATCGTCTTCTGACCGCTATTTGGATCATTTGCCCATACTGGCAATAATGCATCACACACATCAATTTAAGCCTCGATCGCAACGGCTCCTCCCATCTGGCTCCTTAATTAAAATATTTAGAGCTAAGCTAAACAGAAAAATTAACCTCAACATGGAGATAAGCGTCCCAGAGGATATGAGGATGCAATATCCGTTTTCATAAAAAACAAGTAAGAGGTTCTAGTCGGGAGCTCCCGACTAGGGGATACCCTGAGCCCTCTTATTTCAACACCAATAATAATAATAAAAAAGATAAATAAAACATAAAAAAAACACTCCCTTGGCTGGGTTCGAACTCGCAGCTGACCGCATTAATTGCTGCCGCATCTACTCATAGCCACACCAATAATTAAGTCTTAATGAGAAAAAAACGTATTAAAATAGCAGCACAGAAAACAATACAATCGCAATTGCAATGCTGTTGATAGAATTCAAGGCAGACGCTCATGAATGTGTGTGTGTACATGTATATAGAAATTCTTGGAATTTGCGCTTGCTGCCTCTGATACGAGGAAATCCAAAACACGTTTGCTTTAATAACTTCTGTGTTTCTTAACCGGTCTTGATTACATTTTCTACAGTATCTACATACGTCTTATTGTGCTTTAGAATATTTGTATATTCTCAATTGAGTTTAAATTTTGGCTATTTGCACAAATACACTATACCCTTTTACCCATTTTCAATGGGTTCAGGGCATAAAAATAAGGCAAGCAGCAACAAGTCAACCCAAAGGGTCCAATCATAGATCCATCAGGTGGCTGGTGTTATACTAGTAAGCAGAAACATTTGTAAATAGTCTGGAGAGCCGGGCTAGGCCAATTCAACTCACCTCCGCTTACACCAGTAACTCTGCCGGAGGTTATAATGCAGATCAAACACTTAAAGCTTAAAATAACCCCAGGCGAGGACCAGTTGGATAATAGGACTTTTAAGTTACTAATGTTTTTTAGCAACTGTTTTGACACTTTAGCCAAGAAATAAAGTCAATTCAATTCTCACAACAACGCGTTATAAATTAGTTTTATTTATCGGAGAAGAAGATATGCATTTTTATAGTAGCTGTGACAAGTGCGAGAGAGGTTTGCCAACCATGTATACAACGAACAGCTGTTTCACTAAATTAAGATTGCAACCTCTTATGTTTACTGAATATTTGATTATGCTGATTTGATGCGGCTGCTGCAGAATCCAACAAGGACTATTCCTATTATTCTACTAGAGCACTGCTCTTCTTCTCTTGTTAAAAAGCTTTCTACGATTAGGACACTTTCGAAAGATCTAGATGTCTGCATTGATCACGACGAGAAAGAAGTAACTCACAGACGTAGATGCGTTCAGACCAATCAGTCCCTGCTCCTTTGAATTTGGGGCTGGAGCCCATGGAGGACAAATAATTTGCTGTGGCAGTGTTCTTGAATAAATAACAAGCCTTTATAAGAGTATGGCATCGTGAACTTCTCAGCAAATTAAGGAGCCTCCTAACCCCATAATTGCTCCCGCTAGTGAGTAGGTTCTTAAGGATAGAACATTTTGTGAAGTCATCGATGGTGCAAAGTCGTCAAACAGACCCAGGGAGTCCCACAAGGCAGCTTACATGCCAACAATCAGCTCAGTTACAGCAGTGGACAGGGAGGATGTCCTTACAGTCACGTATACTGATGATACTGGTGTGCAGACTAGGAGTCCTCTAATAACCACTGGCACAGATGCGTTACAGGAATACTTGGATAGCCCAAAAAGGTGGGCCTTGGGACATCAGCATGAATAGAAGGAAATGCGAAAATGTTACTTTTGCTACTAAGAGAGAGTCCTGTCCAGGGTTAATGTTCCTCAACTCTACTTTAACCCATGAACAAACTACATAAACATTAACCAAATGTCTTGAAGTTATTTTAGACATGTCACAATAGTCCAGTATATTGTAAAACCACAAAAATGCTAAAAACATAAAGCTTGTTGGTCAGGTAACCAACAGGGACAACACTGACGGCTGCGTGCAATAGCCAACAGCACACTACGACTATCACCGTTACAGCCTAAGAGCAAATAATATTTGCGCGCTCTTTGTACTCTGCTTCCCACTCTCCTTTGGTGGCCCTTTGCCTTCTGCTTTGATGGCCTTTGCCTGAGCTCTGAGCGGTCAGCGGGTTTCGGAATTACATTTCGTTTCTTTAACATATCGTTCATAGTTTTTCGTTTGATCGCAATCTAGGCACAACTAATTTGAGTTGACTGCCATGCAACAATTATACCCTTATAAATTCTAATAAATGCCCTGCGCGGCCAAATAAATACAATGAAACAATAATGAACAGCTTTGAATTTTGCTGCACACAAGTAGTCAAAATTAATTAAATGCTGGGAGGATAATGCGCCGTTGGACGTCATCCCATCATGTGAGCGGTGTACAGCCTTCATCGAAAAGCGTTGCCAGGGGCTGGAAAATGCGGATCACGCTACGGCAATGTACACGCCTTGCTACCAGGTGGTCCAGAACAACAAAGTGACTAAGAGTGAAGCGAGTGCATGTGTATTTTGATTGCACCATCCATCACGGAGATTCAGCTTGGCTTCACTTTTGACCCTGCATCATGGAACATTCCATCAAATATACAACTAGCTGATCCTGAATGTTTTAAATCTCAGCAAATTGACATGATGATTGGAGCCAGTCTGTTTTTCGATCTGCTATGCGTCGGCCAGATTAAACTAGCTGCTGGACTGCGGATATTGCAAAAGACTCACCTTGGTTGCGTCGTGACGGGAAGTGCTTCACATGAAGACAAATCATCACTCGTGACCATGCGATCAATGCTGAATCCAGATCTGTTGATAGACTCGCATCTGCAGCCGAATGCACAGATTGACAAATTAATCCGTTGTTTTTGGGAACTGGAACTACGCCGAGCCTGAGTCCTCGCCAAACAAGGAAGAGCGCGTTGCGAATCGCATTTCCAGGCCAATTTAAAGCGTCTGCCGACTAGTGAGTATTCTGGTAGTTTACCGCTCTAACTAGGTATGGATCAGCTGGGCGACTCCTATCAACAAGCGCTTCGTCGATACTTTAATTTAGTTAGAACCTACAGTAGAACACCAGCATCGTTTCTCATAGTACGTGCAATTCACCAATTGGCCATGGATGAGCAGAAAACATCCCCTATTGGCACTGACATAGTTAAACAAAACTGCTACGTGGATCATCTCATCTCTAGCGATAGCTGTGCTCAAGAAGCAGTTAAGATATTGAAGCAAGCGTCTGGAATACTTGGGGCAACTTTATGATGCGAAAATCTTCTTCAAGCGACACAACTGTAAAACATACCGAAAGAGAATAGACAATTGTTGCTTAAGTTCGACGATGGCAGGGCCATCACGAAAACATTAGGCCTCGATTGAGATCCTGCGTCAGACTGTTTCCCTTTTTCCTTCTTTTTACTGAAGCTGCCCTTAAGGCTGACAAAACGATCAATCCTGCCCGCAATTGCTCGCTTTTACGACCCCCTTGGTCCTTTAATAACAAAATATACAATTTTTATACATAATCTCTGGAGACAAAAACTGGACTGGGATAAGAGCCTGCCTATACATTTAACCACAGCCTGTGTCAACTTCTGCGCTGATTTTGAGCATACTCAGCAGTTCCAGTATCCCCGTCGTGCACTCTCATCAGTACAGTGGAGATTCACGGATTTGTGTTGTCTGCCTGAGCGCTAGTGGAGCATGCGTCTATGCAGTCTCAAAGTGCCATGGCAACACCAGCGTACGTCTCTTGTGCTCCTAGTCGCGTGTTGCTTCCGTGAGAACCATCACTAAACCAAACCTGGAGCTCTACGGAGCTTGCTCTACTGTTCAGCAAAATATGCCACATGAAAGTGTTCGTCTGTCGGATTAGCTGTTTTCCTTGCCAATCGGGTCGCAGCCATACAAGAGCTCATCACTGGCATGAAATGGCATCATATTTCCACTGAGTTAGGCCCGGTGGCTCTAATTTCACGAGGAGCGCTGCCAAGTGAGATCTCCCGGTCTCCATTGTGGGTCCATGGCCCAAGCAAGCGAAAGGAAGGGTGGCCTGCCTCCTGCGTGTCCGTTGAATCCTTGCCAGTATTTCGACACAAGGTATTACTCGGAAGTGCAGCGCAAATGGCTTCCGGATTGGCTGCAAGTTCATCAACTGATAAGCTGAACCAACAGTAAACCACGTGCATCATGGCACCCATTTGTTGCTGTGATCAGCTCAAATGGCTACTCTTGGTACAAGGCACTAAAAGCCACCGAATGAGGCCAAATGCGGTGCACTTAGAGCTACAGAAGGACTTGTGTAAAACATAATTTTTCAACGCTCTAAAATGGTTCATCCTAACTCGCTTTCGACCTTCAAAGATCTGGTCTGACAATGCGATAAACTTAGGTGCCATGAATTAGCTGGCAGATCTGACCAGCCTGTTCCTGAATGACGAGCTTGTAAAGGCAGTTCACAAGTTTTGCCTATCCGACTCAATTGAATGATTGTGCATCCCTCCTCGCTATTCGCACTTTGACGAACACGAAGCACAATTTTTATCGCTCTGTTGGCCCTATCATTTTGGATTTCGATTCGCTACGCACGCTCGTCTGCCAAATCACGGCAATTATTAATTCTCGACCATTACTTCCACGTTCAGAGCGTCAAAAGTGATTTTGGCGTCTTGACATCTGCACACTTCCTGGGTACAGTACCATCTTCGTCATACCTCGAGCCTGATCTAAGACATCTTAACTTCAATCGGCCTAACTATTTTCAGTTCGTCACATATCTCCAACAAATATTTTAGGCCCGTTGGCGCGAAGAATAGTTTACGCTCATTCAACAGCGCTTCATATAGCGCACTCCTCAGCTAGGGCATTCCATTAACGATGTCGTCCTTGTAAAGGACGAGAATCTACCGCCGCTGAAGTGGCCACTGGCTAGATGCCCATTGCTCTGAGCGGTGAGCGGCTTTTGGAATTGCATTTCGTTTGTTTTACATATCGTTCATAGTTTTTCGTTTGATCGCAATCTAGGCACAACTAATTTGAGTTGACTGCCAAACAACAATTATACCCTTATAAATTCTAATGAATGCCCTGCGCGGCCAAATAAATACAATTGAAACAATAATGAACAGCTTTGAATTTTGCTGCACACAAGTAGTCAAAATTAATTAATTACAAAAAGGCTTGAAACTCCACAATAGCATTAACTTTGTACACTTTAGTCTAAATAGCGATAAGTCACGTAAAATGTTGTTCACTCACATACATATACATATAACTCGCTTAAGCTGCCAATGTTAGGTTGAAGTTATCTTTTCAAGAATAAAAAAATATATTGATAAAGGTGCGGGGAACCTACTTTATATTTGCTTATTTATTTATTTTTATTTCTTGAGTTTTGTAGCAAATGAGCGCGTAGCACGAGTTGCATTTGGTTTTGGTAGAAGATAGAACTTTTATGAATTAATTTGTGTCAATGTAAGTTAATTTTTTAATAATTCAATGACATGAAAATTAGAAAATTATGATTGGACCCTTTGGGTTGACTTGTTGCTGCTTGCCTTATTTTTATGCCCTGAACCCATTGAAAATGGGTAAAAGGGTATAGTGTATTTGTGCAAATAGCCAAAATTCAAACTCAATTGAGAATATACAAATATTCTAAAGCACAATAAAACGTATGTAGATACTGTAGAAAATGTGATCAAGACCGGTTAAGAAACACAGAAGTTATTAAAGCAAACGTGCTTTGGATTTCCTCGTATCAGAGGCAGCAAGCGCAAATTCCAAGAATTTCTATATACATGTACACACACACATTCATGAGCGTCTGCCTTGAATTCTATCAATAGCATTGCAATTGCGATTGTATTGTTTTCTGTGCTGCTATTTTAATACGTTTTTTTCTCATTAAGCCTTAATTATTGGTGTGGCTATTGAGTAGATGCGGCGGAAAATAGCGCGGTCAGTTACAAGTTCGAACCCTGCCGAGGAAACCATTTTTTTTTTTTTTTGGCTGGTGTGGCTGCTTTTTAGAGGCGGCAGCAAGTAATGCGGTCAGTTGCGACTTCAAGCCCTGCCTAGGGAACTTTTTTTTTTTAATTTATCTTTTTTACTACTAAAGCAAACGATAAGAGGGTTTTGGGTATCCCCTAGTCGGGAGCTCCTGACTAGAACTTCTTACTTGTTTAATTCGTTTTTCTCGTTGGTGTGGCTCTTGAGTAGAGGCGGCCGCAAGTGGAGCGGTAAGGTGCAAGTTCAAACTCTGCCAAGGGAACAATTTTTTTTTTTTTTTAATTTTTCTTTATTTTTACTTAAGCAAACGAGCGCTAGCTGCATTTAGTGTTGGAAGAAGAGGTCTTTGCTTCTCTTTTACTCTTCTTCTGTGATTTTTGCTTGTCCTCCAGCGATCGTTAGAAGAATGGAATAGTATGATTATACTGATAATAAAACCGCATTTGGGTTGATTCCCGGGTCATAGGCATTCTAGATGTTTCATTATTCTTTAATTTTAGTGCCACAAACATGACGGCTATATATATTGATACCAGCGCTACCCTGTTTTGAAATCTTCTATATGAAGTTTCCGTAGTTGTCGGTATGTAGCTCATCTAATGCCTTCAATAAAAGCATTTTGGTGCATTATATCTCCATTCGCACAATCTTCCGTTTTTATTTTGAATTTGAAATAGATCATTCTTTGGCAAATTCATAATTAAGTTACTTTTTATAATTGGTTTTATTAAGATATAAGATAGATTAAGACTATTGGGTCTAAATCTGGAATCGTGTGAGTTCTGTCTCCTGCTTTTCTCTGCGTTCGCCGATGTCTTGACGAAATTTCTTGAATTGTTCTGGGTCTGTTGTTACGTTTCTACGGAAGAAAACTTTTATAGGGCGTTTATTCGTTAATAGTTTGTATATGGAACAGTTATATCATATATCTATTTAGCAACTCTTGAAAAGACTAAGAATGATCTTAATACTTCTCAATTTTTTACTGGTGCCTTAATTATAAACTGAACCAATTAAAAATGGGTAAAAAGGCTATATTGTATTTGTGCAAATTTATGTAACAGGCAGAAGGAAGCATCTCCGACCCCATAAAGTGTATATATTCTTGATCAGCAGCAATAGCCGAGTCGATCTAGCCATGTCCGTCTGTCTGTCTGTCCGTCCGTCAGTATGTATGAACGCAAGGATATCAGAACCTATAAGAGCTAGAGGCTTGTAGGTCCTCCTAATGCCCGCGCAGATCGAGTTTATTTCCGATATTCGATAACTTGTCCCGTCTCCAAGTAATCGATAAAAATCGATATCGAAATCCTGTTTTTTGAGCATATTGGGTAAATAATAAGAGTTAGAGTCACCAAACTTGACATATAGCTTCTAGAATAGTATATATTTATCAGTATCTTTTATTGTATACCCATCACCACCTCCCCGCTACCACCTAAAAGCTATAAATCAAGTAAATAAACCAATTTACATATGCTGTCCACCAATATAAGCCACAATTTAAATGCAATTGCCATTTTTAGAATACACGAATATGTTATTGTTCAATAAGATCTATTGATGAAAATTACATCAAGATCGGGTAAGAAACACAATAGAAAATGTGCTTCGGCTGCCCACGTGCTTGCGGCAGCTAGCGCAAATTGCAAGAATTTCTGTATACACACATTCATGCGCGTCTTCTTTGAATTCTATCAACAGCATTACAATTGCGATTGTATTGTTTTCTGTGCTGCTATTTGAATTGGTTGTTTTCTCTTAAACGGTTTTCGATATATTCTGCCCTTGATTTATTATGTCTTTCCTGTTCCAATTTAGGGAACTTGGTTATTACTAAAAAACCAAACATTTTTCGGTTTAATAAATGTCAATATAGATTATATTTCCCAGATATTCGGGAATCGGAGTTTCTTTAATTTCTTGGCATAGTTTTTCTAAACTTAATTTTTTTCATTTAAGGGAAGTAATATCTTACGGTCAGTTGGACCCAAAATTCTTGTACGGTGCGGTGCGCCTTATTATGAGTTTTGGTATAACTTGTCTTGTTTTGTTGGACAGGACAAGTCTTCTACTTTAATTTACGTCGGGTATAAATTCTAGTTTGTTTCAATATTTCTTATGTTGTAAAATTTTATTAGATTTATTACAGAAAGACTTCATTATTTTTCTTATACAAAACGATGACCTCATCGTTGTAATAGCCTTGTCGGCTTATAGTCTATGAAATGTCCGGAAGGGAATATCAAATCAGTATTCGTCTATATCGGTTCTGTTATTGAATATCTGGTTTTTGAATGCAATAATTGTCAATGCTAGAGATCAGAATGTGATTTTAACAGTCTGCCCAGTGCTGTGTAAAAGCTACTAAATATTTTACATTGATAGTGGGAATTCTATATAGTGCATTGGCTAACACATTTGTCTGCCAGGTTTAAACAAAATTTCATTTATTTCTTCCAACGTTTTATTTTACCATTCCCATTCCAACGACTAGAGTGAGAGTTACTATAGCCTTGCGATAAAGGTAATTATTTAGCCCTTCAAATGTCGAACTTTTTTTTTCGTCTTCGTCTTTGTCTTTATTATTAAAAGGGCGAATATTGGTTGCTCTGTTTTGAAAAAAAAAAACACCTCCAATAGCGACGTTGGGAGCATGTTTAATCAGGAGAAATTCTTTGGGGTTAAAAATATTACCAGAGCATATTTGATTTTTTTAAAGGCCTCTATAGCTTCTTGATCAAGCTTAATCTACTTATTTGCTGATTCACTTTTGGACAGCCGTCTCTCTTCCCCTCTTAAAAGAATGCTAAGTGCTTTAACTAACATACCGAAATCTCTAATACATTTCCTATAATAGGTGGATAGTCCAAGGAATGATCTTAAATCATTCAATGACGTGAGACATGGATAGTTAGGTATATTGGTCTTATCTTATTTGGCTTTGACTCGACTTTTTCATTTGAAATAACAAAGCCGAGGAACTCCACTTTATTTTTAAGGAACGCGCAACTGTCTAACTGGTATTTCATGTTCTTGCAGAGATTGAAAATTGTATCCAAATTTATTATCTTTGCTAATGTCATATATATGGATGAAAGATATATTTTCCACATGGTCTCGCAGTATGTCATTAAGTTCTCTTTAGAATATTAATGGGAGTCGTATAAACTCATATTTGCCATTGTTAATGGCGAACACCTTTTTTTCGATATCCGATTCCTTTTAATCTGGTGGAATCTACTTTCCAGCACTGAGTAAGAAGAAGAATTTTTGTAACGTATTCGTAGGTTTGTGTGTGACTTTTATTTCTTGTTTGTTGAGGCAGTCTGAGTTCGCGAGGCGTTATGATAGCCGTGGTACATATTAGATATTTGTATATTTTGGTAGGTTCTGTTGGCTTTTGTGTTCCGACATACTACTTCCACTTTTTTTCTTTGATAGAAATGTTGATATTATTTTGAATAGTCATTAGTTTTTAACGTTTTTTATAAAAAAAAAAATTGTACATTGATAAGTAATTTTGATATTTCTCCCGACTGTTACCGCTTCGAACGGATTTTCGTAGGATATTGGGTTTAGTACAAATTTTGGATGAATTGAGAGCTGTATGTTCGTAGTCGTATCGGGTTGGTTCGTTATTATCAGAGTTATTTATCTTTGAAACGTATTCGTTTAAAGTTTCTTCATATGCAGTTTGTTCTTCGAATTGACCGATTGCATATTCGTATTCTGGTTTTTCAAGCTTTTTCAATGGTGCAGGGGGTGATTTGCCCGCCTCGAAATGAGGTCTGCTCATAACTAACCATTCTAGTGTGGATACTGAGATCTATGACCGTTGGTCGGCAGCCGGCAGCGGCTTGAGTGCTGTTGGGAGAAATGGAGAAAAGCTTGTTTTGCTTGTGGCTGACCCTGGTAGTTGAGATTTTGTCAAGGAATAAAAGTAGGTCATTGTGTTTGGATTATGGGGGATGTTTTGGTAAGTGATTGCGGACCATAATTAATATTATTTTATTGAGGGATATTGGGTTGTTGTTGTACCTGAACATTTCTTTGAGGAAGCACGTGTGGTTGATATTAAATTGAATTATTGGTATCGAGGTTTTGCTGAGCGTCGTATGTTTGTTTTTGTAAAATGAACTTGTTGTCCTTTGTTATAGCGATATCCATCTGGTATGTTTTGTTTTCCAGTATTAAACATAAATGTAGGTCCACTGATTCTTTCATACCGAGTGAACGATATAGGTCACGTCCTCATGCGTAGCTATCTAATGACTTATCTTTATTATTTAAAATCAGTGGCTGATATTTTTTCCTTTGGAGAGTCCCTTGGGATTGGAGAAGTTTGAGTTTACTATACTGTTAATATTGACTGCACAATTTTGATGCCCTTTACTTATTACTATCTTATATTACTCTCTCATATATTGTGGGTTTGTAACGACGACCCCTCCAGCTGAACCAAATACCATCCTTATAATAAATTTATTTATTAAATTACATTTTTTATTGTACTCGAATTTTATTTGTAATCTGTCTTAGGATAATAAACAAATTGATTAGAAAACAAGTGAGAGGTTTAGTCGGGAGCTCCCGACTCGCGATACGCTCTTGAAATACAAATATATAACAATAGGTGTCGTTTAACTGTCGCTCAACAGGCAATAAACCTGACAATTTCAGTATCGTCAGCTTACGCCCCGAGTATTCGAAAAATGGTGTAATATAAAATTCAAATGAAATGGTTGCCACCGCGACTAAAAAGAATCGAAAACAACAACAACGCCTAACTCCAGGGCACAAGCCGGATCGGCAGCCCACCATCAAACTAACAATTAGGATCAGTAAGAAGTTCATTTAATCAATTTATAAAAAATCTTTTAAAACAAAGAGAAAGAAGAGAATTTAATTTGAAATATATAATAAACATTTTTAAATAAAAACGAAAATATTTTTTTTCAAATATAATAAAAAAAAGAAACGAGAAATAAATTAAAAAATATACGAATTAAAATTATTTAAAAAATTTTAATTATTAACAATTATTAACAGTAAATATATCGATTTTTATGTGGAGTAAACCGAACGCCGACAGTAGTGACGAGAAAGTTTCAAACGAATATAAAAAACTCGTAATATAATGGAGATAGATGTACACTCGGCACTTATCCACTAGGCTAGGTTTGGTAAGACGTTTTGAGAAGAGAATGGATAAAAATAGAAGAAGTAACAGAGCAGATTAATGGATTGAAAGCCGAAAAGTAATAAAATACTAAAAGGTGAAAATAATTAAGGGTAAAAGATGTGAGGAGCCCCTAGTTATGGTAAAGTCCTTTCCTGAGATGACGGCAGGCAGGGAGATTAGTTTGATTGGCGAGAAGTAGCAATATTCTCATATGAAGGTTTGAACCATGCGAAGGCTGTTCTAAACATTATCAAGAAGTTGGTATATTAGGTGCGGCAACTGCAATAGTGTCTTCCTTTAACATGGTACTTAATTTAATGGCTATTATTGCCAGACTCAATTTAAGCTACGCAGATAAGAAACCGATAAGCGTCATACTTCAAATGTTTAGCACTCTAGGGCACCGTGACTCATCATTGTTAGAATATTGCGACTAAATTGAGAAGACTTTGACAGTTCTTACCAATAAAACAATTATAACAAATGACGCTGCTGCTGCAGCCGTACTAGTTGAACAGTTTAAGGGCTCTCTTCTTAAATCGGATGTATTGCCGGCTCAGCCTTAATATTTACCGTCCGCTCTGGCGCTAGCACATGAAGCTGAAGGCAGCAACGAGTACCCACAATGAGGTGCAAGCTTTTTTAGATTGACGGAAGAAAGGATACAAAAACACGCCGGCCAACGAATACATCCGCGTTACCAGAATAGTAACAATAACAACGCAGGCCAAGGGAAGAACAATTCCAAAAAAAAACAAGTAAGAGGTTCCAGCCGGGAGCTCCCGACTAGGGGATACCCTGAACCCTCTTATTCCAACACCAAATGCAGCTCGCGCTACGCGCTCCTTTGCTTTAGTAGTAATAAAAATAAATTAAAAAAAAAAAACGTTCCCTCAGCAGGGTTCGAGCTCGCAACTGACCGCATTATTTGCTACCGCCTGTACGTAACAGCCACAAAAAAAAAAAATTCTCGGCTGGGTTCGAACTCGTAACTGATCGCGCTACTTTCCGTCGCCTCTACTCAAGAGCCACACCAATAATAAAAAAAAACCAATTTAATAGCAGCACTGAAAACAATACAATCGCAATTGCAATGCTGTTTAAAGAAGACGCGCGTGAATGTGTGTGTGTGTACATGAATACAGAAATTCTTGGAATTTGCGCTAGTTGCAGCTAGCACGTGCGCACATAACTTTTGTGTTTCTTAATCGATCTTGATAAAATTCAGCAGTAGATCTTATTGTTTAATACTATAAAATATTCGTGTTTTCTCAAAATGACAATTGCATATAAATTGTGACTAAAATCGGTAATTTGTGGTGGTAGCCGGGAGGTGGTGGTAAAAAGAAAGATACTTGATACATATATACTATTCTAGAAGCTACTTGCCAGGTTTGGTGACGCTAGCTCTTATTATTTATCAAAATTGCTCCAAAAACAGGGTTTCGATATCGATTTTTATCGATTACTTGGAAACGGGGCAAGTTATCGAATATCGGAAAAAATCGATCTAAGCATGGACTAGGAGGACCTACAGCTAAAATTTCAAGTATCTAGCTCTTATAGTTTCTAAAATCCTTGCGTTCATACATAAGGACGGACGGGCGGGCAGACGGACAGACAAACGGACGTGGCTAGATCCATTCGGCTGTTGATGCTGATCAAGAATATATATACTTTATGGGGTCGAAGAAGCTTTCTTCTGCCTTATACATGCATTTGCACAAATACATTATACCCTATTTACCCATTTTCAATGGGCTCAGGGTATAATTAAAACGTTGACAAAAAAGAGACTGCTTATTCTGAGCCAGGTAGCTCGAAGCAACATTTCCAGGGCCGTAAGCAACAGACTGCAGCACTTGAGCCAATGGAAATCGACCCGTCAATGTCACGCATTCGACAAACGACGAATTTCCAACCATATAAATAACTCCCAGTCGACACAAAGCAGAAAAACGCTTAATTATACTCCCGAAGAGCAGCTAATAAGCAGCTGATATTACGATTATTATTATGTTGCAGACCTGAATGCTGCAGCATTTGAAGAAGAGTTATCTATCGATGGGACTTGTTATTTTAGCGACAGGTGCCTGCTGCCGTACGTCATGCGCACAATAGCAGGGCGGGTCATTAAACTGCGAATAGATGCAGGAGCTTAAAACAGTTATATAAAACCATTGTCTGAATTGGTTTACCTAATGCCGGTTGAAAAACCATTTGAAGTCATGGGGGTACAAGAAACAGGTAAAAATATTTGAACCATTTATTAATGTTAAATGCTACTTTTTCTTTCTGCCAACCTTAAGCGACTTCGGCGGCATAATAGGCCTCGACCTGCTGATGCAAGTAAAAGCTAACATCTAAATTCAAATTTAATTATAAAATTTGATAGTGGCTCAGAGCCAATACAGTTCGTGAAATCCATAATCGTAAATTTTATAAAAATCGAATTTTATAAAATCGACCCCCAATCATAAAAGCATCCTTTGATAACATGATTAAGTTAAGATTAAATTTCTTTGCAGACCCCAACGAGTCTTTTCCCTATAACATTAACACCATGGCCACCCTTCGAACTTATGGAGAGCCAGTGTATCCAAAGCTATACGAGTACCCAATGGGCGTAGGCACAAGAAGAGATGAATGATTATAGACCTTTCTAGCAAAAAAACAAAAGCGCACAAGAGCCGTAGTAAATGAAACAATTTCATTTGCTCTGCTCTTATCTCGCTATCAGTTTTCAGCTACCGCTACGGCTACGCAGAGCTCATCATTTCATTTTTTGCTATTGCTATTGCTATAGCCAATGACGCGACAAAGCTACTAGCAGAGCACAGCAAATGCTTTTTCATTTTTCGGCTCTGGCTGTTCAAAGAGAGAGCGATAGCGAGAGCAAAACGAAATACTACGGAGTAGCGTAGCATTTTTAAATGCTGCCAAAAACCATGTCATACCTGAAATCGGGTATTTATCAAATTGAGCTCGTAGAGAGAGATAGGAAACTAAATGCTTTCTCAATAAACAATGGGAAGTATTCTGTTATATTCTAAGCGAACAAATTGCGAAAAATTGTATGCCTATGTAGATGACGTAATAATATTTTCCGAAAACATCGACTGGCTCCTAAAGAATTTGTACAACGCTGGTGTTAGAGTATCTGTAGAAAAATCAATACAAAACTTAAAGACTTAACAGCTGAACATATTTACCGATTCAACCCTTGACATTTGCGATATTTGATCGAAACCCAAATGTATAAATAAAACCCTGGAAAGTAGTTATTGGCGAGCATAAAGCCAACTTGGTTAACAAGCAAGGCAAAGAAAATTATGTGGCTAATGCACTGTCAAGTCGAAACATAAATTCTTTAGACTTTATAAGCTCGGGCAATGCTAAAAATTGACAGCGACGAATCGCTTACATCTACGTATACGTTGTCAACGCTTTACATTGCGATTCATACAATCCTTGCCTTCATACAACAGAATCTGACAGAATTATTCCACACATAGACATTAAAATACTCTAAGTATCTTATCATTGACGTAGCACAACCTTAGGAGTTATTTTTATATGTTTTTATTTTGTGAAGTCGTTTACCACCGCGACAATGAAACTTACAAACTACACCCATTCGGACTACATATCTATAACAGACAGTGACGTAACTGTTTGAGACGGTTACTTGGGACACACTACACTTGGGACATACTTCGACATTATACGAGGTATACGCAGACGAGACTAAGAAGATGCAGCATAAAGGTAGTAGCAGGGGCTCCCAATTTTGACAGACTCAGAATCCGCAAAACTGACTGGACCGACACAAGGAAGTGACCCATAAATTCCCCACAAATGTAAGTCTAACAGTCATATTAGAAGTAGCTAGAATTAAGGCCGTTCTGCTAATACAGTCAACTTTGTTTTTAACGGTTTCAACAGTCATTAAAATCAGCTGTTTTTATTGCTGTTTGCGCGGGCCCTTAAAAACAAACAAGCGAAAACATAAAACAATTTTAGGAACAACCGAATAACCGAACCGAATATTATTAACTTTCGTGTTGTTGAACAAAAAAGAACAAAGCATTTTGCGTTGAGTGTAAAAAATGCAAAAAATATTAGAACAAATCAATAATGTAAAAGTTTCAGAAGTTGATGTTAATTAAAGTTTTTAATGCTATATGAAAAGTAATCATCTATTAAGCCGTCGGTTGAGAAAAGTCCTTAAAGCTATATTAATATAAATCGATTTTATACTAACCAATAAATAAAACAAACTCAAACAGACAAGCAATTTTGTTAGAAACCAAAATATTAAAATATCATACTTTCTGAAGAGAAGGGAATGTCCCACATCTGTTGGCAAAAAGTTTGGCTTAAGCGAAGCGACTATAAGAACAATAAGAAAAAACAAAAATTCTATTCGACAATCCATAATTTCTGGTTCGGAACCAAGTTCCAAAACATTTTATAATCGAAATCCTATCTTGGATTAAATATTTAATGTCGACGAAACAGTTTATTCTGGAAGCAAATGCCTGAAAAAAATATAGAGCAAAATCTAAAAAATCAGCTATTGCTTGTTTTGTTGTAATGCATCTGGTGATAAAATGTTAAAGCATCTGTTTATCAACAAGTCCCGTATGCCTCGAGTGTTAACAACAGCCAGTTCATTTGATGGCGAATAAAATGGCGTGGATGACGGCTGATCCCTTTACAAATTGGTTCAACAACTGCTTTGTTCCTGAATTCCAGAAAAATATGGAAGAAAATTGTTTGGAATGTAAAATAATTTTGCTCGTTGATAATCTGCCTAGCCACCCAGTACTGAATCATCCAAATATTCAATTCTGTTTTTGTCGCATTTTACTACCTCACTGCTTCAGCAACTTGTTCAGGGTATCATAGCAACACTCAAAATGTACTACATGAAGCAAGCGCTTAAACACATTTCATATTCAGTGGAAAAAGAAAATGTTAGACATGTCAAACAGCAGAATTATCGTATCCCGATAAATTGTCAACGAGGGAACCCCAAGGGTGCCTGCGACCATTTTAGTGTCCCCAGATGGAGTAAGACTGCTGAGAGTGGCAGCCGAACGTATGAAGTTCAGTATGAAGCCGCAACTCGCTCAGCGCACAACGTCGCTGCGGCTTATGCTGTTTCTTAATATATGTATGTTAGTTTTAAATCCTTACAGCCCAAAAATATGTGTGTATGCATGTACAGAGTTTGCCTCGTTCCCACTCATTGCGTTGCGCGCTTTGTGCGTCTCTTTCTCCCTGCACAGTTTCTTAAAAACCCCGAGATCGACAAACATACGTATGTTTGTGTTGTGTGGATCTGCGCACAAGTAGATCACGGCGTTGTCGAGAGCCAGAGTAATTTTCTTCAATTGTGTGGCCTTTGTGTCTGTCGTAGCAAAAGGAAACCACATTCAAATGCTCTATCTTGTATTTCTTCGTCCAGTCAGGCATAATGAGAAGAATCTGATCTATTTTCATTTGATAAAAACTTAAATAACCCAAATGAAATATTTATATTTCAATTTTTTGTTTACTGTGGGGACCTATATTGCTTAAAATACAAAAAAAAACTAAGTTATATTTCTGCAAGGGTAATTCACCGTCGGCTTGTCAAAGAATTCTTAAAAAAGACCAAACATTGAAAAATATCAATTTTTGTGGCATGCCAAAAAAAAACAGACCGTGCCCGTCGCCCAAATTTTCGCACCCATTGATGAAAATATCTAAGTCTCACGATAAACCCTTGATCGGCTCATTCGCACAAATTTGTTTGTATGTAGAGCTCGAAATTCAGAAATGCCAAAAACTTCAAATTTGGTCAATCTACACGCACACAAACGCATAAATGCGTCTATCCATGTAGAAAAGTGTGTAAGGGAGCGTGCTTGGGCAGCCCAAAAAGTTATCATGCACTTATGCCAGCGTTCAGGTATCCTTACCCTTACAGCAAGCATGGAAAATAGCAATTTTGCACATGAACAGGCCAAACCCTTTTATAATATCACACGACAGCTTCCTCAAAAGGATGTGCGTGTGCACAAGTATCAAGTCGCAAAAATTGATATTTTTCAATTTTTTGTCTTTTTTTAGAATTCTTCGACAAGCCGACGATGAATTACCCTTGCACAAATATGACTTAGTTTTTTTTTTTTAAGCAAAATAGGTCCCAACATTAAACAAAAAAATTGAAATATAAAAATATATAAATATTTCATTTGGGTCATTTAAGTTTTTATTAAATGAAAATAGATCCGATTTTTCTCATTATGCCTGACTGGACGAATAAATACAAGATAGAGCATTTGGATTCGTGTGCCTTTTGCTATCACAGGCACAAAGGGCACACAATTGAAGAAACTATCTCTGGCTCGCGACAACGCCGTGATCTACTTGTGCGCACATCCACACAACATAAACATATGTATGTTTGTAGATCTCCTGGATTTTGATAAGCTTTGCAGGGGGAAAGAGATGCACAAAAGCGCGCAAAGCAATAAGTAAGAGCGAGGCAAACTCTGCACATGCATACAAATATATGTTTTTGGGCTGTAAGGATTTAAAACTAATATACACATATTAAGAAAGAGCATCAGTTGCAGCGACGTTGTGCGCTGAGAGAGATGCGGCTTCATACTAAACGTTCGGGTTCTGAGACCGGACGTTCGGCTGCCACTCTCAGCAGTCTTACTTTATCTGGGCACACTAAAATGGTCGCAGGCACCCTTGGGGATTCCTCGTTGATGATTAATCGGGATACGATTATTCTGCTGTTTGACATGTCTATGCATTGTATGGTTAGTGGTATTAGACATGCTTAATTTGCCATAAAACAGTTGCCCCCATCGTCTGTAAATGCTTACTGGAAAAAAATGTTGCCAGCATGCATTAAAAGTATTTTGTTGTACTAAAACAACTGTGGATTCTGAAATTATAACTATTTCAACTGAAGTTGGTTTCAAAGGTTTTAACAACATGGAAACGGCTGACATTGATGAATTGATGCAAGAAATCCCTTTGAATGAAGACGATTTGAAGGAACTTACAACGGTTGATGATAATAAAGACATAATTAATGACGAAGTGAAGGTGAAATTCAAGGTTGAATTTTGCTACAAGTATGGAACAATATGCCTTAAAATTTCAACGTAATCTTCAGTTACATGGAGCTGTATATCTAGAATTATATAAACAACTTGAGATAACAAAAAACAGCAGCTAATAAAAGACTCTTTGACAAAAAAATAATAAAAAACAATCGAGGCTGTTAATGACGAACAAAATAATTAATTTAAATAAATTATTGGTCGAGTCCGTAAAAAACGTGCACCCGTCTTATCAAGTGGCGATGCACTTGCGAAACAAGTTTTCTTTATAATTTTAATTAAAACTTGTATATGCTGTTCTGAAAGTTATCAATAACGTTAATTAATTTTTTTTGTAAAACAAAAATGAATTGTTTTATGGTTTTGTTGGTTATATAATGTTCTCAACAGGGAACTAATAAGAAAACTGTAGCAGATACAAAGGTTTATCTTTTTATTACGCCCCTGTGTTTCTAAAGCGTAAGCGTAAGTTCGTAAGCGACTGACAATGGTATACTTAAGAATAAGAATAAGCACAAGGCAAAAACAACAGACTTAAGTGTGACCAGAATTCAAATATTGATTGTTGCTCAAACTGACGCATATTTTAATTCTCATTATTACCAATTAAATACTTGAAAACTTATTAATAGCAATTTATTTCATTAATAAATTTTACATGTTTGTTCTTTTGCAAATTTTAAGTTAGTACATCGGCAAACATATCATCAGTATATATATACTTCTCATATATTTCGTTCTTATATCTACATCGTGGAACTTTATGACGATGTTCTTACTATGTTTATGTAAAATTGGATTCTTAGCTAAATATTTTGCGTTTTGATTATCGTAATACAACAAAATACGCTTGGCCATTTCATGCAACAATTTTAAGATATGTTGCTTCCCTTGCTGCGGTAGATAAGGCGCTATATTCGGCTTAGGTCCTACTCGCGCCTATAAAGACATCTCCACTACACGATTTACGGTCTGCAGCTTCGTTCACCTAGTCTGCGGCTAAGTATCCATAAATCTTGTAGCGTGTACTGCTAAGACGATATGCCTTATCTCGCCTACTTGTGCATAGCGTTATCAGAAGTCGGGCACTTCTTGCCTTCTTATTTAGATTCAGCTCGTTGGATGGGGTATGGGTTCTTTCATCATCCTACTATGCTACACACCAACACAATGATAAATGCACTTTTAATAGATAAAACTACAAGTCAAATTTGTAATTTGAAACAGTAACTGGCGGTTAAAAAGGTGAATTTGATTGTAGGGTAACAAAGATGATTGTGTACCCTGCGGTCTGCACCCTACCTTGGTGGCACGGAGGAAGTCACGGCCACCACTTATTCGGAACTCTTGTCGGTTAATCGACGACGTTGCACATTTCCGGTTTCATTAAGTATGACGACGAATCAAGAAAAAGTTTAATTCAACATTTGAGTTTTGAATTTCATATTAATTATTGCCTATTTGCTTCGTATAGGGCATGTTTGAAAACAATGTATAGGAAAAAGAAAACTTAAGTGGAAAACGCTAACGATCAGTCAGAACTCAAATATGATTACGAGAAAAAGTTATATAAACTGCTTATAGCTCAAGGAATAATTGAAAACAGAAATCCTACTGCCTGCCAATGATAATGGGCATCGAGGCGGTACACTCACATTACATAAAATTCTTATATCGGGCAGTGCTGAAGGCTCGCCGACTTACCAATATTAATAAATATTCAAACTCTTTGGCTGGCTCAGTTGGCCAGTGCATACCTAAAATTCAAACGCTTGGCCCGTCGTTAGCATGATGGTAGTATCTGTGGATCAATTCAAATTAGTCAATATATTTACAAATAGTTTTGGGTATAACGTACACTCATCGCCTATTTCGCATGGCACTTAGAAGATTTTAGTTTACTTTATGTTTAACAATATTACGTTATCAAGTTATTTTTAAAGATTATATTTCAAATTTACAAATTACGGAAAGGAAGTTCCTAATGCGTTTGTACGCACCCCAAGTGCGATCATCTTGAGGGTATTTACGTGGGCAACGTGTATCCGATTTTGGCCTTGGGATACGGACACCCAAACGCTTCAATCCGTTGCTGTCAGTCCCTTGGGCGAATATCTGTGGTAGGAAGTCCCAGGTTGGCCCCTACCGACTGGCGCTGTATTTATATGCATATATTGCGCAGCTGCGCAATGGCTGGTCGATAGCTCAATAAAAAAATAAAAATTTCTACACACTCAAAGGGTTCACTTAAGAATTACGCACACAGTTAATTTGAAACAAATATCACCTGGTGGCGGAACTCTTGCTGAAAAACTGCTGAACGTGAAGTGTACGCACACCGGAGTTTTCTTGAAAAGAGCTTAGCTCAATATGCCCGAATAAGGCAAATTTGCGTACAGCCTCCACACGTACAATTAGTTATGCTTATGCGCACTCTAAATTTGTGACTTGCTAGTTCTGCTCTCGAATTGAAAAGAAGCGTGGCAATCAAACCTTCTATCTTCGTTCAATTTCAGTAGGACCACATATACAAATACAATTGTAGCTCACCACATCTGTATTATAACGGTGAAATGGCCTGATCTAATGGGCATTCCTTCATTCTAGCGTTAATGCGAGGCAATGCACCGTCGGTGAAATGGCGCATTTTGCAGCATCGTGCGAAAGCAAATAGCGACTAGGAGAGGACAAATGCATAAAGCTCAGGTGACTTTTTTGACTCTAAACGGGTGCTGGACGTTAACTGAAAAAAAAAGCTGGTAATCCAGACTCCAGTTTGTATACCCTTGATATGATATAAGCCCAAAGTTTTTCCTGATTCTTTTCCCCATTAATAATAGTAGTGACCAAACAACTGTTGCTCTATTAAATACGGGTTCTAATTTACTACTGAAAATCTTTTTGGCATCGCTCTGTGCTAAATTCCCAGCGTGCACACAATCTCCAACCCACGGTTCCTTAACACTACTTTGCAAGTTATATTTCCGAGCATTTGTATTATGGGTTTCGGCTATCTTCGTCTTCGCTGCTCTATGCGCTAGCTGCTTCACATCAGGCCGATTTAATACGATATAGTTTCCAACCAGATTCAGGTTACGATAAGTGCCTATGTATGCTTGAATGGCTGCCATAGCCGACCGATTAAGACGCTCACTTGCGCTGGCTTGTGGTGAATGTATAGCCGTACAAATTTGAAAACCGAGTCAAGAATGCCTTAAAATATCTAGACTTAACTTGCGATCCGTTATCCGTCAGTACTGTTTCGGGAACGCCGAAAGTGTAAAATATATACTCTTCTAATTATGTGCTAATCTGGGGAGAAATAACCTTTTTCAAAGGGTGCAAAAGCGAATTTTAGTGTGGTGATCAATCACATTCTTGGAGCGCAGATATGGACCCAATAAATCTATATATAGCTTTTGAAAGGGTATTTTTGACGACATAGGTTTACCCATAGGCAGCCGCAAGACACTGTTTGGGACTTGAATAGAACGACAAACTGAATAATTCGAGAAATCACTTCTGACACCACCCCAGTCCAAAAGAGAAATCGTTTGAGACATTCAATCATTTCATCAGTTCCTCGGTCTGCCGCACCTGGAGAATCATGTCCACGAAGTAAAACATTAGCCACTAGTCCAGAGTTTCCAAGAACTCGATTCTAGGGCTTTATCTCCTTTCGCATGTTCCATTCACTTATATATACGAACTTCTCTACTATTTTTAGGTTCGGTAGCCTTGATTGATTTTGCTCGATTTTCTCTATCAATTTAAGGTACTCCTGCGAATTTAATTCCCTAGACGATAAATCTACGGTCAGACCAAGGTCTGAAACGGTGTTTGAACAAAAAAGGAAATTCTTGCAGACGAGTGAAGCATCGCGCCAACCGTCCAGAAAGATCTATCTGTTTCATTAACCATACAAACGATGCATAATCAATAATGTCTGCAAACAATATTTTCTCTGTGCTCTCTAATATCTACGAACCATGACCTATCTCAACACATGTGAGCAGTGGCCCCACTATGCAGGCATCACATCGACTTTGTCAAGTTGTCGCTTTTCTGAATATACGCAAATATGGCTTTTAATCGTTTCATTTCAGCGATTCTCGCTTTGACTTCTTTACGTTTCTATTTTCCTTGCACTCAACAATAAAATTACCTTCATGGCGGCATCTTAAAAATTTCTTATTCCTTTTCGGATATGTTTTCTGGTTCGGATTTTTTGTACGCGCCAAAAATGCTTGCTGTACGCCATTACCCGCTTCTTGGCTGTTCAATTGTTGTCTTTGTCCTTCTTCAATAATCTTGATTTTCACATCAGACAAGGATGGCAACACGCTTTTCGATCGCTACAGCAAAGTTTTCGAAATTTTTGCCTAGCACAGTTAACAGCAAAATTGTGAGAATGTCTTCATTTATATTCATTTCGATTTCTTTTAATTTTTCAACTGTGTTGGAAAACTCATTTACGTAGTTTTGCACATTTGCACCTTTTGGCATACTCAATCGTAGCAAACTTTTAAATAACGCAATTTTTCTTGCTGGCTCGCACGGTTGATACACACTTATTAACGTCATGCTTCCCATGCATCTTTAGCCGATACGCAGTTTTTGATTAAATTAATCTGCGACGCTTTAATACCCAGCAAATATATTGTGTCTTTTCGTCCCGTATATCAAACTGAGCCTTCTGCTCTTGGCTTTCACCTTCATTTTTAGTCGCGATCGATCACTCGTTGAGTGTAGACGTGCCTAATTTTGTTCAGAAGCTACGCTTTATTTATCTATTCTGCTTATCTGTGTTGCATTCGTATAAGCACCTGCTCTCTCACTGAGACGCAACAACAAATCATTGACTGCTGATAAGCATCAATAAACTGTTGACGCTCTGTTGTTGTCAACATGAGTGACAACAACGAAGACCTAACGGTTTGGCATTGGCAGACAAAAAAACCAAATCCAAATAAGCGACCAAACCAAACCTCACCTCCACTCACAAGAAAACTAACTGCTCTGTACACTACACCGAGCACCAGCTCTAACAGATTTGCTATTTTAAGCAAAAACATACCGGATAGGAATGGGAACGAAGATGATGGAATGAGTCTCCCAAGCCGCCACCTATATGTTTGTCCGATGTTAATGAGATAAGTGCTATGCTAACCTACCTGAATACTAAAATTAATAAAGAAGAATACTACTATAAGTGTCAACGCGATGGACACGTGCATGTCATAGTTAAGTCTATTGAAGAATATAGAAAATTAGATAAAAATCTTAGTGATGACTGTGTTAAGTTTCATATATACCAGCTTAAGTAAGACAGAGCATTTAGCGTTGTCATTAAAAACTTGCACTTCTCCACGAATACTAAACTAAAACAACTGAAATAGAATCGAAAGGTCATGTTGTCAGACACATAAACAACATTAAAAGCCGTGTACCGCTTAACCCAAGAGCCTTTAAATTTGTTTCTCCTAGATATTGAGCCTGACAAAAAGAATGGGGATATATATAATCTTTAACGCATTGGTAACGCTGTAGTCAATATAGAGGCACCTCGCAAAAACAATGAAATAGTGCAATGCAATCGTTGCCAAGAATTTGGACACACAAAATCGTATTGTGCCAAACTTTTCAGGTGTGTAAAATGCTCTCTTAGACATCCAAGTAATACTAGCCCGAAAGACATAGAATTACCAGCAAAATGTGCGAACTGCCTTGAAGATCATGCCACTAGCTACAAAGGGTGTAGAATTTATCAGAAACTTCTGTCGAAAAAGTCAGTAACTGATCGGAAAAGCCTTACTTCAGGAAATAATACAAATAACTCACTTGAGAGAATAGAACATCTACTAGAAAAACAATTTGAACTCACTAACAATTTACTTAATATGATCATGTTACTAGTAAACAAGTTATGCAAGTAAATCTAAATATCGGAATATGGAATCTTTACAACCGAATCGGTTTTGGGTCAACAACTTTTTTTAACCAATCGATTAAAAAAATGCTTGAATGCAGAATGATAGTAGGGATCCCTACGAATTCAAAAAGGTATAACATTTCAAAATCAGACTGTATTTACCCGAGATATGCAATAAAAATCATCAAAAAAGTTTCGATTTTCGAACCGACCCCGATTCTGACAAAAAACGTGATGTAACCCCTTGCCATTTGGTCGATTTTGGCAAAAATTTAGATTTTTATTTTTTTGATGCCAATCGATAGTACGGATCCTTACGAGTCCAAAATGGTATAAAATTCCCAAATCGGACATTATTTGGCCGAGATATTACAAAAAATCATCAAAAAAGGTTGACTTTACAACCGAATCGGTTTTGGGTCAACAACTTTTTTTAACCAATCGATTTTAAAAATGCTTGAATGCAGAATGATAGTAGGGATCCCTACGAATTCAAAAAGGTATAACATTTCAAAATCAGACTGTATTTACCCGAGATATGCAATAAAAATCATCAAAAAAGTTTCGATTTTCGAACCGACCCCGATTCTGACAAAAAACGTGATGTAACCCCTTGCCATTTGGTCGATTTTGGCAAAAATTTAGATTTTTATTTTTTTGATGCCAATCGATAGTACGGATCCTTACGAGTCCAAAATGGTATAAAATTCCCAAATCGGACATTATTTGGCCGAGATATTACAAAAAATCATCAAAAAAGGTTGACTTTACAACCGAATCGGTTTTGGGTCAACAACTTTTTTTAACCAATCGATTTTAAAAATGCTTGAATGCAGAATGATAGTAGGGATCCCTACGAATTCAAAAAGGTATAACATTTCAAAATCAGACTGTATTTACCCGAGATATGCAATAAAAATCATCAAAAAAGTTTCGATTTTCGAACCGACCCCGATTCTGACAAAAAACGTGATGTAACCCCTTGCCATTTGGTCGATTTTGGGAAAAATTTAGATTTTTATTTTTTTGATGCCAATCGATAGTACGGATCCTTACGAGTCCAAAATGGTATAAAATTCCCAAATCGGACATTATTTGGCCGAGATATTACAAAAAATCATCAAAAAAGGTTGACTTTACAACCGAATCGGTTTTGGGTCAACAACTTTTTTTAACCAATCGATTTTAAAAATGCTTGAATGCAGAATGATAGTAGGGATCCCTACGAATTCAAAAAGGTATAACATTTCAAAATCAGACTGTATTTACCCGAGATATGCAATAAAAATCATCAAAAAAGTTTCGATTTTCGAACCGACCCCGATTCTGACAAAAAACGTGATGTAACCCCTTGCCATTTGGTCGATTTTGGCAAAAATTTAGATTTTTATTTTTTTGATGCCAATCGATAGTACGGATCCTTACGAGTCCAAAATGGTATAAAATTCCCAAATCGGACATTATTTGGCCGAGATATTACAAAAAATCATCAAAAAAGGTTGACTTTACAACCGAATCGGTTTTGGGTCAACAACTTTTTTTTAACCAATCGATTTTAAAAATGCTTGAATGCAGAATGATAGTAGGGATCCCTACGAATTCAAAAAGGTATAACATTTCAAAATCAGACTGTATTTACCCGAGATATGCAATAAAAATCATCAAAAAAGTTTCGATTTTCGAACCGACCCCGATTCTGACAAAAAACGTGATGTAACCCCTTGCCATTTGGTCGATTTTGGCAAAAATTTAGATTTTTATTTTTTTGATGCCAATCGATAGTACGGATCCTTACGAGTCCAAAATGGTATAAAATTCCCAAATCGGACATTATTTGGCCGAGATATTACAAAAAATCATCAAAAAAGGTTGACTTTAGAACCGAATCGGTTTTGGGTCAACAACTTTTTTTAACCAATCGATTTTAAAAATGCTTGAATGCAGAATGATAGTAGGGATCCCTACGAATTCAAAAAGGTATAACATTTCAAAATCAGACTGTATTTACCCGAGATATGCAATAAAAATCATCAAAAAAGTTTCGATTTTCGAACCGACCCCGATTCTGACAAAAAACGTGATGTAACCCCTTGCCATTTGGTCGATTTTTGGGAAAAATTTAGATTTTTATTTTTTTGATGCCAATCGATAGTACGGATCCTTACGAGTCCAAAATGGTATAAAATTCCCAAATCGGACATTATTTGGCCGAGATATTACAAAAAATCATCAAAAAAGGTTGACTTTACAACCGAATCGGTTTTGGGTCAACAACTTTTTTTAACCAATCGATTTTAAAAATGCTTGAATGCAGAATGATAGTAGGGATCCCTACGAATTCAAAAAGGTATAACATTTCAAAATCAGACTGTATTTACCCGAGATATGCAATAAAAATCATCAAAAAAGTTTCGATTTTCGAACCGACCCCGATTCTGACAAAAAACGTGATGTAACCCCTTGCCATTTGGTCGATTTTGGGAAAAATTTAGATTTTTATTTTTTTGATGCCAATCGATAGTACGGATCCTTACGAGTCCAAAATGGTATAAAATTCCCAAATCGGACATTATTTGGCCGAGATATTACAAAAAATCATCAAAAAAGGTTGACTTTACAACCGAATCGGTTTTGGGTCAACAACTTTTTTTAACCAATCGATTTTAAAAATGCTTGAATGCAGAATGATAGTAGGGATCCCTACGAATTCAAAAAGGTATAACATTTCAAAATCAGACTGTATTTACCCGAGATATGCAATAAAAATCATCAAAAAAGTTTCGATTTTCGAACCGACCCCGATTCTGACAAAAAACGTGATGTAACCCCTTGCCATTTGGTCGATTTTGGGAAAAATTTAGATTTTTATTTTTTTGATGCCAATCGATAGTACGGATCCTTACGAGTCCAAAATGGTATAAAATTCCCAAATCGGACATTATTTGGCCGAGATATTACAAAAAATCATCAAAAAAGGTTGACTTTACAACCGAATCGGTTTTGGGTCAACAACTTTTTTTTAACCAATCGATTTTAAAAATGCTTGAATGCAGAATGATAGTAGGGATCCCTACGAATTCAAAAAGGTATAACATTTCAAAATCAGACTGTATTTACCCGAGATATGCAATAAAAATCATCAAAAAAAGTTTCGATTTTCGAACCGACCCCGATTCTGACAAAAAACGTGATGTAACCCCTTGCCATTTGGTCGATTTTGGCAAAAATTTAGATTTTTATTTTTTTGATGCCAATCGATAGTACGGATCCTTACGAGTCCAAAATGGTATAAAATTCCCAAATCGGACATTATTTGGCCGAGATATTACAAAAAATCATCAAAAAAGGTTGACTTTACAACCGAATCGGTTTTGGGTCAACAACTTTTTTTAACCAATCGATTTTAAAAATGCTTGAATGCAGAATGATAGTAGGGATCCCTACGAATTCAAAAAGGTATAACATTTCAAAATCAGACTGTATTTACCCGAGATATGCAATAAAAATCATCAAAAAAGTTTCGATTTTCGAACCGACCCCGATTCTGACAAAAAACGTGATGTAACCCCTTGCCATTTGGTCGATTTTGGCAAAAATTTAGATTTTTATTTTTTTGATGCCAATCGATAGTACGGATCCTTACGAGTCCAAAATGGTATAAAATTCCCAAATCGGACATTATTTGGCCGAGATATTACAAAAAATCATCAAAAAAGGTTGACTTTACAACCGAATCGGTTTTGGGTCAACAACTTTTTTTAACCAATCGATTTTAAAAATGCTTGAATGCAGAATGATAGTAGGGATCCCTACGAATTCAAAAAGGTATAACATTTCAAAATCAGACTGTATTTACCCGAGATATGCAATAAAAATCATCAAAAAAGTTTCGATTTTCGAACCGACCCCGATTCTGACAAAAAACGTGATGTAACCCCTTGCCATTTGGTCGATTTTGGCAAAAATTTAGATTTTTATTTTTTTGATGCCAATCGATAGTACGGATCCTTACGAGTCCAAAATGGTATAAAATTCCCAAATCGGACATTATTTGGCCGAGGTATTACAAAAAATCATCAAAAAAGGTTGACTTTACAACCGAATCGGTTTTGGGTCAACAACTTTTTTTAACCAATCGATTTTAAAAATGCTTGAATGCAGAATGATAGTAGGGATCCCTACGAATTCAAAAAGGTATAACATTTCAAAATCAGACTGTATTTACCCGAGATATGCAATAAAAATCATCAAAAAAGTTTCGATTTTCGAACCGACCCCGATTCTGACAAAAAACGTGATGTAACCCCTTGCCATTTGGTCGATTTTGGCAAAAATTTAGATTTTTATTTTTTTGATGCCAATCGATAGTACGGATCCTTACGAGTCCAAAATGGTATAAAATTCCCAAATCGGACATTATTTGGCCGAGGTATTACAAAAAATCATCAAAAAAGGTTGACTTTACAACCGAATCGGTTTTGGGTCAACAACTTTTTTTTAACCAATCGATTTTAAAAATGCTTGAATGCAGAATGATAGTAGGGATCCCTACGAATTCAAAAAGGTATAACATTTCAAAATCAGACTGTATTTACCCGAGATATGCAATAAAAATCATCAAAAAAGTTTCGATTTTCGAACCGACCCCGATTCTGACAAAAAACGTGATGTAACCCCTTGCCATTTGGTCGATTTTGGCAAAAATTTAGATTTTTATTTTTTTGATGCCAATCGATAGTACGGATCCTTACGAGTCCAAAATGGTATAAAATTCCCAAATCGGACATTATTTGGCCGAGATATTACAAAAAATCATCAAAAAAGGTTGACTTTACAACCGAATCGGTTTTTGGTCGACAACTTTTTTTAACCAATTGATTTTAAAAATGCTTGAATGCAGAATGATAGTAGGCATCCCTACGAATTCAAAAAGGTATAACATTTCAAAATCAGACTGTATTTACCCGAGATATGCAATAAAAATCATCAAAAAAGTTTCGATTTTCGAACCGACCCCGATTCTGACAAAAAACGTGATGTAACCCCTTGCCATTTGGTCGATTTTGGCAAAAATTTAGATTTTTATTTTTTTGATGCCAATCGATAGTACGGATCCTTACGAGTCCAAAATGGTATAAAATTCCCAAATCGGACATTATTTGGCCGAGATATTACAAAAAATCATCAAAAAAGGTTGACTTTACAACCGAATCGGTTTTTGGTCGACAACTTTTTTTAACCAATCGATTTTAAAAATGCTTGAATGCAGAATGATAGTAGGGATCCCTACGAATTCAAAAAGGTATAACATTTCAAAATCAGACTGTATTTACCCGAGATATGCAATAAAAATCATCAAAAAAGTTTCGATTTTCGAACCGACCCCGATTCTGACAAAAAACGTGATGTAACCCCTTGCCATTTGGTCGATTTTGGCAAAAATTTAGATTTTTATTTTTTTGATGCCAATCGATACTTTACAACCGAATCGGTTTTTGGGTCAACAACTTTTTTTTAACCAATCGATTTTAAAAATGCTTGAATGCAGAATGATAGTAGGGATCCCTACGAATTCAAAAAGGTATAACATTTCAAAATCAGACTGTATTTACCCGAGATATGCAATAAAAATCATCAAAAAGTTTCGATTTTCGGACCGACCCCGATTCTGACAAAAAACGTGATGTAACCCCTTGCCATTTGGTCGATTTTGGCAAAAATTTAGATTTTTATTTTTTTGATGCCAATCGATAGTACGGATCCTTACGAGTCCAAAATGGTATAAAATTCCCAAATCGGACATTATTTGGCCGAGATATTACAAAAAATCATCAAAAAAGGTTGACTTTTCAACCGAATCGGTTTTTGGTCAACAACTTTTTTTAACCAATCGATTTTAAAAATGCTTGAATGCAGAATGATAGTAGGGATCCCTACGAATTCAAAAAGGTATAACATTTCAAAATCAGACTGTATTTACCCGAGATATGCAATAAAAATCATCAAAAAAGTTTCGATTTTCGAACCGACCCCGATTCTGACAAAAAACGTGATGTAACCCCTTGCCATTTGGTCGATTTTGGCAAAAATTTAGATTTTTATTTTTTTGATGCCAATCGATAGTACGGATCCTTACGAGTCCAAAATGGTATAAAATTCCCAAATCGGACATTATTTGGCCGAGATATTACAAAAAATCATCAAAAAAGGTTGACTTTACAACCGAATCGGTTTTGGGTCAACAACTTTTTTTAACCAATCGATTTTAAAAATGCTTGAATGCAGAATGATAGTAGGGATCCCTACGAATTCAAAAAGGTATAACATTTCAAAATCAGACTGTATTTACCCGAGATATGCAATAAAAATCATCAAAAAAGTTTCGATTTTCGGACCGACCCCGATTCTGACAAAAAACGTGATGTTACCCCTTGCCATTTGGTCGATTTTGGCAAAAATTTAGATTTTTATTTTTTTGATGCCAATCGATAGTACGGATCCTTACGAGTCCAAAATGGTATAAAATTCCCAAATCGGACATTATTTGGCCGAGATATTACAAAAAATCATCAAAAAAGGTTGACTTTACAACCGAATCGGTTTTGGGTCAACAACTTTTTTTAACCAATCGATTTTAAAAATGCTTGAATGCAGAATGATAGTAGGGATCCCTACGAATTCAAAAATGTATAACATTTCAAAAGCAGACTGTATTTACCCGAGATATGCAATAAAAATCATCAAAAAAGTTTCGATTTTCGGACCGACCCCGATTCTGACAAAAAACGTGATGTAACCCCTTGCCATTTGGTCGATTTTGGCAAAAATTTAGATTTTTATTTTTTTGATGCCAATCGATAGTACGGATCCTTACGAGTCCAAAATGGTATAAAATTCCCAAATCGGACATTATTTGGCCGAGATATTACAAAAAATCATCAAAAAAGGTTGACTTTACAACCGAATCGGTTTTTGGTCAACAACTTTTTTTAACCAATCGATTTTAAAAATGCTTGAATGCAGAATGATAGTAGGGATCCCTACGAATTCAAAAAGGTATAACATTTCAAAATCAGACTGTATTTACCCGAGATATGCAATAAAAATCATCAAAAAAGTTTCGATTTTCGAACCGACCCCGATTCTGACAAAAAACGTGATGTAACCCCTTGCCATTTGGTCGATTTTGGGAAAAATTTAGATTTTTATTTTTTTGATGCCAATCGATAGTACGGATCCTTACGAGTCCAAAATGGTATAAAATTCCCAAATCGGACATTATTTGGCCGAGATATTACAAAAAATCATCAAAAAAGGTTGACTTTACAACCGAATCGGTTTTTGGTCAAGATATTACAAAAAATCATCAAAAAAGGTTGACTTTACAACCGAATCGGTTTTTGGTCAACAACTTTTTTTAACCAATCGATTTTAAAAATGCTTGAATGCAGAATGATAGTAGGGATCCCTACGAATTCAAAAAGGTATAACATTTCAAAATCAGACTGTATTTACCCGAGATATGCAATAAAAATCATCAAAAAAGTTTCGATTTTCGGACCGACCCCGATTCTGACAAAAAACGTGATGTAACCCCTTGCCATTTGGTCGATTTTGGCAAAAATTTAGATTTTTATTTTTTTGATGCCAATCGATAGTACGGATCCTTACGAGTCCAAAATGGTATAAAATTCCCAAATCGGACATTATTTGGCCGAGATATTACAAAAAATCATCAAAAAAGGTTGACTTTTCAACCGAATCGGTTTTTGGTCAACAACTTTTTTTAACCAATCGATTTTAAAAATGCTTGAATGCAGAATGATAGTAGGGATCCCTACGAATTCAAAAAGGTATAACATTTCAAAATCAGACTGTATTTACCCGAGATATGCAATAAAAATCATCAAAAAAGTTTCGATTTTCGAACCGACCCCGATTCTGACAAAAAACGTGATGTAACCCCTTGCCATTTGGTCGATTTTGGCAAAAATTTAGATTTTTATTTTTTTGATGCCAATCGATAGTACGGATCCTTACGAGTCCAAAATGGTATAAAATTCCCAAATCGGACATTATTTGGCCGAGATATTACAAAAAATCATCAAAAAAGGTTGACTTTACAACCGAATCGGTTTTTGGTCAACAACTTTTTTTAACCAATCGATTTTAAAAATGCTTGAATGCAGAATGATAGTAGGGATCCCTACGAATTCAAAAAGGTATAACATTTCAAAATCAGACTGTATTTACCCGAGATATGCAATAAAAATCATCAAAAAAGTTTCGATTTTCGAACCGACCCCGATTCTGACAAAAAACGTGATGTAACCCCTTGCCATTTGGTCGATTTTGGCAAAAATTTAGATTTTTATTTTTTTGATGCCAATCGATAGTACGGATCCTTACGAGTCCAAAATGGTATAAAATTCCCAAATCGGACATTATTTGGCCGAGATATTACAAAAAATCATCAAAAAAGGTTGACTTTACAACCGAATCGGTTTTTGGTCAACAACTTTTTTTAACCAATCGATTTTAAAAATGCTTGAATGCAGAATGATAGTAGGGATCCCTACGAATTCAAAAAGGTATAACATTTCAAAATCAGACTGTATTTACCCGAGATATGCAATAAAAATCATCAAAAAAGTTTCGATTTTCGAACCGACCCCGATTCTGACAAAAAACGTGATGTAACCCCTTGCCATTTGGTCGATTTTGGCAAAAATTTAGATTTTTATTTTTTTGATGCCAATCGATAGTACGGATCCTTACGAGTCCAAAATGGTATAAAATTCCCAAATCGGACATTATTTGGCCGAGATATTACAAAAAATCATCAAAAAAGGTTGACTTTACAACCGAATCGGTTTTGGGTCAACAACTTTTTTTAACCAATCGATTTTAAAAATGCTTGAATGCAGAATGATAGTAGGGTTCCCTACGAATTCAAAAAGGTATAACATTTCAAAATCAGTCTGTATTTACCCGAGATATGCAATAAAAATCATCAAAAAAGTTTCGATTTTCGGACCGACCCCGATTCTGACAAAAAACGTGATGTAACCCCTTGCCATTTGGTCGATTTTGGCAAAAATTTAGATTTTTATTTTTTTGATGCCAATCGATAGTACGGATCCTTACGAGTCCAAAATGGTATAAAATTCCCAAATCGGACATTATTTGGCCGAGATATTACAAAAAATCATCAAAAAAGGTTGACTTTACAACCGAATCGGTTTTTGGTCAACAACTTTTTTTAACCAATCGATTTTAAAAATGCTTGAATGCAGAATGATAGTAGGGATCCCTACGAATTCAAAAAGGTATAACATTTCAAAATCAGACTGTATTTACCCGAGATATGCAATAAAAATCATCAAAAAAGTTTCGATTTTCGAACCGACCCCGATTCTGACAAAAAACGTGATGTAACCCCTTGCCATTTGGTCGATTTTGGCAAAAATTTAGATTTTTATTTTTTTGATGCCAATCGATAGTACGGATCCTTACGAGTCCAAAATGGTATAAAATTCCCAAATCGGACATTATTTGGCCGAGATATTACAAAAAATCATCAAAAAAGGTTGACTTTACAACCGAATCGGTTTTTGGTCAACAACTTTTTTTTAACCAATCGATTTTAAAAATGCTTGAATGCAGAATGATAGTAGGGATCCCTACGAATTCAAAAAGGTATAACATTTCAAAATCAGACTGTATTTACCCGAGATATGCAATAAAAATCATCAAAAAAGTTTCGATTTTCGAACCGACCCCGATTCTGACAAAAAACGTGATGTAACCCCTTGCCATTTGGTCGATTTTGGCAAAAATTTAGATTTTTATTTTTTTGATGCCAATCGATAGTACGGATCCTTACGAGTCCAAAATGGTATAAAATTCCCAAATCAGACATTATTTGGCCGAGATATTACAAAAAATCATCAAAAAAGGTTGACTTTACAACCGAATCGGTTTTGGGTCAACAACTTTTTTTAACCAATCGATTTTAAAAATGCTTGAATGCAGAATGATAGTAGGGATCCCTACGAATTCAAAAAGGTATAACATTTCAAAATCAGACTGTATTTACCCGAGATATGCAATAAAAATCATCAAAAAAGTTTCGATTTTCGGACCGACCCCGATTCTGACAAAAAACGTGATGTAACCCCTTGCCATTTGGTCGATTTTGGCAAAAATTTAGATTTTTATTTTTTTGATGCCAATCGATAGTACGGATCCTTACGAGTCCAAAATGGTATAAAATTCCCAAATCGGACATTATTTGGCCGAGATATTACAAAAAATCATCAAAAAAGGTTGACTTTACAACCGAATCGGTTTTTGGTCAACAACTTTTTTTAACCAATCGATTTTAAAAATGCTTGAATGCAGAATGATAGTAGGGATCCCTACGAATTCAAAAAGGTATAACATTTCAAAATCAGACTGTATTTACCCGAGATATGCAATAAAAATCATCAAAAAAGTTTCGATTTTCGAACCGACCCCGATTCTGACAAAAAACGTGATGTAACCCCTTGCCATTTGGTCGATTTTGGCAAAAATTTAGATTTTTATTTTTTTGATGCCAATCGATAGTACGGATCCTTACGAGTCCAAAATGGTATAAAATTCCCAAATCGGACATTATTTGGCCGAGATATTACAAAAAATCATCAAAAAAGGTTGACTTTACAACCGAATCGGTTTTTGGTCAACAACTTTTTTTAACCAATCGATTTTAAAAATGCTTGAATGCAGAATGATAGTAGGGATCCCTACGAATTCAAAAAGGTATAACATTTCAAAATCAGACTGTATTTACCCGAGATATGCAATAAAAATCATCAAAAAAGTTTCGATTTTCGAACCGACCCCGATTCTGACAAAAAACGTGATGTAACCCCTTGCCATTTGGTCGATTTTGGCAAAAATTTAGATTTTTATTTTTTTGATGCCAATCGATAGTACGGATCCTTACGAGTCCAAAATGGTATAAAATTCCCAAATCGGACATTATTTGGCCGAGATATTACAAAAAATCATCAAAAAAGGTTGACTTTACAACCGAATCGGTTTTTGGTCAACAACTTTTTTTAACCAATCGATTTTAAAAATGCTTGAATGCAGAATGATAGTAGGGATCCCTACGAATTCAAAAAGGTATAACATTTCAAAATCAGACTGTATTTACCCGAGATATGCAATAAAAATCATCAAAAAAGTTTCGATTTTCGAACCGACCCCGATTCTGACAAAAAACGTGATGTAACCCCTTGCCATTTGGTCGATTTTGGGAAAAATTTAGATTTTTATTTTTTTGATGCCAATCGATAGTACGGATCCTTACGAGTCCAAAATGGTATAAAATTCCCAAATCAGACATTATTTGGCCGAGATATTACAAAAAATCATCAAAAAAGGTTGACTTTACAACCGAATCGGTTTTGGGTCAACAACTTTTTTTAACCAATCGATTTTAAAAATGCTTGAATGCAGAATGATAGTAGGGATCCCTACGAATTCAAAAAGGTATAACATTTCAAAATCAGACTGTATTTACCCGAGATATGCAATAAAAATCATCAAAAAAGTTTCGATTTTCGGACCGACCCCGATTCTGACAAAAAACGTGATGTAACCCCTTGCCATTTGGTCGATTTTGGCAAAAATTTAGATTTTTATTTTTTTGATGCCAATCGATAGTACGGATCCTTACGAGTCCAAAATGGTATAAAATTCCCAAATCGGACATTATTTGGCCGAGATATTACAAAAAATCATCAAAAAAGGTTGACTTTACAACCGAATCGGTTTTTGGTCAACAACTTTTTTTAACCAATCGATTTTAAAAATGCTTGAATGCAGAATGATAGTAGGGATCCCTACGAATTCAAAAAGGTATAACATTTCAAAATCAGACTGTATTTACCCGAGATATGCAATAAAAATCATCAAAAAAGTTTCGATTTTCGAACCGACCCCGATTCTGACAAAAAACGTGATGTAACCCCTTGCCATTTGGTCGATTTTGGCAAAAATTTAGATTTTTATTTTTTTGATGCCAATCGATAGTACGGATCCTTACGAGTCCAAAATGGTATAAAATTCCCAAATCGGACATTATTTGGCCGAGATATTACAAAAAATCATCAAAAAAGGTTGACTTTACAACCGAATCGGTTTTTGGTCAACAACTTTTTTTTAACCAATCGATTTTAAAAATGCTTGAATGCAGAATGATAGTAGGGATCCCTACGAATTCAAAAAGGTATAACATTTCAAAATCAGACTGTATTTACCCGAGATATGCAATAAAAATCATCAAAAAAGTTTCGATTTTCGAACCGACCCCGATTCTGACAAAAAACGTGATGTAACCCCTTGCCATTTGGTCGATTTTGGCAAAAATTTAGATTTTTATTTTTTTGATGCCAATCGATAGTACGGATCCTTACGAGTCCAAAATGGTATAAAATTCCCAAATCAGACATTATTTGGCCGAGATATTACAAAAAATCATCAAAAAAGGTTGACTTTACAACCGAATCGGTTTTGGGTCAACAACTTTTTTTAACCAATCGATTTTAAAAATGCTTGAATGCAGAATGATTGTAGGGATCCCTACGAATTCAAAAAGGTATAACATTTCAAAATCAGACTGTATTTACCCGAGATATGCAATAAAAATCATCAAAAAAGTTTCGATTTTCGGACCGACCCCGATTCTGACAAAAAACGTGATGTAACCCCTTGCCATTTGGTCGATTTTGGCAAAAATTTAGATTTTTATTTTTTTGATGCCAATCGATAGTACGGATCCTTACGAGTCCAAAATGGTATAAAATTCCCAAATCGGACATTATTTGGCCGAGATATTACAAAAAATCATCAAAAAAGGTTGACTTTACAACCGAATCGGTTTTTGGTCAACAACTTTTTTTAACCAATCGATTTTAAAAATGCTTGAATGCAGAATGATTGTAGGGATCCCTACGAATTCAAAAAGGTATAACATTTCAAAATCAGACTGTATTTACCCGAGATAAGCAATAAAAATCATCAAAAAAGTTTCGATTTTCGAACCGACCCCGAATCTGACAAAAAACGTGATGTAACCCCTTGCCATTTGGTCGATTTTGGCAAAAATTTAGATTGTTATTTTTTTGATGCCAATCGATAGTACGGATCCTTACGAGTCCAAAATGGTATAAAATTCCCAAATCGGACATTATTTGGCCGAGATATTACAAAAAATCATCAAAAAAAGGTTGACTTTACAACCGAATCGGTTTTTGGTCAACAACTTTTTTTAACCAATCGATTTTAAAAATGCTTGAATGCAGAATGATAGTAGGGATCCCTACGAATTCAAAAAGGTATAACATTTCAAAATCAGACTGTATTTACCCGAGATAAGCAATAAAAATCATCAAAAAAGTTTCGATTTTCGAACCGACCCCGAATCTGACAAAAAACGTGATGTAACCCCTTGCCATTTGGTCGATTTTGGCAAAAATTTAGATTGTTATTTTTTTGATGCCAATCGATAGTACGGATCCTTACGAGTCCAAAATGGTATAAAATTCCCAAATCGGACATTATTTGGCCGAGATATTACAAAAAATCATCAAAAAAGAATGATAGTAGGGATCCCTACGAATTCAAAAAGGTATAACATTTCAAAATCAGACTGTATTTACCCGAGATATGCAATAAAAATCATCAAAAAAGTTTCGATTTTCGAACCGACCCCGATTCTGACAAAAAACGTGATGTAACCCCTTGCCATTTGGTCGATTTTGGCAAAAATTTAGATTTTTATTTTTTTGATGCCAATCGATAGTACGGATCCTTACGAGTCCAAAATGGTATAAAATTCCCAAATCGGACATTATTTGGCCGAGATATTACAAAAAATCATCAAAAAAGGTTGACTTTACAACCGAATCGGTTTTTGCTCAACAACTTTTTTAACCAATCGATTTTAAAAATGCTTGAATGCAGAATGATAGTAGGGATCCCTACGAATTCAAAAAGGTATAACATTTCAAAATCAGACTGTATTTACCCGAGATAAGCAATAAAAATCATCAAAAAAGTTTCGATTTTCGAACCGACCCCGAATCTGACAAAAAACGTGATGTAACCCCTTGCCATTTGGTCGATTTTGGCAAAAATTTAGATTGTTATTTTTTTGATGCCAATCGATAGTACGGATCCTTACGAGTCCAAAATGGTATAAAATTCCCAAATCGGACATTATTTGGCCGAGATATTACAAAAAATCATCAAAAAAGGTTGACTTTACAACCGAATCGGTTTTTGGTCAACAACTTTTTTAACCAATCGATTTTAAAAATGCTTGAATGCAGAATGATAGTAGGGATCCCTACGAATTCAAAAAGGTATAACATTTCAAAATCAGACTGTATTTACCCGAGATAAGCAATAAAAATCATCAAAAAAGTTTCGATTTTCGAACCGACCCCGAATCTGACAAAAAACGTGATGTAACCCCTTGCCATTTGGTCGATTTTGGCAAAAATTTAGATTGTTATTTTTTTGATGCCAATCGATAGTACGGATCCTTACGAGTCCAAAATGGTATAAAATTCCCAAATCGGACATTATTTGGCCGAGATATTACAAAAAATCATCAAAAAAGAATGATAGTAGGGATCCCTACGAATTCAAAAAGGTATAACATTTACATAACAGATATGCAATAAAAATCATCAAAAAAGTTTCGATTTTCGGACCGACCCCGATTCTGACAAAAAACGTGATGTAACCCTTTGCCATTTGGTCGATTTTGGCAAAAATTTAGATTTTTATTTTTTTGATGCCAATCGATAGTACGGATCCTTACGAGTCCAAAATGGTATAAAATTCCCAAATCGGACATTATTTGGCCGAGATATTACAAAAAATCATCAAAAAAGGTTGACTTTACAACCGAATCGGTTTTTGGTCAACAACTTTTTTTAACCAATCGATTTTAAAAATGCTTGAATGCAGAATGATAGTAGGGATCCCTACGAATTCAAAAAGGTATAACATTTCAAAATCAGACTGTATTTACCCGAGATAAGCAATAAAAATCATCAAAAAAGTTTCGATTTTCGAACCGACCCCGAATCTGACAAAAAACGTGATGTAACCCTTTGCCATTTGGTCGATTTTGGCAAAAATTTAGATTTTTATTTTTTTGATGCCAATCGATAGTACGGATCCTTACGAGTCCAAAATGGTATAAAATTCCCAAATCGGACATTATTTGGCCGAGATATTACAAAAAATCATCAAAAAAGGTTGACTTTACAACCGAATCGGTTTTTGGTCAACAACTTTTTTTAACCAATCGATTTTAAAAATGCTTGAATGCAGAATGATAGTAGGGATCCCTACTAATTCAACCGAATCGGTTTTTGGTCAACAACTTTTTTTAAGTTTTGATTTTCGAACCGACCCCGATTCTGACAAAAAA
>JAWNOR010000203.1:0-244559 GCA_035045885.1 Drosophila borealis | reverse complement strand
ATGTACTGTGTTGAAGCTACTCTAGCAATACATATCGGGTAGCAACGGTGACGGCGGTTGGCAGCCAATCTTCACAAAATAATTCGGGAAGTATTCACCGAGGCTCCTCGTGGTCGATTTAGCATGGCAGGGCGGGATCCTCTTGCTCCCTAGCTCTTTCGGGTGGGGGGGTTCTTTGTGGCCATGTCTCGACCTGCATACACAATTTTATTTTAGGATCCCTACAGAATCTAAATTGAAGACCGATCCTCCAAAGAAACAAAATCTCAAACAGGTATAACTAAACGAGCACTAAAAGTGCCAATACAATGGTGATAGCTTTCATTAGGGCATATATATTCCGTAGAGGCGAAGTCTTGGATGTAAGCTGACTCTCGCGTTCGATACCCTCCCAGCCATGATCTTCAGCGTTTAAGGTTTTGAAGATCCCAAAAAAAACATCCTTCTACGACATTATATCACCATGTCACCAGGAAAGAAAACTTAGCAATTCATATTCAAAATCCGTAATTAATATTTATTATAAACAAAATCATTATTCAAGGAAATTTAATCCTTCCGTTAGATAATCTGCATCTTAGTACAAGTGGCAGTAATGATTCAACAATAATTCAGTAACTAAACTAGTCAGTTGATATTTTTACAATGGCTCAAAAATTCTTCAAAAATAATTCATTTCATAAACAGTTAAGTAAATAATTTTTTTCTTATTGCGCAAAATAAAAAAAATCTCATAATTTCGCTAAAGTGCATTTAATAATTATAGAACAAGGCTAGGCAACGAAAAGAATGACATTAGTAAATTGAACTACAGTGTAATCGGCAAAAAAAAATGTATTATAATAGAGTCAATATAATTGTAGTTGATTGTTAATTTTATGGTCGAAAAAAAATTATGGGCAACAGAAGGTTAAGCTCGAAGCGCATGGGCAAGTCGGAGCGCAGCGCAACCAGCTGATCAGTGAATACAATTATACATATTTGTGTACATATATTTAATTCTGTTAAATATTTTCTCTTTTGTGTTGCTTCTGTCTCAGCTAATATTTGAGCGGGGTGTAGGTAAAATCAAAGATAATAAGCATTCACCAAACTGACACGGCCATAAACATCTCGATCGAAGCTAAAGCGTAATGTGAAACAGAAAGTCGGAAAAAGCTCCGCAGGTGCGCATGTCAACTTGGCTATGCTTATCTGTGCCAAAAATAAGAAAATAGAATCAAAACAAAAGGTACAGACTTACATGTATTCCTCGATGAAAGGCCTTCCAGCGGAGAGTTTGCAGCAAATTTTATTTTTTTCTTTAAATTTGCTTTCTTTTGTCTTCTGTGGGGCTTTAAATTGTTTTGATTATTTATTATGGCACAGGAGGGTTTTTAAATTGTGAGAAAAGATACTCTCCGAAACTAAGTGGGCAAAATTCTCAAAAATATATAAAAAAAATTTCAGAAATGACTTGGGACTCTACCCCAACAAGAAGGGGGATAAATTTATACTATTTTTTTCTTCTCTCTATATACATAAAGATATATATGTATGTATATAGAGGTAAATTTTTGTTTTCACTGCACTTGCACGAGGTTTTTAGAGGGCCCTAATAAATGCACTTTGCGCAAACTTTTGGAACTCTCTTACAAGATTTAATAAGCTATTTTTTTACTAAAAATAATGTAACAGAAATGCATCTGCACGCTCCGGCCAACTTAATGGTCGATGTCATCTGGGCTTCTGATCAGCGGCGCGTCAATGGGGCCCAAAAAGCTACTCCCTCTTCCGGATTCCAGACTGTGGAAACGGCGCCTGCCCTTTCTTGCTGGCATGAGCAAGGGAATGGCAGCTGATCCGCAGTTGAGGCTGACGTATTTAATGGGGCAGAAATGGCATTGCCGTCCCAAGAAATTACAGTGCCGTCCAATGGGCACACGTGGCGGCTGCCTCAAAATAAGTGGCTTTACTGTCAGAGACGGCGGCGGTAAGATTGATTCCTCCAAAATTACTTTCGGCATGCAGGCAAGAACTGGTTAAAACTGTGACCAGATCTTGGCACAAAGAAATATATGCCGGTGTAGGTGCTGGTGAGGTGCTGGTGGCCGGGTGGCGTAGCGAAAGGTTTTTCGTCAAACGAACACAAAATTAAGATTTCGCCAATCGGCCACTTTTAGGGTTTTTTGTTTTTGTTCAATTTAATTGGGATTTAAATTTTAAGTACGACTGATGCCCGAGCTTGTTGCTTTTAATTTAATTTTTTTGGTGGGGCTATGTCCGAACCGCCGTAGCCAGACCTTCGATTGTAAAAGTAATTTTGGAAAAGAAGGGTTATATCCGGGACCTACAGGCTTATATAGGGTATCAGAGCTTTTTTCTTTCGCGGATTAGATTGAAGATAGCTGCGCTGCCAACGTGCACGCAGGCGCTTTATAGCAGCGGCAGAATCATTCGCAGCTGACCGTGACAGACAAAAGCTGATCGCTATAGCGTCGTTACACATACGCAAGCTGTTAGGATCGCTTACGCGGTTTAATTTAAATAGGAAAACTGCGACCATTACACCACCCGATAATATCCTACCGTTAGACGGGTATATTAGCGGGAATTAGACTCTAATGTCCTTGGCATGAAAAGTGCCAATTTCTTTTCCTTGCTGATTTTCAAGGGAATAAAAACAATTGCCGAGTTTCTTTTTGACACGGCATTTAATAAACTGGGGAGCCAGTTTAGCATTAAAATTGTGTGAGAATTTACTAAGCGCAAAATTTCGACAGAACACCTCCTGTCCTTCACGAAAAGAAACAGGCTTGCTGCGTAAATTATATTGAGCCGCATTGCGCTCATAGGCTTTCCTGATGTTTTTCTGAATATCTGTCCTGAGCAATGCCAAATTGTCAGACCGCAACAGGGGGACCAGCGGTTCTTCCAATAAGGACAACTCCTTCAATAATTTGTAATCGGTACCATGAGTGATCATATCCACCCCGAATAGGGCACGGTATGGAGAACACCCAATCGACTGGTGCAGAGCAGACCTTAAGGAGCATGAAATCCCTGTAATATGTTCATCCCAATGGGTCTGATCCTGTTTTAAGTACGAGCGAATGGCGGCGAGTATTGAGCGGTTAACTCGTTCTGCAGCATTGCTCTGCGGTGAATATAGAGCTGTATACAGATGTTCAATGCCAAGTTTGGCTAAGAAGGCATTGAACTCACGAGCTTTGAACTGAGTGCCGTTGTCACTTATTATAGTTTGTGGCACACCAAAACAATGGAAAATTTGTTCAAGAAGAAATTTTTGTATCACAGCTGAGGTGAATTTCTTCAGGGGCTGCAACCAATGATACTTGCTAAAGTGATCTAAGACTATTAACAATCCCACATGACCGCTTTTGCTTCTAGGGTAGGGCCCAAGCAGGTCAATATAAAGCTTTTGAAATGGTCTGCAAGTTGGGATGTGAGCCCCCATAGGTGGCCGGAGGGTATAATTTGGAGCCTTAGTTTCTTTACATATCTCGCAATTTCGTATGTATTCACGTACATCTTTAACTAATCCTGGCCAGAACAAATGTCTGCGGATTTTCTCAATAGTTTTTTGCATGCCGGCGTGAGACGACGTTATGCTGTCATGGGCTTGTTTGAGCACATCGACTTTAAGTCGATCAGGCACCCATAGTTTCCACGAAGGACTTCCTTGTGTCGAGTCTCCTCTCGAATGTTCGGTGCGTACATACAAATACTTATCAACGATTTTTATGTCCGGAAACTGAGTAAAATTTTGGGAAAATTTGTCTTTAATTTGTACATAGCTAGCGTCCATAAATGTATCGGACTCAAGATCTATTACAGGACCCATGTCTAATTGAGCGATTTCATTCTCAGGCAACCGAGACAAAGCGTCGGGAACAATGTGTTCTTTGCCTTTCCGATGGGAGACGGAAAATTTAAATTGTTGCAGTCTAAAAACCCATCGTGCCAGTCTACCCGATATATTTTGCTGGCGCATAAGCCATAGCAAACTAGAATGGTCAGTAACCACTTCAAATTCCTGGAGTTCCAAATAACATCGGAACTTTTCGATGGCTAATATGACTGCTAGGCATTCACGCTCGGTAACACTATAGTTTCGCTGCGCACGGCTTAATTTTTTTGACATGAAAGCTATCGGTTGTTCTTCATTATCTTCAGACATCTGTACTAAAACGGCGCCAATGCCAAAATCACTAGCGTCACAATGTAAGAAAAATTTCTTCTTAAAGTCAGCATTTTTTAAAACCGGCGCGGATGTTAGCACTGTTTTTAAGTTGTCCATTGCGGTCTGTGCTTCAGGGGTCCACTCAAACTTTTTCTTTGTCGATAATACGTCCGTTATGGGGCAAGTGAGATCGGAAAAGTTGCATATAAACCGACGATACCAACCGCAAACTCCTAGAAATCCTCGAACTTGCTTCAAGTTTTTTGGCGGCGGCCAATTTACAATACAAGCTACTTTTTCCGGATCTGTGCAAATACCTCCGCTACCAATCACGTAACCAAGATAATTGATACTTGTAACACAGAATTGGCTTTTAGAAATGTTTAAAGTCAAGTTGGATTTTCTAAACTGCTCAGCGATACGAACCAATACCGCCAGATGTGAACTGAAATCCTCTGACACAATACACAGGTCATCTAAATAACCAAATACGCAGTAGCGCAGGTCAGAAGGAATTAGCTCGTCCATTAACCGACACATGGTAGACGGCGCGTTACAAAGGCCAAAGGGCATGACCTTAAACTGATATAGCGGTCTTCCGGGGACCGTAAAAGCAGTGAGAGGCTTTGAATCTTCGGAAAGTTCTATTTGCCAAAAGGCGTCTTTCAAATCTAGTTTGGAAATTATATTTGCCTTAGGTAGCCGCGAAAAAATGCCATCGATGCTCGGCAGCGGATAAGCATCTTTTTTTGTGGCGTCATTCAGTCTTCGAGCATCCAGACAAAGGCGAACCTTGTTGGGCTTAAGGACGAGTCGCATAGGCGAGCTCCAGGCGCTTACCGACGGCTCAATAACTCCAAGCTGCAACATGCGATCAATTTCTGCATATAACAACTTTTCTACGGCCGGACTTACAGGGTAGAATCTTTGTTTCACTGGACGTGCGTCTCCTATATCTATATGGTGTTGGATCAATGTTGTGCGGCCTAATCTATCAGAAGCGTTGGGGAACAACTGCTTTACTACGTGCAGCTGTTGCGTTTGCTGGCTATTTAAGGGATATACAATCGACTCTGTTTCCTGCTCTTTTTCCATTGATTTTAGCTCTACAGAATTTATAATGCTTGGCGCAAGCTCAAAGGCTCTCCAAAAATCATGACCCAAAATTAGATTTTGGCTTATAGAAGGAATCACATACAGTTTCAAGGACTTGGTTGCCGATTTATACTGCATTTTAACTTCAAGCACTCCGATTACTTTCTGACTATGGCCATCTGCTGTTCTGACATGCGATTTAATAGGCTTAAATTCCGGCATTGCGGTAAAATCTTGTTGCGCAAGCGTAGAACCTATGCAACTAATATTCGCGCCTGTATCCAATAGACCAAGCTCGGTAAAAGTTAAAAATGACACTTCGGCATAGCTGCGCATATCGGTGGGATTGCAAAAAACTGTCGAAACTATAAGCTTGCTATGTTGCTTGATTGCTGAATAATAATTTTTCAAGCGCTGCGTACGCTGAGAAAAACGGGGTTTTTCTTCATAAAAAATCTTATTTCGGACTTGCAAATAATTAGCTAACCGTTCCTGATATGGTAAAAATCGTAATTTAATATTTTTAGCTATTTCTATATTTTTGGAATGTGACTGTAAAATCGGTGTAGGGACCAAGCTTTTGCTTCGGTCCACCGGTACAAAGTTCGTATGGGAATTAATTAGATTTTTGGGGGCATCCGACAGCTGCTGAATGCACCCTTCTGTTGGTTTTCCGAAGCTTTACGGATACAGTTTTGGCACTGGGGCTTATAAATGTTGGGTGCCCCACATCCGTAACAAAATATACGGCGGTCAGCAAGGCAGTTTTCCCACAGATGCCCTTGCTCTTCGCAGTTCCAACATTTAAGGTTGGCATGACATCTACGAATTGCTGCGATGTCAAAGTTTGTATCTTCTGAATTTTCTACCTCCGGTTCATTGAAAGACTCTTCTAGTCCATATACTTGGCGACGGCCAATAGTCCTGGATTTATTCATACCATCAGTGCGACAACTGAGCTCATGAACTAAATTCTCGTTCATTTGGACCAATCTACGTAGATGGCCAACTGAACTTATTGACTGGTATAGCAGTTTATGTCGGGTTTCGGGTAATAGATTATTTTTTAAAATTTCGATTAACTCCTCCTCGTCGATTTTAATTGCAAATTTATCGATCAGTGATGCTACAGCGTCATGGAACGCCACAAATGGTTCCCCAGGGTTTTGCTTCCTAGCTCTTACCAGTTCTTTGCTCATAAAATCGGAGCGATAATCTTTATACTGATGGCGAAGTGCAGTACAAAATTCTGTCCAGACTATGTGGTCTACCTGCTTGTGGTACCGCCAGTACCAGTCACGGGCTTTACCTAAGAATAACACATGTAAGTGCTTACAGAGACCCATAAAGTCGCTGTCTAAAGTTTCATCAGTCAATGTTTTGACTCTATATATAAATTCTTCTACCCCTAATCCTTCGGTAGACCCATCAAAATGAAGATTCCATTTTTGCATGGTGTCAGCAATTTTTCCATTTCGGAATGACGAACTACTAGGCGACACCGGGATTGGGGTTGTCAACACTCTTGGAAAGGGTGTTGCTTGTATTTGCAATGATGACATAACGCGAGTGATTGACTGTTCGATCATCTCCTGAATTATCCTATAGTCCACTCCCAGATTTTGGCGGGTATTATTGGACTGAGTGGGTCTTCCTCTTCTTCTTACACCAGGAGCTGGTCGTGCAGGAGCGGTTTCAGGTGGATTCGTGCTATTGCTAGCGTCGAGTCCTGATTGTGGTACATCACTAACATCTGGTAACCTTGCTGTTGAATTCTCGCCACTCTGGGTCGGAGCTGGATTAAGAGATTTTGCTAGACTGCGCGTTACCGTTCTCCCTATGTTCGTAGATGGAGGCGGAGCAGATTGTTTTCCTCTCGGCGAGCAATCTCCAACAACTAATTTAATTGAGGCTGGATCAATCACAGCACTACAACTGGGACATTTAGCATGGTTTACCAACCAACCTTCCAAGCAAAGTTTGTGGAAAACATGCCTACAAGGGGTGCAATAGCAAGACTGTGTGTTGTCCATTACTAACTGGCATAGACCACAGTGGTTATCAGCTGTCTCTGACGACGGCTGTACATTTGGTGGGCTGCGTAAAGGCAACATGATTCATTAATATTTTCCTGATTTGTGACATTGGTAACATAATAAAGTAGAAGTTATTCAAATTTGTTTTTTTTTTTTTTTTTTTTAATAACGAAATATAATCGCCGCAATGAAAGTAAGTAATTTATCTGGATTATTGAAACTACTGTAGAAAACGGTTTGTAACATTCAATATTTTAATCTAGTCAGAAATGTTCGGCAAGGATATGCAAAGCAGCATATGGCCAAGTTCCGGGTAACTTTTGGCTCCACGAAGACTGAGATTCCCTTAACCATCAACAAGCTATCAAGTAGCAATCAGTACTGATATCTTAGCAAAATATGCAGTATTCTAAAATTGTATTTGAAAGTATTTATACCTAAGCAAACCTAATCTGTTGTTTCTCCAAAATTATAAGAAAGAAAACGAGCAAATGTATGGGACCGATTGTATAGCTGGTGTTAATAACTATAGTCGTGTTTATATATAGGCACTCAACAAGATAGTAAGGTCAGATTCTCGGCATAATTCAAGCTCTGAATTGTAAGCATCGTAGTCATAATTACTATCTTGTATACTACCAGTATCTGCGCATGCGGAAGATAGACTCAACCAGTCACATCGACGTCAGCGTGCGTGAACAATAATATAAAGACTCATTTTTTTTATTTTTTTTTATATTCAACCTCGGGCCCCACGTTGGGCGCCAAAAATTTATGTAGCATGTACTGTGTTGAAGCTACTCTAGCAATACATATCGGGTAGCAACGGTGACGGCGGTTGGCAGCCAATCTTCACAAAATAATTCGGGAAGTATTCACCGAGGCTCCTCGTGGTCGATTTAGCATGGCAGGGCGGGATCCTCTTGCTCCCTAGCTCTTTCGGGTGGGGGGGGTTCTTTGTGGCCATGTCTCGACCTGCATACACAATTTTATTTTAGGATCCCTACAGAATCTAAATTGAAGACCGATCCTCCAAAGAAACAAAATCTCAAACAGGTATAACTAAACGAGCACTAAAAGTGCCAATACAATGGTGATAGCTTTCATTAGGGCATATATATTCCGTAGAGGCGAAGTCTTGGATGTAAGCTGACTCTCGCGTTCGATACCCTCCCAGCCATGATCTTCAGCGTTTAAGGTTTTGAAGATCCCAAAAAAAACATCCTTCTACGACATTATATCACCATGTCACCAGGAAAGAAAACTTAGCAATTCATATTCAAAATCCGTAATTAATATTTATTATAAACAAAATCATTATTCAAGGAAATTTAATCCTTCCGTTAGATAATCTGCATCTTAGTACAAGTGGCAGTAATGATTCAACAATAATTCAGTAACTAAACTAGTCAGTTGATATTTTTACAATGGCTCAAAAATTCTTCAAAAATAATTCATTTCATAAACAGTTAAGTAAATATTTTTTTTCTTATTGCGCAAAATAAAAAAAAATCTCATAATTTCGCTAAAGTGCATTTAATAATTATAGAACAAGGCTAGGCAACGAAAAGAATGACATTAGTAAATTGAACTACAGTGTAATCGGCAAAAAAAATGTATTATAATAGAGTCAATATAATTGTAGTTGATTGTTAATTTTATGGTCGAAAAAAAATTATGGGCAACAGAAGGTTAAGCTCGAAGCGCATGGGCAAGTCGGAGCGCAGCGCAACCAGCTGATCAGTGAATACAATTATACATATTTGTGTACATATATTTAATTCTGTTAAATATTTTCTCTTTTGTGTTGCTTCTGTCTCAGCTAATATTTGAGCGGGGTGTAGGTAAAATCAAAGATAATAAGCATTCACCAAACTGACACGGCCATAAACATCTCGATCGAAGCTAAAGCGTAATGTGAAACAGAAAGTCGGAAAAAGCTCCGCAGGTGCGCATGTCAACTTGGCTATGCTTATCTGTGCCAAAAATAAGAAAATAGAATCAAAACAAAAGGTACAGACTTACATGTATTCCTCGATGAAAGGCCTTCCAGCGGAGAGTTTGCAGCAAATTTTATTTTTTTCTTTAAATTTGCTTTCTTTTGTCTTCTGTGGGGCTTTAAATTGTTTTGATTATTTATTATGGCACAGGAGGGTTTTTAAATTGTGAGAAAAGATACTCTCCGAAACTAAGTGGGCAAAATTCTCAAAAATATATAAAAAAATTTCAGAAATGACTTGGGACTCTACCCCAACAAGAAGGGGGATAAATTTATACTATTTTTTCTTCTCTCTATATACATAAAGATATATATGTATGTATATAGAGGTAAATTTTTGTTTTCACTGCACTTGCACGAGGTTTTTAGAGGGCCCTAATAAATGCACTTTGCGCAAACTTTTGGAACTCTCTTACAAGATTTAATAAGCTATTTTTTTACTAAAAATAATGTAACAGAAATGCATCTGCACGCTCCGGCCAACTTAATGGTCGATGTCATCTGGGCTTCTGATCAGCGGCGCGTCAATGGGGCCCAAAAAGCTACTCCCTCTTCCGGATTCCAGACTGTGGAAACGGCGCCTGCCCTTTCTTGCTGGCATGAGCAAGGGAATGGCAGCTGATCCGCAGTTGAGGCTGACGTATTTAATGGGGCAGAAATGGCATTGCCGTCCCAAGAAATTACAGTGCCGTCCAATGGGCACACGTGGCGGCTGCCTCAAAATAAGTGGCTTTACTGTCAGAGACGGCGGCGGTAAGATTGATTCCTCCAAAATTACTTTCGGCATGCAGGCAAGAACTGGTTAAAACTGTGACCAGATCTTGGCACAAAGAAATATATGCCGGTGTGGTGCTGGTGAGGTGCTGGTGGCCGGGTGGCGTAGCGAAAGGTTTTTCGTCAAACGAACACAAAATTAAGATTTCGCCAATCGGCCACTTTTAGGGTTTTTTGTTTTTGTTCAATTTAATTGGGATTTAAATTTTAAGTACGACTGATGCCCGAGCTTGTTGCTTTTAATTTAATTTTTTTGGTGGGGCTATGTCCGAACCGCCGTAGCCAGACCTTCGATTGTAAAAGTAATTTTGGAAAAGAAGGGTTATATCCGGGACCTACAGGCTTTTATAGGGTATCAGAGCTTTTTTCTTTCGCGGATTAGATTGAAGATAGCTGCGCTGCCAACGTGCACGCAGGCGCTTTATAGCAGCGGCAGAATCATTCGCAGCTGACCGTGACAGACAAAAGCTGATCGCTATAGCGTCGTTACACATACGCAAGCTGTTAGGATCGCTTACGCGGTTTAATTTAAATAGGAAAACTGCGACCATTACAGATGTCCGTCTGTCTGTCCGTATGTATGAACGCAAGGATCTCAGAACCTATAAGAGCTAGAGACTTGAAATTTTAGCTGAAGGTCCTCCTAGTCCCCGCGTAGATCGATTTTGATATCGATAAATTGCCCCGTTTCCAAGTAATCGATTAAAGTCGATATTTATTTTTATATTTTAGTATCTTTAAGGCCCATTTTGGCCCAAGGGATTTTGAATGACAATTTTTTACTTATTATAAATTTACAATTTCCTACCGACTTTTCGTATAGCTTTACAGGGTATACTGCTAATAGGCCAGAAACGGTTTCCCTCACTTTTACAATTTTGACGGCGACGCCCAGCTGATGCATCATCGAGGGTCAATGAAGACCCCTACTGCAATAAATTACACCTAATTAATTACAATATTAAAATTTAAAACAAAATTTGTAAATTTATGTGAGTAAAATCAAAATTGTAAAAGTGAGGGAAACTTTTTTTTGTCTGGTGTGGCTGTTACGTAGAGGCGGCAGCAAGTAATGCGGTCAGTTGCGAGTTCGAACCCTGGCTAGGGAACGTTTTTTTTTAGTATATCTTTATTATCTGCATTTGGTGTTGGAATAAGAGGGTTCCGGGTATCCCCTAGTCGGGAGCTCCCGACTAGAACCGCTTGTTTTCTTTTCTGGAATTTATTCTTTTTGAAAACTTGGATCTTTCTTAAATATATTTTAAAAAATTTTATTGTGTGAACAAACAAACAAATTTAATAAAGTCCATCGCTTTTAATCATTTCTGCATATTAAAACTATTTCGATTTTGTCCAGGTCATTTGCCTTGCTCAAATATTTAATTTTAAGACATCTATTATGTAGCTTGTATATTTTGTAAAATAAACTAGCTGATAATATTACAATGATGAATAATAGCGTGCTTATTAATTTTAAATCTAGTGATTCGACTTCAACTTTATTTATAACATTTGCAGATGAGTCCACTGCTTTAGTATCTTTAAGGCCCATTTTGGCCCAAGGGATTTTGAATGACAATTTTTTACTTATTATAAATTTACAATTTCCTACCTACTTTTCGTATAGCTTTACAGGGTATACTGCTAATAGGCCAGAAACGGTTTCCCTCACTTTTACAATTTTGGTTTTACTTACATAACTTTACAAATTTTGTTTTAAATTTTAATATTGTAATTAATTAGGGGTAATTTAATGCAGTAGGTGTCTTCGTTGACCCTCGATGATGCATCAGCTGGGCGTCGCCGGATGTGGCACGCTGATGCTCCTTCGTTGGCGCAAGCGCGGTATGCCTCTCGCACTTTGTTTCTCAGTTCCCGGTTCTCTCCGGTGGTGCGCAATGTTGTCACGTATATTCACAAGACGGTGAATATGCTGGTCCCTTGCAGTCCTTCGGACATCTTTTCCTCAGAGTTCGTAGCTTCTTTGGGGATGGCGGTAAGGTTTTTATTTGTTTTTTATGATTTTAATGTGAGCTGAGTGAGATGCGTTGTTGGGAACTGTGGCGGTGTACTTGAAAATAATAGCACTCTACTCAGTCAGTAATTATTTCCATTTAAAACCATGTATTATGCTGATGACGATGATTCTTGGTGGACATTCGGTAATGTTTTCCTTTAATGTTGGTTTCGCTGGTTTAGTTGACTCGGCCACCATTTATTATGTTGAAGATTCCATCATTGCTCAGCTATCTAAGTAGGTTTAAAAAAAAAAACTTCTATTCAATTGTTGCCATTTATTGAATTGATTGTTCACATAGTTCTTGAATGACAACTTAGCCTAACGCTGAGTCGCTGCTTCGGCAGATAAGTCAGCGGCAGAGTATCCTTATGTATATAAGCTTATATATAACATGAAAAGTGAATGAGAGGGCTTTGATTATGCCCGCTACATACAAATGGTATCATGGTACATTGCACTTGAAATGTGCTGGGTTTTTGCGTTGTGTTAACGTAGCGACAAAGTGTCGTTGTTTGTATTATGTATACTCAGCGACGTAGTGTTGCTGTTCACTCTGTTATACTCTGGGTACAGTGTACCCTCGCATACTAAGAGATATCAAAGTAGACAGAAATCCTTCGCAGGAGATAAGGAATCTCTAAAAAAAGTTTCAACGTATATGATGTCATCAAAAATTACGAAGTACGAAAAGTAGTGAAAAAATTACTGCAAAATATGATGTTAGCGATTTGTATACTAATGGAATTCTTAACTTAGGTCAGTTCTTCCAAAGGCTTGAAATGCAAGCCGGTATGCATCAAATCAGCCAACTCAAAGTGGGAAAATATCTTTGAACAAGTTTCAATTGATAATTAAAAACAAATGGGCAATAAAATATTTAAAACATTAAGAGTAGCGCTACTCAACCCGGTGACCCTAATAAAAGAAGAAAAATAAAAAAGCTATATTGTCTACATGTCTTAATGATCCAATACAAGGAAACCCAATCAATGCTTTTGATAGAGTAATAGTAGACACGATCGGACCACTATATGCAGTTACATTGATATGGGACTTAACAAAATATCTTGTTGCCATACCTATTGCAAAGAAAAACGCAAATGCTGTCGCTAAAGTTATATTTGAATCTTTTATTCTGAAGTACGGTCCAATGAAGACGTTCATTACGGACATGGGAACAGAATATAAAAATTTAACACTTAGTGACTTGGGTAAATATTTAAAAATTAAAAACATAATATCTATAGTATAGATAGCATAGAAGCAATTTATAATAAAGATGATTAAGCAAAAAGAAAGTAAATATAGGTTAGAAGTATCATATGAAAGAGCTAGAATAATGATCAAAGAACATAAGAAAAAAGAATATGGAAACAGTAGCAATCAATTTAATAAAGACTAAGCTCTGAAGGGCAATGCAACAGCTATGAACAAACAATTGTTCAAATAACCAAAAAATTAACAGACAAAGTCAAAGAAGAATCAGTAGACGTAATTTCAGCGAAATCTCCAACAAAAAAAATCGAATTCTCCAACAAATCCAGAAAATAGAAAAGTTGACAAGTCTCTGGAATGAGCCTATATTACGGCCCCCTCTTTGGCACATTACTATTGCCCATATGAGTTAGTTTTCGGCAAACAGGGCAATTTGCCAAAATACTTTAATAAAATATATAATATTGATCCTATATATAATATAGAGGACTTCGCTAAGGAAACCAAGTTTAAGCTAGAACAGGCATTATAAAAGAGCTGGGATAATGTTAGAAAAACGTAATATGATATAATATATCATATTATAAAATATAATAAGGTTATCAACTTTAAATTAAGAATAGCAGATAAAGTTTTATTAGGAAACGATACTGGCCGTAAATTAAAACCAGTTTATTTAGGCCCTTATGAAGTAATAGGAATAGAAGATAGAGATAACATTACAATAAAAGATAAAAAGGTAAAAAACAGAAAGTGCATAAGGATAGGTTAAAAAATTTTACTTTATAATCATTTTAGTGTGGCCATTGTCATTATTGTTTTTATTATTAAATTGAATATTTTTACATTTTATTTATTTTTACAATACATAAACAAACGGCCTGATTAGCCATACAAAATCACAAAAAAATAATATATATACATATATAAAACCTTTTAAATATTATTACATGCAAATATATATTCGCAAACGAAAAAAATGTTAAATTATAATATTACGTTATTCCTCTAAAAAGGTGTAGTGTGTATATGCCTGTACTAAAATATAAATTATGCGGCCCTTTATTGCATACAATAACATTAAACAAGCCCAGAGCCACTTAATGTATTGGTTTTGGCTCATATTACGCAGCGAGGTTCACTAGCCTCACTAGCTGACCGTTTATGCTTACACTGCATATCCCACGCTCCGTCTAACCGCATTCCATGAGCAACATATATGTGCTCACTAACACAGGCATATACAAGCTACTCACTCTTCCTCTCTTTGTATCTGTTAACCAATAACAGCATAAGTATATTCATGTATCCATAGGCTAAGAGCATTATATTGACTTTGAATAAATTCATTCTATAGAACGATGCAAACTAGCACTGATGTGATCTTGTCAATCAAGTGGAATATCATTATGACTTGGACCTGTGTCAGTGCAAAATCAATCAAAAGAATGTTACAACAAACAAAATGGGAACAATAAAGAATCCTAATAAAATTATAAACTATTGCAAAATATAAGCTACAACAGCAGCAGCAGCAGTAACGGCAGCAGTACCTATAACAGCAACAAAAACAGCAGCAGCAGCGGCAACAAAAAAAGCTAAGCTGAGTACAGTGAACACAAATATTTAGGTTTTGTCTATGTTAAGACAACAACAATCAAAGAAAAATCCAAGTGAAAAAAAGAGAGCAGCGGAATGGAATTGACCTGTGCGATGACCAGCATCGGCACCGCCTGAGCGCATAGACTCGGACAACAGTAAAAAAGAAAAAACTTTAAACCATCAAAGTGGATTCTGTCAACTTCGAGGATTCTGCTCCTCTTGAGTACATTAGGTGAGTACTGAGCAAGAAATCAAAAGAAACCACCTAAAAAGACAACGTGGGGGACAAATAAGGAAACTCCTCCAGCGAAGAAGACTCGAACTGGATCTTCTGACGACAGACAGACGATATCCGCTCATTGTGGATATTGCTCCTAATTGTAGCAATCGTGAGCGTAGCACAGTTTTTGTTAACACTGTACGTCAAACGCAATAAAATTATAAAGAAACGCTATATAAGCAGGCAAAAAATCTTGAAAGTAATCTCAAAAGAATTAGACAAATTTTTACATGCATATTTTTAGTATTGTGTGAAACCCCAAGAAATTTAAAAATTAAATAAAAATAAAAATTAAAAAAAAAAATCCAACATTATGGCCACCCAAAAAGTCTTTGTCAGAAACAATCACCTTAATTGGTGTCAACGACCCCTATAAGTGTATCAGAATTTGAAAACTCGTATATGGATGATTGCAGTTTAGAACATTTACCGTTAATACATTGCACGAAAACTCAAAAAGCAAAAGAATTGGCAACCCTTTCGGGTATACAAGTTAAATCAATCATTGAAGACCATCTATTACTAGGAAGAACAATAGACTTAGTAGTATTCAAAAAATAAATGATAAATCCAAATGGAATGGAATGATATTGCTAATCATATCAGAGAAGTTCGAAATAATTTCAATAAATCGTACGGATGCCTAATCCAAACCAGGATTATTCAAACTACGACAATTAACAAACATGCCAACGTATTAGTTGAATGCTTTAATGAAGCGCGTCAACTAATTTATGACAACAGAGAATGATTAACCAGCAAACATTGGTCTCAAGTATTTAAAGTCATATGCAAGTTTAGAGAAAACTTGCTAACCATCAAAGAAAGGCATAAGCTCACAATATCAATCCCAGCAGTCTTGAGTACACCTTTGACATTTGTAACAGAAGCAAAATCTGAGTTAAGGGAAGACTAAGATTTAGATTCTGACACTAAGGAAGAATGGAAGCCACAATTGTCAGAAGAAGATATATTTAATCTTACAGTCCAAGCGGTAATAACATTACCCGAACTATCGGATCAAGAGAATCCTGATATCGATTCAAAAAACAGTGAATTTGAAACACTGGATTTGGTAGATACCAATCCTGAGACAAACATGGCACAAACACCAGTAGAATTTCTTAAATAAGCCTCATCAATGCAAAAAATCTAATAAGCCATGAACAATCAATTGTTCAAATAATCGACAAATTAACAGAAAGTCAAAGGAGAATCAATAGACGTAATTTCAGCGAAGTTACTAAATCTCCAACACAAAAATAAAACAGCAAATAAATACGTCCAGGAAATAGAAAAGTTGACGGTCTCTGAAAGGAGCCTATATCAATGATGGCTTATCAGCAGTTCCAGCTGTTACAACACGACCCCCTCTATGGCACATAACTATTGCCCATATAGTTTTCAGCAAACAGAGCAACTGGACAAAATACTTAAACAAAATAGATAATATTAACCCTATATATAATATAAATGATTACGCTAAGGAAACCAAGTTTAGACTAGAAGAGGGTTCAGGTTATTCCCTAGTTGGGAGCTTCCGACTAGAACCTCTTACGTGTTGTTTAAGGAGCAGCTTAGACATTGTCTAAGTTGTTAGTCCTACTCATGGAACGTTTCTTCGGCGATTTTTTATGTAGAAGATAAATCTTCAGAAAAATATTTACGGATGCTATTACGATTATGATTAGCAGTATGTTTGTTAACTGCAAATGGGGTGTGGTGTCTACGTTTACTACATTGGCAGTGTTATCATCTGCCTTGGATTGTGTTCCACCCATTTTTATACAATGACTCTTTCTGGTATTAAAAGTCATATTTTGTTTTATTTTATTTAGCTTTTATAACTAACCTGTGCATACGTAACAAAAACTATTTTTGCTGGCCCTAGAATGGGATGGTTTTTACTTTTACATAGAGTAAGGTTGACAAAACTATTCCTTTCTCTATTTTAGAACATGATATCAATTCTCTATGCCGGTGTAAAATTTATATGGCTTCCATTCGAAAGTTTGGATTGTCGGTGTGTATTTTATCAATTTTGTCTTCAACCATTACGAAAAATATAAAAATGTATATCGTTTCTAGGTTGTTTGCTCTGCTATGTAACGTTTCTTTATAATCTTTTTATGCTTTAAATATGATAGAAATTGACAACTAGTTACACTTGTAATTATGAGCAAAAGGATCCACAGTGGATGTCATCCGTGTGATCGACTATGTTGACATTAGTGACCACGTTGGCCGTATTGTCTTTTGATTCGCTTGAATCAGCACCGAATGAACACATTTTGTGAATTTTTTTTAATATTTAGTGCCACTACTGTACGGGGCACGACAAGACGATAAAACAACAACTGTTTAAAATTGTCGTACGCATGCTCATTTGGCTGCGGAGAAAAAACTTATTTTGGTTCGTGAACCTGTCAAGTAATACCCTGGGTAAACAGAACAATTGTAAATTATAATGGGGTGCTCTAGCTTACCATTTGGCAGATCCAGCGACGAAAGTACTTTCGGCGGTGTCCACTGACGAGTGGTATTTATAAATATGTTTAAAGGAAGGGTTTATTTTTCTGACGCACTGTTTTAGATGAATTAAAGTTTTAAAATTTTCATTAGCCGACAAAAATCACTTTGCTTTTCACTTATTGTGTAAATCGGCAACTTTTCGCATTGGCACATTATACCCAACGCCAAAAAAAAAACATTTAAAAAAGAAATAAAAGAATAGTATTCAAACCCAAAACACAAAAAAAATATGCAACTTCTTCGTCGCCAGGTTGGCCGCTCGGTAATTAACTATTATAACTTATTCAATTAAATTATTTGAGCATAGCAACTTGTTAAATCAAAAATATTTTTCACTGCGGGTTATGGCTCGGAACATTACCAACGGCGACACTTTCTATTGCTAACTTATAACATTTTTTTTTTCTATTTTGTGTGCGTCGATCCGTGCTCGTTTAGCACATGCCGAACACTACTGTGTCAGGTGGCGATGATCTGCCATGCTCCCTGTGCCCGTAATTCCGATTCTGCTCGTTTATTTCAGAGAGTGAGAAACTGAGCTTAGGGGTTTCTGCGGGGTGTTTCGCACTTTTTGGAAAATGCATGCCTCCTTGGTGGAATTGGGGGCCAAAAATTTGTTGGGTGACGTTTCACCCTGAAATTCATTTCCAAGTATATATATGAAAATTCATTTGAGACGTATTTTTCACTTTTCGCAAAATTCAAACTTCTTCGGGGGGAATGCGATTTAAAGATTTTTGGGCGAAGTTTTAAGTTGTGTCCGATTTGCTTCTATACTTATTTTCCACCCGCAACAGTGGTAAATTGGCGGAAAACGGTTGTATGAAAGTTTTTTGTTTACCATCCGATCGGCCTCAAACTTATTTTCAAAGATCTTTGTTCAAATTCATTTGAGGGGTGTTTCACACTTTTCGAAAAATACGTTCCTCCTTGGTGGAAATGGAGGTCAAAAATTTGGTGGGTGAAGTTTCGCGCTCAAATTCATTTCCAGAGATCTATAAGAAAAATCATTTGAAACGTGTTTCACACTTTTCGCAGAATTCAAACTTTTTCAGGTGGAATGCGACTCAAAGATTTTTTGTGCGAAGTTTTAAATTGTGTCCGATTTGCTTCAAACTTATTTTTTTTAAAGCTCTACATAAGAACTTAATGAATACGTGTTTCAGCGATTTGGGAAATTCCACTCGCAACAGTGGTAAATTGGCGGAAAACGTTTGTATGAAAGTTATGTGTTTACCGTCCGATCAGTTTCAAAATCATATCAAATTTTGTTGAGAACATTGATTTTATAACATACGTGCCACGGGTAAGGCCCGGGTTATACCCGCTAGTATATATATATATTATTATATATATTATATTATTTTATATTTATATTTTATTTTTGTTGTCACAAAAATCCTACTAAAACTAAAAGAAATCTACTACTTACTAAGTGTCAAACCAATTGTTAGTCACAACTGCATTAACGAAAATTCCATTGCCTACTTTTTGGGCACACTACAAAAATAGTCAACTAATTTTTGTTAACAAGCGCCATGACAACCCCCCGGACCAAAATCGCACTTGGGGGTACCACAAGGGTGATAAGCGCTTGTGACATGGACTGAAAGAAAAGTTATTGTTTAATATCTTTTGCATGATATTTTCCAATTAGATTACCCTGCATATCTTCAATGTCATAATAACTATTTCCTAGCTTATGACGAATTCTTGCTTTTACGAATGTCGGGGTGCTGGCCTTGGAGCAGGTCGAGGTTTCGCCACTTGAGGTATTGTCTGGAAAAACACTTCTCGCTTCCTAACAACGCTTCTCAACTTAGTTATGCTTTCAATCTTTTCATATAAAAGCTCGTGTTGGATTTCAGGTAATAGATTTGATCTAATAGAGGCCAATAAATATGCTTCCGGCAAGGGTTCAGATAATTTATCTACTATTGCAACAACAGCTTCGTAACACTCATCGAAGGATTCGTTGTCCTTTTGCTTGCGACGGTCGATTGCAGCTCGAATGTTCACATCTGTACGCTCTTCCCTGAACGGAACTCGCAAGGCGTTTTTCAATTCTTCCCATTTTATTTCATGTACGCTTTTGTGATAGCGCCAAAAACACTCGGTTGCGCTTCCCTCAAACAAATTACTAACATAACGAGCTAATAGTTCGTAATTGCCGTCTAAAGTTTGGATGGTTAATGCCTCTACGCGATATATAAAGTCTTCAACAAATATGCCTGACCTACCGGAAAACTTCAGTTTCCAATTGGCGATTATTTGGCTTATCCGATCTGGACGTAGCTCGGTTCCTAATGAAGAAAGCCTGGGCATTAAATTAGTCGGAGTCATACTAACAGGAGTTGCTCGATTTTTGGGCCTTGTTGCATTGTTGGCATCATTGGACGTTCGTGGCAACACATATGGGTCAGCTTTTTGTGCCACTAAACCTTGAGACGTGGTAGGTGGACTGGTTAGTAAGGGTAGTGAACGAGATTGCGAAGAAGATGCTACTTGACTGGTAAAAATCGTCATCAGGTTTCTAAATCCTTCATTTAGCGACTGAGTAATTAGCTCAGTTTGTTAAACTGCCTGCAAGGTCAGGACATCGGCCAGTGTTTGCTGCAGTTCGCTAATAATCGGGGATGTCTCCCTATTGGCTAAGTTGGAGGTTTCTTCGAGGTTCTGTGGAGCGTGGTCCATATTGATTCGCTCAGCGGTTGTATTGCTTTTATGAGCTCTAGTGACGGTTGGCATGTTTATCGATGGTAGACTTTGAGTCGACTGACTCAAATCGGAGTTGAAAGTTAGATTTAAGGTAGAGGATTGTAATGATGCTCTACAAACGGGACAAATGTTTCTGTTGGAAACCTTCCGATTAAAACATACCCAATGAAAAGTATGATTGCAGCTGGTCGATAAAAGTTGAGCTCTGTGATCAATATCTTTAAGTCAAATGTAGCACTCAACCTCATCAGCTAAGTTTTCACAACTGCGGGCTACGAACATGACCAATTTGCCACGGTTTCTTAAAAGCAGTTATATTTAACATTCGTAATTAAGCTTAAAAATAATATCAAAAGAAATTTTTTTTTTTTATAAAAACATCAAAATAATTAATATATCCGGAACTTATGAGCCACTTTCCTGAGTAATAATAACACTGTTCATAAATGTGCAACAAGTAAAGGCATTTATAATATACGATATCTACAACATGTTGTATACGATAGTTTCTTTAGGATATGTTGATGAAGCAACGATCAGCCGCATAGCAAACGGCAGTATGCCTGATCGCTAGAATTATCAAGTATCACATAAGTATGCTACCGTCTTTCACTGAAAATCAGCGGTATACTGTAATATAAGGTTAATCAATCCAATTGCCTTCCTAGTTAAGAAAACGCACCAGCAACACTAAGAAGACCAGGATCATTAGCCACCAGTTTATTTTACAGGAAGATTTTAACAGGTAGCATTGAAAGATGGAACAAAATGTTATAATCTATGCCTGAAACAAGGTGAAATAACACAAAGAAGAGGAAGGGATGTTTGGTAACTGGGTGGTGATCATTTAAACAATTCACGTATCCAGTGGGCCACTTAGGGTATCTTAATACCTTGTTTCCATTTAGCGGTAGGCCGTAGCACTTGTCCACGTTTTAAACCAGCATCCAGCAAAAATTCCACAAAATAATTAAGAGTACAAGGATAGTTCACAATAGTTACTGTTGATTGCGGAGTTAGCTTTAATTTGAAAAACCAACCTATCCAGTAATCAGAACTAATGGACATGCGTTTATTTCTTTATAGGTTCGGACCTGAGCTATTTAGAAATGCTAGGTAATCCTTAGCCGTTCAACAATAAACAAGGACAAGGGAAATGGAACTATGTTCCAACTGATTGAGTAAAGTCAGATGTTATCGACTGAGAAAAAAATTGCTCTATTGTATTTAAGATCGGGGCTTGCCGGATCAGGCCCCACACGTTTTTTTATAATTAATAATAACTATAACATAATAACTATAACATACAACATAGTTGCAGAGTCGAGCTGATAGAAGTATAGACACCTTACGGAGCACGCGCTAGTTTTCTGGCTTTATCTCGTCGGCGATGGGGGTTCAGGAAAAAAATTCCGAGATGTCAAATGCTCGTTTGCAAATTATTAATTATTAAAATTTCGCGTGTTGTTTTGGGGGAACAGGTCGCCTATCAATCGGTTGGAACGACATCATAGAAAAAGAAAAGAGAAGAAGTGTACGATAGCTACCCCAGAGATGGAAATTGGAAGCAGCCCACCCTACCATGAGGCCAAGGGCCAAGACATTTTTGAGACGATCCCTTGTACACCCTTGATATTGTTTACATTGACTTAAGTCTGCTTTTCATCAATCCCGGAATGGGAAAGGGTCTTAGTTAGAATTCATGGTAACTTCTTTATTTATGTCAATTAGATCTTTCATTTAAGTTGTGGTTATTCCTTAACATTCCAAAAACTATTACAACATATAAATGAGTTAATTTTACTTTAAATTAGAAGCAATGATCATTTATTATATTATAGTTGCTTCCCTACCACTAACCAAATTTTACATATCTTTTGCCTACTCTAGGCAAAAAATAGTTGATTTATTTTATTACAATACCGAAGCGAAAAGTTGCTGAAAACAGTAAGGGTTAATATGTATATTTTATATATGCAAATATGGCAAAGACGAAAATATATATCGTTATAATAAAAGTAGGATTAAGCCATGCAGGTTATATTATGCGGCTTAAGGCCATTTTAGCTGTTTAATAAATTTTCCGGAGGTGTGCGTAATATTTAGTGCCACAACTGTACGGGGCACAGCTAGAGCTCAGAGCTCAGAGAGAGTTCTCAGTTGAGAGTGATTGACGTGTTTTACTTATGCTCCAAGATTTTTATATATTTTTGCGCTTAAATGCTGCTTTTTATTTCCAAATTTTGCATTTTTTGTGCTTTATTTAAAAAGCTTTTATAACTTGTGCAAAGTGTTTCTGTTGTGCAGCGTAAGTCTGTTAATTATTGCATTTATTAAACATGGCGTCAGTTCCGTATTGTTGTTATTGCCTGTTTTCATTCTTTTGCTTTGGTGCTCCCCTGTGCAAACACTTGTTTGTGCGTGTGTTCGCTGCTGAAAATTTCTTCTTGTGCATCGCGCTCTCGCAAATTTTTGCTGTTGCTCTTCGCTCCAAACAATTTGTTTGTGTACGAATAGTTATTTTTTGAGCGTTTACTTGCTTTATTCTTGTGCACTGTGTTTTGTTTTGCTCTGCGCTCTCGCAACTTTTGCTTACTCTTTTAACGCTGGTAGTAACTATGTCGTGCTGTAAGAAACCTTGCACGTTCAAGCAGGCTGATGATTCTGCATTGCCGCAATTTGTTAATTGCTGGCTGTGTGAGAATATAATGCATGCTAAATGTGCAGGTCTCACTGGGCGTGATTGCGACAAGATCGCTGCAATTGCCAAGAAGGGCTGCGGCGGCTTGCGTTGGTCGTGCCCAGAATGCATCGACAAGCAAATTGATTTCTCCAGAATGTATAAGTCTGTGAGAAATCAATTCTTAAAACTAAATAACGTGGCTAAGCAGGTCTCGAGTAGTTTTGATTCGAGTTGTGAGTTGCTTAGCAAATATAAATTCGAGTCTCCAACCAATCGCAGGCTGGAGCCTCAATTTTTGCAGTTGCCCTGTCCGTCTGTCCAGACACCTTTGCGTCTGTTGTCCCTACCGAGCAACTTGGATACATCTCCAATGTTGTCATTATCGCCTTCTCCGAGCGACTGTCCAAATATTACCCCAGTTTTATCCCCTGTAATAGTCCCATTAGACCCCGTACCTGAACCTGTCCCAGTTAGCCAAACTGCCTCAGCCTCCTCAGCTCCTGGCCGCAAAGGTAGACCTGCTCGCAATCTTGCCCAGATTGTTAAAAACAATCATGGTGCCTCCTTGGCTCCACCAAATCCTGTTCTCCCTCCAGTCCCTTCAGCTCCTACGTTAACTGTTGTTGCCCCTCGTAGGCAAGTTTTTGTGTCTCGACTTTCGTCTGACACCACCTCTGAGTCATTGGCAGCCCATATTGCTAGCAAATCTTCTGCTAGCGTGTCAATAACCAAATTTAATTTCTCAACTCCTCGTGAAATATCATCTTTCAAAATAAATGTTTCACATGATATGTTCCCAATCATTTGTGATCCCAAATTTTGGCCTCCACATATGATTGTCCACGAGCTCAAGCCAAAAAAGCGTAACCAGCCTGTCACCCTTCCAGACCCTTCAATACAGGGTACCATCTCTGCCCCAAAAAACTAACTTCTTCTGACCAAGTCTTTATTCATTATCAGAATGTCAGAGGTCTTATTTCAAAACTTAAAAATCTTTCCTTCGATTCGGATATAATCGCATTTTCAGAAACATGGTTAAATTCAACCATATCTGATTTTGAGGTTTTTTCGAATAATTTTATTTTGCATAGAAATGATCGGCCGACTCGAGGTGGTGGGGTATTAATTGCCGTTAAAGCCACTCTCCAGTCAGAACTTTTCTGTTTTAGTACGCCTACTGACGCTGAGATTGTCTCAGTCAAGGTGTCTTTTCCTACACGGAATATTTATATTTCATGCTCTTATGTTCCTCCTTCTTCTGATATTCAAGTTTATATGAAACATATTTCTTGCATTAAAGAAGTTTCTTCACACGTGCGTTATTGTGTTGGGTGATTTTAATTTGCCGAACATCTCTTGGTCACTTTTCACTGCCGAAAATTATCTAGTGCCCTCAGCACAGCATGACTTTATAGATTGCATGCTTGACCTTTCGTTGTTTCAAATCAATTCAATTTCCAATCATTTGAATAGAACACTTGATCTTGTATTTGTTAACGACTACCTTATTTATAATGTGTCTAGGTCCCCTCCTTTATCTCTTCCTGAGGATGTATATCATCCTACTTTAGAGGTTGCAATGTTCAATTGTAATGGGTGTAATGGGTGTTGGTGTTATAAAAAGTTTAAGATATCGGGAAATCACTCCGATTTCTCCCGCTATGCAGTTGCCCGATAAAATTTTTCCACCCAAAATTCCATCTGCTATAAGAATTACCTTCGGCGTTGTCGCCTTCAATTTTCACATAATCCTAAGCAATTTTTTAACTTTGTCAATTCTAAACGAAAGACATCTACTTTGCCTTCTTCGGTTAAGTTTGCAGAAGAGAGCGCGAACACTGATCCAGGCATAGCCGATCTGTTCGCAAACTTTTTTCAAACTACTTACTCCTCCTCTAGGTATAATAAAAATCAGCCTTATCCTTATCAGTTACAGAGGTCAAACTGCATCCTTAATCCCATTATTACCGAAAGTTCGCTTCTTAGCGACCTTAATACTATCAAGCCGGTTTACTCACCGGGCCTTGATGGTGTTCCTGCTTGCGTGCTTAGATACTGCGCTGCAGCATTATGTAAACCTGTTTTAAAACTTTTTGAATTGTCCGTAAGCACTTCATCTTTTCCGACCATCTGGAAGGAATCATACATTATACCTCTCCATAAGAAAGGGAGTAAGTCCGAAGTCGAAAACTATAGAGGTATTTCCAAATTATCCGCTATACCTAAAGCTTTTGAGAGAATTATAACATCTCAACTGCAGCATTTATGTAGTTCTATTATTTCACCTTCCAAGCATGGGTTCGTGAAGCGCAGATCTACAACCACTAACCTTCTTGAGTTTACTTCGTTTGTAATTGATGGGTTTAAGAAAAGAAAGCAGACTGACGTCATCTATACTGATTTCAGTAAGGCTTTCGACTCTGTCAACCATTCCTTCTTCATTTTCTAAACGTATTCTGGTGACTTCCGGTGTTCCTCAAGGTAGTCATCTTGGCCCGCTACTCTTTACTCTTTTCATCAATGACCTTCCCTCGATACTGTCTCACTCTCGAGTATTAATGTATGCTGATGATGTTAAATTATGCCTTGCATATAAGGATATGGCATCATGTTATCTCTAACAAGCGGACATTGATGCGTTTCAGGCATGGTGTCTAGCCAACCTGTTAAACTTAAACTGCTCTAAATGTAAGGTAATGACCTTCTATAGAAGCCCTCCTCAATTGGTTTCTTACATCCTTGATAGCATACTGCTTGAGCGTGTTAATAGTACTTCTAATGAAGTTAATGATCTAGGTGTCATCCTTGATCATAAACTTAAATTCGACTCTCATGTTAATACCGTGGTCAATAAGGCCAGAATAGTTATGGGTTTCATCAAGCGATGGTCGAAGGAGTTTGACGATCCGTACACGACAAAAACACTTTATATATCTTTGGTACGACCTATTCTTGAGTATGCCTCATGTATCTGGTCACCACAATATGCTACCCATCAGGACAGAATTGAATCCGTTCAGAAACAATTCTTGTTGTTTGCCCTTAGTGGTTTAAATTGGGATCCTCGTGTGCGGTTACCGTCATACTCCAGTAGACTTCTGATGATTAACCTTCCTTCTTTAATTAATCGTAGAACCATGCTGGGTGTAATATTTATTCATAAATAAATTACTGGTGAAATCGACCCTTCTGTGTTGACTAGCCAATTAAATTTCTCTATCCCTACTAGACTAACACGTAATTTTGTACCTTTATCGCTTCAATTTTGCTCAACTAATTATGCCTTGCATGAACCGTTCAGGGCTCTCTGTGATGACTATAACAAGCATTACAGAGTATTCTGCTCGGAAGCTTCTCTTCCTCGTATAAAGTCTTCTATTCTAAACTATTTAGCAAGTAGATAGTCCTATTTTTATTTGTAATTGTATTTGTACACATACTCGTAGTTTGTATCGACGTTTTTTTTAAATATTTTTTTCTTCATATTTATTTTGCATTTCGTGTCGTACGTTACACGACTGCGCCCCTCGGTCGGTTGGGCGGGAGGTGGGATGCAGTACGTTGCATCGGGATTCGGGGATGTGTATTCTGTTACGGCTGCCTTGTAAAATACGAAAAGTATGTTTGTTTATTTTAACGTAGTCAGAAAGTGTCAGCTGATTCTTGATAATTTACATTTAAGTGGCAACCTTATCTTGTAAGGGAAAATTGTAAATCGGGTGATGTGGCAACGCTAGATGTCAAAAGCATTGGAAGGATCCCGTTGATTGGAGAGCTTTCTTTGTATACCGATGCTGAGACGAAACCAAAGCGCGTGGCGTGACTTCTTTTTAATTTCGGCGGCACTACGAAGCAGACGTGCATTTAAGAGCTACATCAAGTAATCTTTTTCAAGCTGAGAAGACCGTTCGTCTAAAGACACGTGGAAGAAATTTACCACCAACCGAATACTGATCAGTAGGCCAATATAATAGCCGGCGAAGTTTAGGCCGTGTGGCCATAGCCACGGGTGTGAAGTCCACCTCGAGGGTCTGCCACCGCGAGTGTGGAATTCTAGAAGAACTTTCTTTATCCACGGAAAGGCGAAAATTTCGACGGAATGCTGTTGGCATAAGTAGCTTCGACGGCCAGAGTAACAGCTTAAATTTCACTGTGAAAGGAGCAACAAGCACGCATAGCACACGTGTTACCACGAGTGCTTCTACATAACCTATACCTTCGGAAAGCCAATGTTGAAATGGACCCCGCTAAGCCATCCACGTAGATAGACGGCAGCACAGCCTTCGTTATTAAAGCGGCTAAAGAAAACTAGCTGCCACTTCGAATTAAGATCTTCGCCAATCCAAATTATTAATGGTGCAGCGTGGACCGACCAGACAGTAGATCCAGAGGAACGAATGACGGGATGAAATTTTAATTGGAGCGCTGACCTTGAATTATTCCTAGTAGATATAATTTTTTTGTAAGCCCAGTTAAACAAATATTAACTGATCATGTTTTTTTTACAATGATTTTTGCAAGGAACGGTATACTTGCTTGTGGAATGTAAGCTAATTCATATATACGAAAACTAAAGTCTTATTCATTTACAGATGGTGCTGATTTGAGCTCAAACATCACTTTCATAAATCATCGTTCACCGACATCATTTAAAATTCATACTTCATCATGTGTAAAACGCTATATTCGCACGTAAGTTGTATCGTATCCTCAATGAGCAAAAACAAGTTAATTAAAGACATGATCGAAATAGCATGCTCTTCTAGCATATAAAGTTTCAAAACTTTAAAAATCAGTTCGTTTGTGAAATAAAACATATATTGTTAAATATAGTAGTCTGTATATGCGTTGATATAATGATCAAGAACAGGATCATTAATATTTCATTAAATGTATCAGTAATATAATGAAATTCACCTTGATGTAAATCTCCTTTGAGGCATGCAGATGTGGAAGTATAAAGACATGGTAGAAGTTTAAATGTAACTAAATAGCACAAAAAGGGACAATCTCATATATTTTTTACACACGCGGATTGTCATGGCGTTGCTTTGGTCAGAGCAATTTATAGGGAGGGAAAAATAAGTGTGTAGCCTCAGTTATGACATCCAACTGAGCCAAAATCGTGTACGATAACGTCTGTCCGCTTTTCAGTTAGTACCGCTTTATAAGCACCAGTCTTGACACGTGTATTTGTTATTTATTGTTTCGGTAGCAGTAGCATTCTTAGGCTATGAGTTTTGTTAGTTTCAAGATCTCACACCCCATCCGGCGAGCTAAGCAACGCAACCAGACGTGTCAAGCAGGAAACGAACACTCATAAGAGTAGAGCATCAATCAGTTAAACAGCCTTAGATATCAGGCATATATCAGTGCACTATTCTAGCCGCCTACAGCCACCAGCGTTACAATAAATATGGCGCCCAACGGAATGGCCAAAAAAAAAAAAAAAAAAAAAAAAAAAAAAAAAAAAGTTCTTTTTAGATTTCTTATAAAGCCAATTTCAAGTTTTTGTTTAGGTTATTGTCAATAGCTTTGACTCTAAAAGTTAGTCCAGGTCGTTTACTCAGAAAATGAGTTCGTCTGTTGCAACCGTAAGTGTTAGAGCTATCCCAAACCTCCATTTCGCAGCAAATTTTGTAAGTCTAGAGCCGATAGTGTTAAACGCTGTTACTCTATTGCTACAGATACAGTTGTAGAAATGCTGTATGTGTCTGTAATTGAATATGTCCAAGAATGGCTAAATAATTAAGTCTTCTTGAAGCGATTCAATTTCAATTCCTTGGTGTTGTCATATGAGTCCCTTGTCATTTGAAAGAATCAGAAACAAGGTTGCCATAGCGACAGCTCAACCAATTTGTAATCGTCAAGTATAGTAATTCACAGAAATAATTATTGACACGATAGAATAGTTTTTAAACTGCGAATCCAGTCTGTACGGAAGTATTTGTATGCCTCTAAAATTATGAATTGTAAGAAAATTGTTAGTAATATTAATAACAGTATTTAATAATATAATTATATTAAGAAATTAAGCATTTAAAATCCAAGGCAAAGAAATTAGAGTATGAGAACAAGAAAGCGCAAAACAAAAAGTACTCAGACCAATCAATCACAGGTAGAATACACGTTTGACGAGGAAGGAAGTCCGAGCTTAGAAGAATTGCCTACAGTCGAAGTAGAAAGTTTTCCAAACATTAATATGGCGGAAGGTCCAGAAGCTAGTGGCTTAGGTGAAACTCTAAGCGCAGTGTTAGAAAGAGTTCTTACAATTAACCACAATACGATGATGAGAGAGATTGCTAATATGCAACGTAACTTAGTAGAAGCCGTACGCGAAGGAAGAGCTAGACCTTCATTAGAAAATTTTAACAATCATCTTGAATTGCCTAATGAAGATGGCACTTCTAGTCGTAACCAGTCACGTAATTTGAATAATTCCAATAATTTTCCTATAGCGAGCAATGAAAAAGTACAAGTGGATAAGTGGAATATTTCGTATGATGGAAGTGATGATGTAGAAGAATTTTTATTCAAAGTAGCTACATTAGTAAAAAGGCACAATTGCTCGGAATCTCGATTGTTAGCAGAGTTTCATGTACTGTTACGAGGGAAAGCCGAAAAATGGTATTGGTTCTATCTGAAGCAAGAACCAGAAGCTACTTTCAAGGATTTAAAATTAGCTATTACTCACAAGTTCGGAGAGACAGACAACGAATCTGAAAGGTTGATGCGTGTTATTGGGAGACAACAGAAATTTAAGGAAACGTTTGATGAATTTTATATGGATGTAGTCACAAAGAATTCCCGTTTGAAAGAACCGTTAAGTGATGCAAAACTAGCAGATATTATAAAAGGAAATGTTAGAGAATCTTTAGGCAACCTATTGTTCGCCCAAAGCATTTTTAGTTTAGATCACCTTTTGTCGGAAGCTCGTAAGGCCGAAAAGTTTATGGCTCGTAAACAAAGTAGACGCTTGCAGCAGACAACTGGTAAATTCGCAAATGAAATAGAAGTATCGGATCTAAAGTCAGAAGAATCTGACAGCGAAAAAGAATTTGAACTATCCGCTTTTAAGAAATTCGAGAAAAGTTATGAAAAAGCAGTAGATAAGTCCAAGTATAGGTGTTGGAACTGTGATCAAATAGGTCACTCATTTTATGACTGTCCGTCTGAAACAAGGATTCTTTTCTGTTACCGATGTGGAGAGAAAAATGTAACCTCGATTACTTGTCCTAAGCATAAGGGAAACAATTAGCCGAACGTGTGATTAAAGGGGTTACCTCGTTCGAGAAAGAAACCCCAATCAAACAATTAGGTAAATCTAAAACAGAGAAATTAAGTGAATTTAAAGTGAATGAATTACATACATTACGTTTAGAGCAGCTTAAGTGCAAGTTAAGTCTAAGAAAAATATCATCTAAAATATTAAAATGTAGAGAAAGATATAAAAATAGAAAGCAATTACGAAAGGAATTAGAAACTATTATCTGCAGCAAGAGCAATGATAATAGGCCATATGCAAAGATTCGTATAGGCGATGAAGAAGTATATGGTTTATTAGACTCAGGAGCCTCAGTTAGTGTATTAGGAAAAAATTGTTTGGAGAGAATGGAGAAAATGCGTTTATCAACCAAAGAATTAAAATGTTCAATTAAAACAGCTGATGGAAAGTTACAAGACATATTGGGAACGGTAGAAATAGGGGTTTCTTATAACGGATTAAAGAAAAACATTTTATTTTATTTAGTACCCAGTCTACAACAAGAAGTTTTGTTAGGAGTTAATTTTTGGAAAGAGTTTAATGTAGCTCCAAAATTGATTTCTGCATTAGACGTGCAACCGGAAAATGTTCCAATGATTAAAAGTAAATTGTTGGCGAATACTCAAACCAGACAACTTAAGGAAGTTATTGAAGAATTTCCATCGTTTACGAAATTAGGACTAGGTCGTACCAATCTGGATATCCATGATATTGATACGGGGACATCAGAGCCATTTAAGCTCAAGCACTATCCTTTGTCACCACCCAGACAAAAAGAAGTTTATTCAGAATTAGATCGTATGTTAGCTTTGGGAGTAATAGAAGAAAGCAACTCTCCTTGGTGCAGTCCCATGGTATTAGTTAGAAAACCTGGAAAGGTCAGGCTGTGTATTGATTCTCGTCGATTAAATTCTATTACTAAGAAAGATGCATATCCACTGCCACACATCAATGGATTACTCAGTCGATTGCAAGATACGTACTTCATCTCAGGTATAGATCTGAAAGATGCTTATTGGCAAATACCGTTAGACGAAGCATCGAGAGAAAAAACGGCTTTCGCTATACCAGGAAGACCTTTGTACCAATTCACTGTTATGCCCTTCGGCTTGTGTAATTCAGCACAAAGAATGAGTAGATTAATGGATAAGGTAATACCAGGATCGTTGAGAGAAAAAGTTTTTATTTATCTTGATGATTTGCTAGTATGCAATTCGGATTTTGATAGTCACCTTAAAACACTAAGACAAGTAGCGGATTGTTTGAAAAAGGCGCAATTAACTATTAATGTCGAGAAGAGTAAATTTTGTCAACAAGAAATTAAATACTTAGGTTATATTGTGGGTCAAGGAACCTTGAAAACCGACCCGGGGAAAGTAGAGGGTATCGTTCGTTTTCCAGTACCATCAACACAACGGCAAGTCAGACGATTTCTAGGCATGACTGGATATTATAGACAGTTCATCCCAAATTATGCTGAATTAGCAGCACCATTAACGGATTCTCTGCAGAAATCATTGAAGTTCGCATTATTGCCTGAAGCAGTACAGGCAGTTTCAAATCTTAAACAAGCACTGATAACCGCCCCAGTGTTGGTACAGCCAGACTTTGATAAAGAGTTTACTATTCAATGTGACGCTTCGCGGGCAGGTGGCGTTTTAACGCAATGCGATATAAACGGCAAGGAACATCCTATAGCTTACGTCTCTCAGAAATTAAAGAAACGAGAAAAAAATTATACAGTCACGGAACTAGAATGCTTAGCAGCTATAGTATGTTTGAAAAGATTTAGACCCTATGTAGAAGGCTTACCATTCAAAGTGATAACTGATCATGCCAGTCTTAAATGGCTTATGACACAAAAAGATGTAATAGGGAGACTAGGCAGATGGAGCTTAAAATTGCAGCAATATGATTTCAAAATTGAGTACTGTAAAGGCTCACTTAATGTAGTACCCGATACTCTGTCTAGGGGATATTTAGATTGTTTAGATGCACCACAGATGCTATCAGAAATTGATTTGGAAAATCAATGCTTTCAATCACCCGAGTATGACGAATTGAGAACGCTAGTTAGTAAAAATGCCAATTCGTTGCCAGATACTTGTGTTTCGGGCAAGTTCGTATACCAAAGAGTTCAATTTCGAAAAGGCGAATTTGAAGATGAAGTCAGCTTATGGCGATTGTGGTTACCTAAGGAGTTACGAGCTCAAGTTATTGCAAGTAATCATGAGGACTCATCGTGTCATGCAGGTTTTGGTAAAACTCTCGCGCGAATTAGAGAAAAGTATTATTGGCCCAATATGTGTAAGGAAGTTAAGGTATTCGTAGAGCAATGTGAAACTTGTAAGATGGCAAAGCCAAGCAACATTATTCAAAGACCGCTCATGGGAAAACAAATAATTACTGAGAGACCTTTTCAGAGAATATATATGGATTTGTTAGGACCGTATCCGAGAACTAAACTAGGTAATTCTATGGTATTTATTGCTATTGACCATTTTACGAAGTACATATTCTTAAAAGCACTAAAAAAAGCCAATAGCATAAATATTATGCAGTATTTAGAAGAACACATATTCCATACTTTTGGTGTTCCACAATATATTCATAGTGACAATGGTAAACAGTTTGTATCTTCTCAAATGGTAGAGTTTTTACATAAATATGGGATTACACAAATACGTACAGGCTTATATTCTCCTCAAGCAAACGTCAGTGAGAGAGTAAATAGAGAAATTTTAATTAAACTAAGGATTTTGCTTAAGGAAAAAAACGATCAGTGGGATAAGCATTTGTCAGAAATTTGTAGTGTCTTGCGTAGCGATTATCACAGCTCTCTAAAATGTACTCCATATTTTAGCTTGTTTGGTCAGCCGATGTTAAGGCATGGAAAAAGTTATAAATTGTTACAACAATTAGAAGCGCTGCGAGATAATCAGGTTAATGTAATGCCCCATTGTAATAAAATGCAACTGCTACATGACAAAATAAAAGACAATCTATTAGAAGCACATTTAAAAGCAGAAAAATGTTATAATCGAAGATCGAGATGGGTGAATTACAAAGAAGGACAGGAAATTTTTAGAAAGAATTTTACTCAAAGCAATGCTAGTAAAGGCATTAATGCCAAACTTTTACCAGCATATATAAAATGTCGAATTAGAAAAAAAATAGGAACAGCACTGTATGAAATAGAAAATATGCAAGGGAAATTTGTAGGAAAATTTCATGCTAAAGATCTAAAAGCTATGTAATGTGCCCGGCTTTATCTCAGGTTGTGGTCGAGCCCCACGAGAGAAAAATTGTAAAGGAGGATAAGTCAACCGTTTCTTCCTTTTCTTCGGCTTAGAAGCCTGCGAAGAAGGTGGTGTTACGGCTGCCTTGTAAAATACGAAAAGTATGTTTGTTTATTTTAACGTAGTCAGAAAGTGTCAGCTGATTCTTGATAATTTACATTTAAGTGGCAACCTTATCTTGTAAGGGAAAATTGTAAATCGGGTGATGTGGCAACGCTAGATGTCAAAAGCATTGGAAGGATCCCGTTGATTGGAGAGCTTTCTTTGTATACCGATGCTGAGACGAAACCAAAGCGCGTGGCGTGACTTCTTTTTAATTTCGGCGGCACTACGAAGCAGACGTGCATTTAAGAGCTACATCAAGTAATCTTTTTCAAGCTGAGAAGACCGTTCGTCTAAAGACACGTGGAAGAAATTTACCACCAACCGAATACTGATCAGTAGGCCAATATAATAGCCGGCGAAGTTTAGGCCGTGTGGCCATAGCCACGGGTGTGAAGTCCACCTCGAGGGTCTGCCACCGCGAGTGTGGAATTCTAGAAGAACTTTCTTTATCCACGGAAAGGCGAAAATTTCGACGGAATGCTGTTGGCATAAGTAGCTTCGACGGCCAGAGTAACAGCTTAAATTTCACTGTGAAAGGAGCAACAAGCACGCATAGCACACGTGTTACCACGAGTGCTTCTACATAACCTATACCTTCGGAAAGCCAATGTTGAAATGGACCCCGCTAAGCCATCCACGTAGATAGACGGCAGCACAGCCTTCGTTATTAAAGCGGCTAAAGAAAACTAGCTGCCACTTCGAATTAAGATCTTCGCCAATCCAAATTATTAATGGTGCAGCGTGGACCGACCAGACAGTAGATCCAGAGGAACGAATGACGGGATGAAATTTTAATTGGAGCGCTGACCTTGAATTATTCCTAGTAGATATAATTTTTTTGTAAGCCCAGTTAAACAAATATTAACTGATCATGTTTTTTTTACAATGATTTTTGCAAGGAACGGTATACTTGCTTGTGGAATGTAAGCTAATTCATATATACGAAAACTAAAGTCTTATTCATTTACAGATGGTGCTGATTTGAGCTCAAACATCACTTTCATAAATCATCGTTCACCGACATCATTTAAAATTCATACTTCATCATGTGTAAAACGCTATATTCGCACGTAAGTTGTATCGTATCCTCAATGAGCAAAAACAAGTTAATTAAAGACATGATCGAAATAGCATGCTCTTCTAGCATATAAAGTTTCAAAACTTTAAAAATCAGTTCGTTTGTGAAATAAAACATATATTGTTAAATATAGTAGTCTGTATATGCGTTGATATAATGATCAAGAACAGGATCATTAATATTTCATTAAATGTATCAGTAATATAATGAAATTCACCTTGATGTAAATCTCCTTTGAGGCATGCAGATGTGGAAGTATAAAGACATGGTAGAAGTTTAAATGTAACTAAATAGCACAAAAAGGGACAATCTCATATATTTTTTACACACGCGGATTGTCATGGCGTTGCTTTGGTCAGAGCAATTTATAGGGAGGGAAAAATAAGTGTGTAGCCTCAGTTATGACATCCAACTGAGCCAAAATCGTGTACGATAACGTCTGTCCGCTTTTCAGTTAGTACCGCTTTATAAGCACCAGTCTTGACACGTGTATTTGTTATTTATTGTTTCGGTAGCAGTAGCATTCTTAGGCTATGAGTTTTGTTAGTTTCAAGATCTCACACCCCATCCGGCGAGCTAAGCAACGCAACCAGACGTGTCAAGCAGGAAACGAACACTCATAAGAGTAGAGCATCAATCAGTTAAACAGCCTTAGATATCAGGCATATATCAGTGCACTATTCTAGCCGCCTACAGCCACCAGCGTTACAATAATTCCCAAGTCAATTCCTTCGACTACCTCTTCAAACCCACCTTGGTTTAGTCCCAGATTAACGAATCTAAAAAATATAAAATCCAAATATTTTAAAAAGTTTAAAAAGTCTGGTTCGTGTACTGACTTGGCTAAATATTCCATAGCCAAGTCGAACTTCTTTCTTCTGAATTCTCAATGCTATGAGAATTATCTAACTCGTTGCAAAATGCAATTTGCCCTAAATCCAAGACAGTTTTACAATTTTGTAAGCTCGAAGCGTAAATCTTCAAGTTTGCCATCTTCTTTTTCACTCGGGATGGATAAAGCTAGCAATGACTCTGATTCTGCTAACCTATTTGCTAATTTTTTTCAATCAACTTACTCTTTAGTCTGTCCTAATAATAATTCTTACCCTTATACTATTACTTCCTCTAGTTCTATACCTCCCCCTGTTATTTCCCATTCCTCTCTCCTTTTAGCTATAAATTCTTTAAAATCTTCTTTCTCTCCTGGGCCTGACAATATCCCTAGTTTTCTACTCAAGGAGTGTAGTTCTTCCCTTGTTTATCCATTGCCAAAGCTTTTTAATCTATCCCTTGAATCTTCTGTCTTTCCATCTCTTTGGAAAGAATCTTATATCATTCCTCTCCACAAGAAAGGTGGAAAGTCTGATATACTAAATTACAGGGGCATTGCAAAACTGTCCGCGATTCCTAAATTATTTGAAAAAATAATCACTTCGAATTTGCAACATTTCTGCAAATCAGTTTTTTCCCCTGTTCAACATGGATTCGTAAAGAATCGGTCAACAACGACCAATCTGCTAGAATTTACTTCCTTGGTAAATTATGCTTTCCTTTCGAAAATGCAAACTGATGTCATATACACTGACTTCAGTAAGGCGTTTGACTCCGTGCACCATGGCATTTTACTTTTTAAACTTGACCGAATAGGTTTTCCTCCGTCTCTTTTGCTTTGGATTAGTTCTTATTTAAAAGGTAGGACCCAAAGAGTAATGCTGAGGCTGACTACCTCTAAACAGGTTCACGTTACTTCTGGTGTTCCTCAAGGTAGTCATCTTGGACCTTTACTCTTTACTCTTTTTATAAATGATCTTCCCTCTGTTATATCCCATGCCCGTGTACTCATGTATGCGGACGACGTGAAACTTATTCTATCATACACCAATTGAATTGTTCAAAGTGTATGTTTATGACATTTAATCGTACTACACCTTATCTTTTTCAGTTATACCATCGACAATACCCCATTGCAACGTATACTAACAGTTAAGGATCTAGGCGTTCTTTTTGATTCTAAACTCTGTTTCAATCTTCACATAGATACCATCGTTAATGAGGCAAAAGGTGTACTTGGATTCATTAAACGATGGTCTAAAGAGTTTAACGATCCTTTTATAACGAAACTTCTGTACATCTCTCTTGTTCGCCCTATCCTTGAATACTGCTCTTGCATCTGGTCTCCGCAGTATAACAATAGCCAGGATCGTATTGAATCTGTTCAGAAGCAATTTCTGCTTTTTGCCTTACGAGGTTTAAATTGGGACCCTAATCTTCGGTTGCCATCCTATTCCAGCAGGCTGTGTTGTTGTCTTTCTACATAAGTTGGTTATTGGCGATATCGATTCTCCTTTTCTGTTAGGGCGTCTTCAATTCTCTGCTCCGGCTAGACCAACCAGAAATTACCGCCCCTTATTCCTATCGACGTGCACAACAGACTACGCTATGCACAATTCTTTTCGCGTGCTATGTAAAAATTACAATAGTTTGCATCACGTTTTCTCTACCGAACTTTCTCTACCCCTAATAAAATCGTTGCTTTCAGGATACCTTCGGGAAGTCCCTGACCACTCCCAGCTATGAGCAGGGCATGGCTAGCCGGACTGGCTGAAAATTTTCCCCCACCGGGTCGGTGATTTCCCATTACTTTCCCAATTTTATCTCTTTATTCTATCTAATTAACACTCTGCATATCTAGCATACAGTTCTATACTTTATTAACAATCTTCCTCCTTTCTTTTCTCCTATTTATGGTATATTCTTAAATAATATAGCAAATTAACATTATTTTTAATTTTACGTAAGAACACTTTTTCCTACTTACACCCTTCTTTTTAGATGTAGGCTCTAATAGCGTCACTGACAAAATTAGCTGTGAAAAGGGGCACAGCTGGCCGGACTGGCAAATAAAACACCTCCATCGGTCGGTGATGCTATTTGAAATTTGTGTTCTCTATCTAGGCTTTTAGCATTTAATTTTTCTAATTGTATTTATAATGTGTTGAATAATTGGAAGACACTCGTTTTGTCGACCACATATAAATAAATGAATAAATAAATAAATAATATTCATTGCATGCGACTGGGCAAACGCTCGCCGTTGTTTACTCAGGTTTTACATAAGCTCGGTTCACGCTTTGGCACAACAAGACGATAAAACAACAACAACTTTAAAATTGTCGTACGCATGCTCATTTGGCTGCGGAGAAAAAAACTTATTTTGGTTCGTGAACCTGTCAAGTAATATCCTGGGTAAACAGATCAATTGTAAATTATAATGGGGTGCTCTAGCTTACCATTTAGCAGATCCAGCGACGAAAGTACTTTCGGCTGTGTCCATACGAGTGGTATTTATAAATATGTTTAAGGGAAGGGTTTATTTTTCTGACGCATTGTTTTAGATGAATAAAAGTTTTAAAATTTTCATTTGCCTACAAAAATCACTTTGCTTTTCACTTATTGTTAAATCGGCAACTTTTCGCTTTAGCACATTGTTTGTGGGGGAGGCGTCAAATAAGTAGTCTTTATAATAATAGTGGCACTTTATTAGGAACTTTCGAACTATACATTTGAAGTGATTTTACATATATTTTGTTGGAGTTATGGAGGTGGAAAGGAGACCACAAGGAGAGTGCTGAGCGCATCTTAGATGGAATTAGTGAGTGAGTCTCTCTCAGTGAGTGAGTCTGTCTCACTGAGTGACTCACACTGAGTGAGGCTCAGTCAGTGCTGTGTTCAGACTAGCAATGAACTGGCATGAACATTCTCCCCCCCCCCCCCCCTGGCAATATGCAGATTGCAAGGATTCCTATTGCGTGCATGTGCTAGAGAGTATCCATCCAAACTTAGTATTTTGAGCCATCGGCAGACCGCCTTGGCTCGGGAGGATACCTGGTAGGATGATGTCTGGGTAGACGTCGGCGCCGAGAACCAAAGGTACTGGAGATGGACGGAACCAGTCGTTGTCCGCCAAAGCGACGTTGCTAAACGGGTCCTTCATGTCCGCTCTGATAGCTCGGGCTGGAGTTATGCAGCTGAGTTGCGGGTCAGCCATTCAGACCACCTCTCGAGACATCTGAGTTGTCTTGGAGCGTAGCACGGCTGTGCACGCTCCTTCTGCGCCAATGCGTGTGACGGAAAGGCCATAGGCCCTTGCCACGGTTGCATTAATGCGGCTTACTGAACAACATGGATCGATCAGAGCCCGAGTCTCAAGGGTCTTTTTCCCAGTGTCGAGCAGCACTATGGCGGTGGGCAGTATACTGACCCCCTTGTGCTGGAGAAGGGACGTAAGCGACGTCCGTATAATAGCATGTCACGGGCTTGGGGGTGATGTGCCGCTGGAGGGCGAGGAGCCAGAAGCTCTTCTTGTGGGCCTGTTGTCTGACCGAGAGGGTCGAGCGCTACGGGGATCACGCATGTGGAGGTGTGGTGGTCCTTTTTGCAAATTTTGCACTTGGCTCCACTGCGGCATGATTCCCCTGAATGCTGATGAGCCAGGCAGTTGGAGCAATATTTGTTAATTAAAACGGCTCGGAGACGCTTCTCGGGCGTGAGCTTCAAGAAGCGCTGGCACTTGCGTAGCGCATGGATGCCTCTACACACCCGGCATCTAAAAGAGTCCGTTCCTTGGTGTTGAGTGGATGCCTTCGTTGACGGTGCCATGCTGGTTCTCTACAGAGGAGTGAACTGGAGAATAAGATGTAGGAGAGGTGTTATTATGTGATGGTTCTGTTTTGAAAGAGGGATTAGTTGCTTTTAAGGATTAGTCGGTGGTGTTATTTGCCTCAGTAGGAAGAAGGACCAATTTGGCTATTGGCCTTCGGATGACACCACGAGCGGTAAGCACGTCCACTACGCGGACCTTATCATCAGTGCCTGGGCAAGCCAACTGGACTCGGCCAAGGCGCCATTCATTTATTGTTAGGTTATCTTCCTTGATAATCACCATATCACCGACTTGGAGGTCCCTTGTAGGGAACTGCCATTTGTTTCGCTTATGGAGCTCTTTTAAATACTCATTCTTCCACCGGAAGCAGAATTGCTGGTGGAGCGCTTTGAGTCGCTGCCAGCGGTTAATTATAGAAATAGCGTCTTCTTTGATTACTGGCTTGTTAGTTGCCAGAAAAGGGCCACCAACTAGGAAGTGGCCTGGACTTAGAGCCAATAAATCAGTCGGATCTTCCGACATTGGAGAGATTGGCCTGGAGTTAAGGCAGGCTTCAATCTTGGAGAGGAGAGTCGCGAACTCCTCAAATGTATATTTTAAGGATGTGGTGGATTTGTAGATTTGTGGGTCTTAAAGCTTTTGACACCTGCTTCCCACAATCCGCCCATGTGAGGAGCGCCAGGAGGATTGAAATGCCAACACAAGTTTTGATGGCTATGCTTGGATAAGATGACCTCTTTGTTCGCTTGCAAGAAATCTCTCGAAAGAACGGATGACGCTCCCACAAATGTTTTCCCATTATCTGAGTACATCTGTTGTGGAAGGCCACGTCTTGCGATAAATCGCGAAAATGCGGCCAGGAATCTCTCCGTGGTTAGATCTGTTGTGGCTTCTAAATGGATTGCTTTCGTGCTGAAACAAACGAAGACACAGACATAACCCTTGGTAATTTTGCATGCTCGACCAATGTAGCTTTTAATATCGAAAGGTCTGGCAAAGTCTACACCCGTATGTGTGAAGGGTCGGGAAAAGGTTGATCTCGCCCTTGGGAGCTCGCCCATAAGTTGGGTCTGGAGTCGTCTGCGGTGTATTACACAGACCTTGCAGGAGTTTATGGTAGATTTTACCAGGACCTTGAGCTTTGGGATCCAGTATTTTGCTCTTATGAGGCGCATTACCAACTGATTGCCTCCGTGAAAACAAACGAGGTGGGTAAATCGGACCAGGAGGCGTGAAAAATCACAATTGGCCGGAATGATTATGGGGTGCCGCTCATCATAGCCTTACGAGGTTGACGCTCTCACCCGTCCACAGGATCGCAGAATACCCCTTTGATCGATGAAAGGGGTTAAATTGCGAATGCTGCTTGATCCTTGAATTGGCTTCTTATCGAGCAAACAGCTATAGTCCTTAGGATAAGCTTGGCGTTGAGTATACTCGATAAGTCGGAACTGAACTCTCGTAAGTTCTTCATTACGGAACTCGGCGGGAAAGTGGATCGCTGGATTTCTACAGCGCTGGATAAAGCGACAGACATATGCGATAACTCCCACGACTTGTCGAATCTGGAGAATCGTTCCAGAAGGTTATAGGATCTCTATCAATCTCTATCTCAAGTACCGTAACAGGAACTGGCCATTGGTCTTGTGGTAGCTGTAACCATTCCGGTCCATGCCACCACAAAGTGCTGCTCAATAGGTCCCAAGCAGAAACCCCCCGACTGGCTAGGTCAGCTGGGTTATGTTCGGATCGAACATGGGACCATTTGCCATTGGTTGATTTTATCTTGGCTACCCAGTTAGCCACAAAGGTAGACCATTTGCATGGAGGTTTATCCAACCAGGCAAGAACAATAGTGGAGTCTGTCCAATTGAAATTTTCTCTACTCTGGATGTGGAGCTGAGGAATAAGAGCCGTGGTGAGCTCGGAAAGAAGAACGGCGGCACACAGCTCTAAGCGTGGTAGTGATACCGTCTTAACTGGCGCGACTCTCGTTTTTGCTGCGAGAAGGTGAGTGGAGATGCATCCGTTGATCTCGACGCGCAAATAAAGTGCAGCACCTTATGCGCGCTGGGACGCGTCGCAGAAGCCGTGAAACTGCACCTTTGCCTTTTGCTGAAAATCGACCCATCTTGGAATACGGATCTCTTCGAGAGAGGGAGGGATAGTCGGTTAGGAAGTCATGCCAACGTTGAACGAGATCTTCCGGCAGGGAATCATCCCACCCCAGCTCTTGTAGCCAGATCTCTTGCATGAAAATCTTTGCTCGAACTATCACAGGTGCCAGCCATCCAGCAGGATCGAACAATTTCGCAATCTGTGATAGTACTTCACGTTTAGTGAGCGAAGGCTGAGATACCATTTTGGACGGAGCAAAGAAAAACTGGTCTGTTGTGGCTTGCCATCGAATGCCTAGCGTTTTAGCGACGCTGGCCTCTTCGATTTCTAAGAAATCCGCACACAGTAAGTGGTCCCTTGGTATTCCTTTTAACACTTCCTTTGTGTTGGATGTCCACTTTCTCAGAGGGAACCCGGCTCTGTCGAGTGCCATGCGGAGTTCTGCAATGGCTGAAATTGCTTGTTGCTTCGTGTGTGCCCCTGCTAGAACATCATCGACATACATATAATTTTCAATTATGTCGGATGCGATAGGACATTGTTCTCGTATATCACGAGCAAGTTGATGGAGGACCCGGATTGCGAGGTATGGGGCACAGTTTACCCCAAAGGTAACTGTATTGAGTTCGAAGTCGCAAAGTTCTTCGTTCTCATTGCGAAATAGTATTCGTTGGTAGGGCGTATGTCTTGGATCGACCTGGATTTGCCGATACATCTTAGTTATATCGGCATTGAAAACGTAGCGGTAGAATCGCCACTTTAGTATCTGAATCGTCAGATCGGATTGGAGTACTGGTCCCGTGAGTAAGATATCATTTAGACTTTTGCCATTGGAAGACGGGCTGGAGGCGTTAAACACAACGCGAACCTTTGTTGTGGTGCTGTCGGGCTTAAAAACAGCATGATGCGGCAAGTAAAAATTATTGGGGTTGCTGTTTGGAGAGACTTGTGTCATATGACCTAAGTCGAAGTACGGAGTCGTACTGCTCTTTCAAAGGAGGGTTTCTTTTTAAACGATTCTCGTTCTTTAGAAACTGAGCTAGTGCGATAGATCTTGAATGTCCTAAGTCTATGTGAAAAGGTTCTTGGAAAGGTAGGGTGACGACATATCTGCCATTCTCGTTCCTTGTTGTTGTTCGGATGAGATTACTCTCACAAAAAGAGTCGGAGCTCTTTACCAGTTTGACTGGAATGTCCTCCACCTGCCAAAATTTTGTGAGAATGACGTCTAATTGCTCTTCTTGAGAGACGGATATTCGAGTCGAGAATGACGAGATTGCGGTGGATGCGGTCTTTGCGAACTTTCGCAACTTCGCCTCGGAGCTTCCGCTCTTCGCCGCCGAATTGAAGATGCGCTCTCAAAGACGGTGTTGAGCAACCGATCGACAACGCACGGTTGCAGCGGCGGCCGGCGGTTAAATTCAAACTCACTATTTAAATCAATTATAATATTCGCGGCTCCTTGCCTCTTTACTACTAATCGAACTGCTTATATTACTGATGGCTCCTTGCCTCTTTACTACTAATCGAACCGCTTATATTACTGATGGCTCCTTGCCTCTTATTTCACTAAGATCTTAACCTAATATAATTAATACTTATAACGCAATAAACCTGATTAAGGCCGCGTCTGTCATATTTTTGGCCGTTTTGGTATTAGCTCGCGTGGAAATCGGACTAGATCTTGTGCTAATGGTTGCCTTAGTGCGTCCGACTGCAGTGGTCAGGGATGCTTCGCTTTTAGCTTTGGATGGCGGGCGACTTATTTTTATCAGTGGACTTGGCCTCGAACTAAGAGGTGCCTTAACAGTTCCCCTTGCTGCTGTTGGAGACGGAGAAGTTCTGGAGGTGCTTGCGGACGGAACTGCTAATTGATGCTTTGTTTCTTCCCCTTTGCCAGTTTGCATACTAGGCGGAAGCGATTGGGTAAGAAAACAAAGGTGCTCGCTTCTAGTAGTAGAGGTTGCGATGCTTAAAACAAAGAAATACTGGAATGCCGATACAGGTGAATAATCGAGTTTATTATTCGGTAATTTAAAAAAATACGATTATTTATTAAACAAGGGAAATAATAATAAAGAATTTCGATGCTCGTTTCGATAATTTTATTATTATATTAGTCTATGAATACGGTAACGACTGGTTTATTTTTACTTTTTTGTGGTACTCATAAAATACCCACTATTGTGGCTGAGTACACACCGCTGACAAATGTAGAACTTCGAAGTTAATGTGTAGTGTTTTGTTTATTTACAATAAATTAGTAGTATTATTAATCTATTAATTTTGATTGTTGTGTTTTTATTGGTACATCTCGGAAAAAGAGTAATTGTATGGGAATGTGTGCAATTGCATAAAAACGTGTAATTGGAGTACGGATCGGCAGCTGTTTATTTTTACATATGTGTGTGGTGTGTACATGCGCACATACGCCGGTTGTAATTGCAATGTGTTATAATTGTAATTTGTGCTGTGATATTTCTGCTATTGTGTATTGTGCACTTAAAAATATTATATGTGGACTCGCATAGTACATATGATTTTGTATATTTATTTATCGGATGTGTGTACTATGTGGTTGCACAAATATATTTGGTTGCACTATGCAATAAATCATAAGTTTAGAAATTAAACTGGAGTTTGTATTTATGCTTATTAAATAATGTTAAATATAGTGTCTATTCAAAATGCATATGGGCAATTATATTCGGATTGAATATATGTATGTACGTATGTATGTATGTGTGTACAATACGTGCTGGTGAACCTGGCGTATGTTTGTGTGTCGGACCAAGAACATGAATTAACAATATTAATTAGGAAACAATATTGTGAAACAACTTGTCGGATTAAATGCGGACACGTAATTAATTTTTTTTATAGTTAGGAAAGTGCACGAGTGCGTACGTATGTACATACAAAAAATGTTGAAGTGGATTTCTTTTGTAGTTGGAAGTAACTACCACAAAATTTAACTAGACTGTTTTTAGTTTTGATCGGATAATTTATATATATATAAAATATTTATATATATTCAGAAAATTGCCAACCACTTTTCTTAAAGAAAAAAATATGGCGGAAAAATATGGCGGATATTGCCGAATATATATATAAAGGAAATTTTTTATTTACTTATCTTTGCCAAAAACTTGTGTAGGGGCGAACGGTTTATATAAATCCGGCTCGAAGGACCAATGTTTGTGGGGGAGGCGTCAAATAAGTAGTCTTTATAATAATAGTGGCACTTTATTAGGAACTTTCGGCTGCATATAACGAACTATACATTTGAAGTGATTTTACATATATTTTGTTGGAGTTATGGAGGTGGAAAGGAGACCACAAGGAGAGTGCTGAGCGCATCTTGGATGGAATTAGTGAGTGAGTCTCTCTCAGTGAGTGAGTCTGTCTCACTGAGTGACTCTCTCACACTGAGTGAGGCTCAGTCAGTGCTGTGTTCAGACTAGCAATGAACTGTGTAAGGAAGCTTCTGGCCGGGGTATAATTCTCAGTCTTACCAGGTCTAGCGAGCTACAAGATATTTATAATTTCGCTGGGAGAGATGGCTTAGGGGGGGGTGAGTATCCTGACCAAACCAAACCCAGATCTACCTCTACACACCTACACCATCGGGCCGTGGCCTCGTACCATCTATGCTAGCGGGCCGTGGCCTCGTACCAACTACACCAGCGGGCCGTGGCCTCGCACCAACTCCACTGCCTAATCGCTCTATCTCTCTGCCGGGCCGTGGCCTCGTACCACTATGCTAGCGGGCCGTGGCCTCGCACCAACTACACTAGCGGGCCGTGGCCTCGTACCAACTACACCAGCGGGCCGTGGCCTCGCACCAACTCCACTGCCTAATCGCTCTATCTCTCTGCCGGGCCGTGGCCTCGTACCACTTTACTCCCTAACAGCTAACCCGTAATACCCACTCACAGGCCATAGTCCAATCGGCCAATTCCGATGTTAGAACAGATAGGGTTACTGAAGGATAAAGAATTAGCAGATTTCCTTCGTTAATTGCAGCATATGCGCTTTATTCACTGATTTATTTAACACTACCCTACTGTACTTCCTAGACTTAGGGCCCTGCTGCACTGCTTAGAGCCCTAGCGCTCCGATATACACTCTGCGTTTTTTTCACTTGCGATGCACGTTTACTCACACAGATAGTCGCTCCCAAAGTGCCGGCACGCTCGCCGGCAAGCCATGCGCTCGCTTCGGCTGCTCAACTTCGCCGCGAACTTTCGCAACTTCGCCTCGGAGCTTCCGCTCTTCGCCGCCGAATTGAAGATGCGCTCTCAAAGACGGTGTTGAGCAACCGATCGACAACGCACGGTTGCAGCGGCGGCCGGCGGTTAAATTCAAACTCACTATTTAAATCAATTATAATATTCGCGGCTCCTTTGCCTCTTTACTACTAATCGAACTGCTTATATTACTGATGGCTCCTTGCCTCTTATTTCACTAAGATCTTAACCTAATATAATTAATACTTATAACTAAAGAAAATTAATACGTTGTCCCGCCAGCGGCTCCTTGCCGTAATTTGGCCAAAGGGATGACGGCTCCTTGCCGTGAAAACTGTGGGGTGGCTGGTCTCATTAGCCGCCTCACACCCCCTCACTTCGGACAGGTGACGGTCACGTCGCCTTTCGCGTTCAGCGTAACACTGTACTCGCTCTCCCCGTTGCTGTTGTCTTCGTCTGACGATATGTCGATAACTTCGGGTTCCATCTGAAAGTTCAGCTTATTGGTTGACTTACTCTTTACTTATTTGTTAATGCCCTATTCTCTCAGTGCGGCTCACATTTTACTATGCCTATTCTGAATTATGTTGTTAATGTTAGTTTTATCTAAGCTTAATCATAATAGTTTCGTTGGGCGACGGGTGTTGCTCTCATCCTTCGCTTACTCGTGGGCATTTACGTGCCCTGGATCTTCGTCTTCTTCGACGCTCGTCGTCTTTCTGTAGAATGGTTTCAATTGTGAGATGTTGGCCACCCTCTTCTTGCGGTCGTCTGATTTCACCAGCCGCACAATATTGGGGGATATGACTTTGACGACTTTGTAGGGGCCGTCAAATTTGGGTGCCAACTTTGCGGCGAAACCTTCGGCAGCGTTGGACAACTGGTGCTGCCTCAACAGGACCATCGAGTCCAACGAAGGCCGCCACTCTCGTCTCCGCAAGTTGTAATGCCTGCCCTGGTCCTTTGATGCGCGCTGGAGGTTGCTGTGGACGATATCAAAAATTTCTTTTAGCCTATCCGCCTTTGTCCTAGGGTCGAGAGCACTAGTTGCGGACCCCGGAGTTACCTGATCGTACAGAGCTGCGGGTAACCGAGGTTCCCTGCCCTGCATCAGGAAAGCGGGACTAAAGCCCGTTGAATCTGCCACGCTCGTGTTGACCGCCAGCGAGATCTCGGGCAAGAGTTCATCCCATGAACTCTGGTGGCCCTCAATAAATTGCGCTATCGTGGTCTTTACAGTCCGGTTAGTCCTCTCAGTGGAATTCTCTTGCGGACAGTACGGGGCGGTATACTGGATCTCTACACCCAGGGACCCCAAAATTACTTGAAGCTCCGACTCGTGAATTGTACCCCGTTGTCGCACACAAACTTTCTAGGTACCCCGAACCTACTTAGAATCCTCTCTCGAAACGCAGTTTGCAGGTGTGCTGCCGTGGCTCTTCTGAGGGGGACCAACTCCACCCATTTCGAGAAAGCGTCATGGAACACCAACAGCATCGTGTTTCCATGTCCGACGAAGTCCGCGCAAAGTACCGCCATCGGCTCTGCCACCTGCCTCGTCAGCATGCGACCAGCCGGTTTGAGTTGCTCACTCTTGAATTTTTGGCAGTCTTCGCAACATTTCACGTATCTGGAGGCATCGCGGAACATACCCGGCCAATAGTACCGCTGGGCTAACCTCGCCACCGTTTTTCTGACACCTTGATTTCCGGCCGTGGGAGCATCATGACATTCCCGCAGTACCCTCTGGCGTTGACCACTGCCTACGAAAAGTTGCCAAGGGATGTAGTCCTCATCGTCTACCCGGTGACCCAAATGCCTATATAGCTGTCCGTTTTCCTCGGTGTAATCCGGGAACTTGACTGGCTCTTCGGCGATTCTAGCACGCATCCTCGCGACCCATTTGCAGGGGGCCTCGGCCACCACTGCTTGTTGACAGGTCTCTAGAGGATGCCTCGACAGGACATCGGCCTCGACGATAATGAACGTCAAATTGGAATTGCTGCAGTTCCAATGCCCATCGCGCATTCCTTCCTGACGGGCTCTCGATCGAATTCAGCCACTTGAGCGCTAGATGGTCCGTTATTACGTCGAATCGGTACCCTTCTAGGTAGCAACGCAACTTCCGGATCGACCACACGATTGCCAGGCACTCTTTCTCAGTGGCGGAATAGTTCACCTCGGCCTTCAGCAACTTTCAGCTCGCGTATGCTATCACCCGCTCTTGTCCATCGATCGTCTGCGTCAGCACTGCACCGAGGCCATACTCACTCGCGTCAGTCTGCAAGACAACCTTGGCGGAAAAGTCGGGGCAAGCCAACACAGGGGCAGTCGTCAAGCTCTCCTTGAATTGACGCAATGCCTCCTCCTGTTCTTGCTCCCATGCCCATTTCTGCCCCTTCTTTAAGAGCGCTGTGAGTGGCTGTACCTGGGTCGCGAAATTGGGTACGAAACGCCTGTACCATGACGCCATCACGAGACACTGTCGCAGTTCTATGCAATTTGTTGGGGCCCTCAGGTTTCGTATCGCCTCCACTTTCTCCGGATCGGTCCGTATCCCTTCTCCGCAAATTATATGTCCTAGGTGGACTAACCTCTCCCGGAAGAAGCTGCATTTTTTTCTATTTAACCGGAGATTGGCCGCCCTTAGCCGGCGGAATACCTCCCTCAAATTCTCTACATGCTGTGTTTTCGTCGCTCCTATTACCACGATGTCGTCTAGGTAGGCGAACGCATGAACGCTGTGAACGCCGTACACTCCCGGCTATCGGCTGCCATCGGTATCTGCCAGTAGCCGTGCTTCAAATCCAGAGTGGAGATGAACCGGGCGTGGCGCAACCGCTCCAGGATGTGGTTAATAGGAGGCACCGGATAAGCGTCCGGAATGGAATGCGCGTTGAGTTGTCGGTAGTCAATGCACATACGCCACTCGCCAGTCTTCTTCTTGACCAAGACGATCGGGGCGCTGTGCGGACTACGCGACGGCTCGATGGCATTTGCCCGGATCAACTCATCCACTTGCTCGTCGATCACCCTCTGCATGGCCGGATTCTTGGGGTAGTACCTTTGTTTCAACGGCTTGTCATCCTTCAGCCGGATTCGGTGCTCCGCGATGTGCGAGATTCCCTGCAGCCCCTCGAAGAGAGCCAGCTCTGACTCCAGGAACTCCCTCAATTCTGGGTCCAGATCCGCTGGCCACTCCGCCTCTTCGATGCCGTTATCGCCGCCTCCAGGGACCATTTCGATTCCAGATAGAACTCCGTGGCCGCTCGATTCTGGCAATCGCTCCTGGCCTTCTATGTCCGTGTGGATTCTGGTCATCGCTCCTACTCCGTCTTTTCTCTTGCACGTTCCCGCCGTGCCGCTTCCGTAGCCATCAGAAGTCTGCCTCTGCAGCTCTATGCGCCACTTCTTGGGTTCTCCAGGCTGTCGACTCGAGCCGGACTTTACTCCCCTTTTCCTGACCTTTTCCGTCGGGAGCCGAGCAGGCACTCCCTTCTCATGACTTGGGAGGCCTGCCCCTGGCTCCCTCTGTAGCCGAGCAGGTGCTCCCCTATCATGACTTGGGAGGCCTTCCTCCAGCTCCCTCTGTAGCCGAGGAGGAGCTCCCCTATCATGACTTGGGAGGCCTTCCTCCGGCTCCCTCTGTAGCCGAGCAGGTGCTCCCTTTTCATGCCTTGGGAGGCCTTCCTCCGGCTTCCTCTGTAGCCGAGCAGGTGCTCCCCTATCATGACTTGGGAGGCCTTCCTCCGGCTCCCTCTGTAGCCGAGCAGGTGCTCCCTTTTCATGCCTTGGGAGGCCTTCCTCCGGCTCCCTCTGTAGCCGAGCAGGTGCTCCCCTATCATGACTTGGGAGGCCTTCCTCCGGCTCCCTCTGTAGCCGAGCAGGTGCTCCCCTATCATGACTTGGGAGGCCTTCCTCCGACTCCTCGCTCGTTCCTGGCCTCACGCCCGGTGTCGTCGCTGCTTCTAGGACCAGTTCCGCCTCGCCGCAGCGTATTGTCGTACCCATCGCCCCCAAAAAATCCATACCCAGGATTACGTGGTCCAGCATTGAGGGCATGATGAGCATCGTCATGCTGATCATTTTGCCCCTAAGCTGACGTCTACTCTCAAAGCCTTTTCTACCTCTAGGGTGGACCCATCTGCCAGGCGGATACGTGCCTGTATTTCCTCCGCTCTTCCCCGGATCGTCCATTTGCGTACGCAGTCCTCACTCATGAAGCTACGAGTGGCTCCGGTATCGATCGTGGCGGGCATCGTTCGTCCGCCAATCTCTACCGTAGCGACGATCCGGCCACCGTCCACCTTCAGTGGGTGTCCTATTACTGCGTTCCGTGTGTATTGGCGCCGACCCGATCCTGGTCCGGACGACGCCGTTGCCCGTTTCCCGTCTCCGCGCGGCGGCAACACTCCCGACTACTTCGGCCCCGGCTTCCACATACCCAACAAAATAAGACAGGGGCGTTGGGACATTCCCTGGCAAAATGCCCCTCCTGTGCGCACCTACGACACGCCCGTCGCGGATCATATCCGTTCCCGGCCTCTTGGCTCATCATCTGATGGGCCACCTCTGCGTGAGTTGCAGCGGGTGGGGTGGAGACCCTGTTGTCCACAACGGTCGTCCCGGATCCGCTGGGAGCAGACCGGAATGGATTGAGATGTCCTGAGGACTGCGCCGTCCTCGCCCACTCTGCACTATTTGAACTAGAGACACCCGGACCCAAGGGTTGGCTGCCTGAGTACTCCGCCCTCTGCCTCACGACGGTCTCGTATTCTACGGCCAGTTGAGTTAGCTGGGATAGGGTAGAAAAGTCTTGCCGTCGCACATAGAGCCTGTATTCCGGAGCGGCGTTCTCGTAGATCCGATGCAGCTCTTGTGCCGGCTCGTATCTAGCGTGGTGCATAAGAGCCCTCAGCTCTATCAAATATTCCTTGAACGCTTCACCTACGCGCTGCCTCCGGGATCGGATCTCGTCCTCAAGCCTCCTCGAAGTAACGAGGGGGCAAGAAAAACTCCAAGAAATCCCTCCTAAACACGGCCCACGGCACATCCCTTAGCCCACTGCTCAGAAACCAACGAGCAGCCCTATCGCAGAACACCTCGCTCATTGCCCTGGGCATACGGTCGAGGGCTATACCATAGGTGATAGCGCGCTTCTCGAGGTCCTCTAAGAACCCAAGGGGGTCGGAGCGTCCATCGTACCTCATACCCCACTTCTGAACTTGCTCCGGGACATTGGGAAGTGGCCTCGCCTCCGATGGATGGTGCGGTCTAGTGTAGCGGAGGCCACCACCCGGTTCAACAGGGGACCTCCCCACCTCTGCGCTGGCCGCAGTTGCTCGGCGGTCTTCATTTCCCCCGAGAACGGGAACTGCCTCCACGCCCGAGACGGTCAAACTCGGGGTGGGCGCCTGCAAATGCCCGTACAACTGGGAGCTTCTGAGGTCAGGTTCCGACTTTTGCCGTGGCCGTCCACCAAAGTCGGGTGGGACGCCCCAAGACGGCGGCTCAAGAGTTTTAGCATACTGGGATTCCAGCTCGGCAAGCCGAGCCCAAACCCCAGTCGAATGACCGCCATCCTGCACGTAGGTGGACAGCCGCTTACGTAGCTCCTCCACGCGCCCCTCCTTCTCCAGCCCAAACTCCTGGGCGATCGCCACTAACTCCTCTTTGCGTCGCTGGTGAACCCATCGGGTTTTGGCACTCACCTGCCTCCATCCTTTATTGTATACTTCCTTGCTAGCCGACGTCGCTGTTTCCTTCTCTTTCCGTTCTAGGGGTTCCGTCGGTCCCTTTATTATTTCTCTCCCTTTTCTTGGTGTTGGTGTCTTTTCACCTTTCGCCGATCTTGCTCAGCCACTTTGGTTCCTTTTAGTTTTCTTTTTCCACTTTTAGGCCGTTCCTCATGTGGCCGGTGCCTCCATCTTTATTGTGCACCTTGGTTTATTTTTATTGTTTATTTCACTTGCGCCTTTGCTTTTCTGCAGGGTTATTTACTCACGACCGTATATGTGCGCAGATATATATTTCACTTTTCACTCCTTTACTTTTATTATTTCTTTATCTTAATTGTTGTGAAAAGTTGTGGAAAAAAAATTAATAAAAATAACGCTTAATATTTTCTTAAATTCTGACCATCCTTCACTTTGGTCTTTGCCTTTAGTCTTTATTATCTCCCTTTTCTCTGTTATTATTCATTTATTTATTCATTTCTGTATATATATATATATATATATATTTTTTTTATTTATATATATTTTTTTTTTTGGTCACTCCGCAAACAATAAAAAAAAGGTAAATAAATCTTTTAACTTTTATATAATTTTTTTGTTTGTTCACTTTATAAAAAAAATAATCCACTTGACGTTCTTCCAACTTTAAATCCTCGTCCACTTAACTCTTATTGTATTTGTCTGTTTTTATTGTTCACTCCGTTTTATTTATCATTAAACGCACCCGTTCTCATTGCTTTGGCCAACTGTACTGACGAATTCACCTTTTTACCGCGCGTGAGTTGAATTCGTCCCACTGTACAGCCGCTGCCGCGACGCCTTAACGGTCCTTCGACGCCGACGTCAGCTGCGCCGCGCGTTTGGGCACCCGTGTGCGAGCGTGGTCTCGACGTCGCCCGGCTGGCGCGCGCGCGCTGTACTTTTACGACCGACCGTTATGTTTTCGTCTCTTTATCTCACTTGCCGGCTTGCTGCTAGCATTTTTGTCACTCACCAGCTGCACGTGTTCATTTTCTGGCTATGCCTAACACAGGGTATAGAAATGTTCTCTGGGGTATACCGGACTACTTAATACCCTATTTTCATATTTCGCACATACATGACCTTCTCATTTTCTAGCTCTCTGCTAGGTTACCTTTCCTCTAGGGTATACCCGACTAGAAATACCCTATATTTTTTTCCTTTTTTTTTTTTTTTCTTTGGAAAATACCTATTCGGGCATGCTTGCGGGCTTTAATCCGCCGACATGCCACACCCCTAAACGCCTCGGTGTCCCTGCTCGGGCGCCACTTGTAAGGAAGCTTCTGGCCGGGGTATAATTCTCAGTCTTACCAGGTCTAGCGAGTTACAAGATATTTATAATTTCGCTGGGAGAGAGGGCTTAGGGGGGGTGAGTATCCTGACCAAACCAAACCCAGATCTACCTCTACACACCTACACCATCGGGCCGTGGCCTCGTACCATCTATGCTAGCGGGCCGTGGCCTCGCTCCAACTACACTAGCGGGCCGTGGCCTCGCACCAACTCCACTACCTAAACGCTCTATCTCTCTGCCGGGCCGTGGCCTCGTACCACTATGCTAGCGGGCCGTGGCCTCGCACCAACTACACTAGCGGGCCGTGGCCTCGCACCAACTACACTAGCGGGCCGTGGCCTCGCACCAACTCCACTGCCTAATCGCTCTATCTCTCTGCCGGGCCGTGGCCTCGTACCACTAAACTCCCTAACAGCTAACCCGTAATACCCACTCACAGGCCATAGTCCCGCACCACATGCTCCCGCTTTTGGTTAGGGTGAACATCGGCCAATTCCGATGTTAGAACAGATAGGGTTATTGAAGGATAAAGAATTAGCAGATTTCCTTCGTTAATTGCAGCATATGCACTTTATTCACTGATTTATTTAACACTACCCTACTGTACTTCCTAGACTTAGGGCCCTGCCGCACTGCTTAGAGCCCTAGCGCTCCGATATACACTCTGCGTTTTTTTCACTTGCGATGCACGTTTACTCACACAGATAGTCGCTCCCAAAGTGCCGGCACGCTCGCCGGCAAGCCATGCGCTCGCTTCGGCTGCTCAACTTCGCCGCGAACTTTCGCAACTTCGCCTCGGAGCTTCCGCTCTTCGCCGCCGAATTGAAGTTGCGCTCTCAAAGACGGTGTTGAGCAACCGATCGACAACGCACGGTTGCAGCGGCGGCCGGCGGTTAAATTCAAACTCACTATTTAAATCAATTATAATATTCGCGGCTCCTTGCCTCTTTACTACTAATCGAACTGCTTATATTACTGATGGCTCCTTGCCTCTTTACTACTAATCGAACCGCTTATATTACTGATGGCTCCTTGCCTCTTATTTCACTAAGATCTTAACCTAATATAATTAATACTTATAACGCAATAAACCTGATTAAGGCCGCGTCTGTCATATTTTTGGCCGTTTTGGTATTAGCTCGCGTGGAAATCGGACTAGATCTTGTGCTAATGGTTGCCTTAGTGCGTCCGACTGCAGTGGTCAGGGATGCTTCGCTTTTAGCTTTGGATGGCGGGCGACTTATTTTTATCAGTGGACTTGGCCTCGAACTAAGAGGTGCCTTAACAGTTCCCCTTGCTGCTGTTGGAGACGGAGAAGTTCTGGAGGTGCTTGCGGACGGAACTGCTAATTGATGCTTTGTTTCTTCCCTTTGCCAGTTTGCATACTAGGCGGAAGCGATTGGGTAAGAAAATAAAGGTGCTCGCTTCTAGTAGTAGAGGTTGCGATGCTTAAAACAAAGAAATACTGGAATGCCGATACAGGTGAATAATCGAGTTTATTATTCGGTAATTTAAAAAAATACGATTATTTATTAAACAAGGGAAATAATAATAAAGAATTTCGATGCTCGTTTCGATAATTTTATTATTATATTAGTCTATGAATACGGTAACGACTGGTTTATTTTTACTTTTTTGTGGTACTCATAAAATACCCACTATTGTGGCTGAGTACTCACCGCTGACAAATGTAGAACTTCGAAGTTAATGTGTAGTGTTTTGTTTATTTACAATCAATTAGTAGTATTATTAATCTATTAATTTTGATTGTTGTGTTTTTATTGGTGCATCTCGGAAAAAGAGTAATTGTATGGGAATGTGTGCAATTGCATAAAAACGTGTAATTGGAGTACGGATCGGCAGCTGTTTATTTTTACATATGTGTGTGGTGTGTACATGCGCACATACGCCGGTTGTAATTGCAATGTGTTATAATTGTAATTTGTGCTGTGATATTTCTGCTATTGTGTATTGTGCACTTAAAAATATTATATGTGGACTCGCATAGTACATATGATTTTGTATATTTATTTATCGGATGTGTGTACTATGTGGTTGCACAAATATATTTGGTTGCACTATGCAATAAATCATAAGTTTAGAAATTAAACTGGAGTTTGTATTTATGCTTATTAAATAATGTTAAATATAGTGTCTATTCAAAATGCATATGGGCAATTATATTCGGATTGAATATATGTATGTACGTATGTATGTATGTGTGTACAATACGTGCTGGTGAACCTGGCGTATGTTTGTGTGTCGGACCAAGAACATGAATTAACAATATTAATTAGGAAACAATATTGTGAAACAACTTGTCGGATTAAATGCGGACACGTAATTAATTTTTTTTATAGTTAGGAAAGTGCACGAGTGCGTACGTATGTACATACAAAAAATGTTGAAGTGGATTTCTTTTGTAGTTGGAAGTAACTACCACAAAATTTAACTAGACTGTTTTTAGTTTTGATCGGATAATTTATATATATATAAAATATTTATATATATTCAGAAAATTGCCAACCACTTTTCTTAAAGAAAAAAATATGGCGGAAAAATATGGCGGATATTGCCGAATATATATATAAAGGAAATTTTTTATTTACTTATCTTTGACAAAAACTTGTGTAGGGGCGAACGGTTTATATAAATCCGGCTCGAAGGACCAATGTTTGTGGGGGAGGCGTCAAATAAGTAGTCTTTATAATAATAGTGGCACTTTATTAGGAACTTTCGGCTGCATATAACGAACTATACATTTGAAGTGATTTTACATATATTTTGTTGGAGTTATGGAGGTGGAAAGGAGACCACAAGGAGAGTGCTGAGCGCATCTTGGATGGAATTAGTGAGTGAGTCTCTCTCGTACCACTATGCTAGCGGGCCGTGGCCTCGCACCAACTACACTAGCGGGCCGTGGCCTCGCACCAACTCCACTGCCTAATCGCTCTATCTCTCTGCCGGGCCGTGGCCTCGTACCCCTAAACTCCCTAACAGCTAACCCGTAATACCCACTCACAGGCCATAGTCCCGCACCACATGCTCCCGCTTTTGGTTAGGGTGAACATCGGCCAATTCCGATGTTAGAACAGATAGGGTTATTGAAGGATAAAGAATTAGCAGATTTCCTTCGTTAATTGCAGCATATGCACTTTATTCACTGATTTATTTAACACTACCCTACTGTACTTCCTAGACTTAGGGCCCTGCCGCACTGCTTAGAGCCCTAGCGCTCCGATATACACTCTGCGTTTTTTTTCACTTGCGATGCACGTTTACTCACACAGATAGTCGCACCCAAAGTGCCGGCACGCTCGCCGGCAAGCCATGCGCTCGCTTCGGCTGCTCAACTTCGCCGCGAACTTTCGCAACTTCGCCTCGGAGCTTCCGCTCTTCGCCGCCGAATTGAAGTTGCGCTCTCAAAGACGGTGTTGAGCAACCGATCGACAACGCACGGTTGCAGCGGCGGCCGGCGGTTAAATTTAAACTCACTATTTAAATCAATTATAATATTCGCGGCTCCTTGCCTCTTTACTACTAATCGAACTGCTTATATTACTGATGGCTCCTTGCCTCTTTACTACTAATCGAACTGCTTATATTACTGATGGCTCCTTGCCTCTTATTTCACTAAGATCTTAACCTAATATAATTAATACTTATAACTAAAGAAAATTAATACGTTGTCCCGCCAGCGGCTCCTTGCCGTAATTTGGCCAAAGGGATGACGGCTCCTTGCCGTGAAAACTGTGGGGTGGCTGGTCTCATTAGCCGCCTCACAACTGGCATGAACACACATTATACCCAACGCCAAAAAAAAAAACATTTAAAAATAAATAAAAGAGAATAGTATCCAAACCCAAAACACAAAAAAAATATGTAACTTCTTCGTCGCCAGGTTTGGCCGCTCGGTAATTAACTATTATAACTTATTCAATTAAATTATTCGAGCATAGCAACTTGTTAAATCAAAAATATTTTTCACTGCGGGTTATGGCTCGGAACATTACCAACGGCGACACTTTCTATTGCTAGCTTATAACATTTTTTTCTATTTTGTGTGCGTCGATCCGTGCTTGTTTAGCACATGTCGAACACTACTGTGTCAGGTGGCGATGATCTGCCATGCTCCCTGTGCCCGTAATTCCGATTCTGCTCGTTTATTTCAGAGAGTGAGAAACTGAGCTTAGGAGTTTCTGTATAAGTGCCAATCTGTGTACACCATAAAATGATAATTAGAAAAAAAAGTACACAGCGCAAATGCAATGAGCGGCTGGTCCGCAAGAGAAAAGAAATATTAACCCTTTTGGGATTGGCACCAAAATTAAAACATGGAAAGGTTGTTTCGTCCGACTGTTGGCTTTGCCTTTTCAAACTACGGTCAGCTATGCACCAATTGATAGCTGCCTGCATGGACTCAAGCCAATGGGAGTTCTGTGGAACAGTGCCATTAAGCATGAATTTCTTTTCTGTAGTATTTATACTTACAGCCTTGTATTTTTAAATTTAGCACAAAAAAATAATACAAAAACGTGCTTGCAGGTTAGGCTAAGCTTTACGCAAAATTATTAAATGCGACTGCTCTGGTTGACAATCACTGGTAGAAAAGGTCGAGTCTGGCTTGCGAAAGTGTCATCTAACCTCACCGTGTAGATCGAACACAAGTGTGCAATTTCCAAGTGAAATCGAGTAGTTTTATATTTCAGCTTAAATTTTAAATAAATAAAAATATATATATATATATATATTATTATATATATTATATTATTTTATATTTATATTTAATTTTTGTTGTCATTTTCTACTACTTACCAAGTGTCAAACCAATTGTTAGTCACAACTGCATTAACGAAAATTCCATTGCCTACTTTTGGGCATACTTAAAAAATAGTCAACTAATTTTTGTTAACAAGCGCCATTACAAAGCGCAATTTCCAAGAATTTCTGTATACATGTACACACACACATTCACGCACGTCTTCTTTGAATTTTATCAACAGCATTGCAATTTCGATTGTTTTGTTTTCTGTGCTGCTATTTTGATTCGTTTTTTTCTTAATAAAACTTAATTATTGGTGTGGCTGTTATATAGAAGCGGCGGTAAGTAGTGCGGTCTGTAGCGAGTTCGAACCCTATCGAGGAGACTAATTAATTATTTTTTTCGCTTTTGTGGCTGTTAAGAAGAGGCGGCAGCAAGTAATGCGGTCAGTTGTTAGTTTGAACCCTGCCAAAGGAGCTTTTTTTTGGTTTAATATATCTTTAATACTACTAAAGCAAACGAGCGCGTAATGCGAGCTGCATTTGGGGTTGGAATAAGAGGGTTCAGGGTATCCCCTAGTCGGGAGCTCCCGAGTAAAACCTCTTAATTGTTTATTTCTTGTGTAGTGTATTCATACATATAATACATAACTCAACACTCTGTTGCAAGTATAAACAAATAAAAAAGACTCAAGCGCATAGCATAAATAATCGTATATATGTATGCACATACACATGCACATACGTACATACAGTGCTGCGCACATAAGTTACATGATGCCAGTTGAGCAGGCCAAGACAGGGTGAGACCGTTGACCAACGGATAACCGATCTTGCACTTCATCCGCTCCGAGAGTGAGCCCGTATGTATGAGTTCACCCGCTCTCTCTCTTTGTAGCTGTTAACCGATAACAGCATAAGTACATACATGTATCCATAGGCTAAGTACATACCCAGAACTTTGAAAAAAATCATTTTGAACAAAAATACAAAACAGCACTGGCGTGCTTGTTATTTCAAAATATATTCTTATTACATGGCGACCGAGACATGTTCACGATTCCCTGCCTGGAGGCAAAACACTAATCTTCAACGGTGCGGGATAACAAAGTACGTCAGGGAGAAAGAAAATCAACAACAACAAGAACGTCAACAATAACAACAGCAGCACCAAAAAACAACCAATACGGTGGGGGCCAGTAAGTTTGAAAAATTAAACTTTTAATAGTAAGTCGTATATACCCAGCAACTAAAGTAGAGTATTATCTCTCGAGGTGGTCAGCCTAATGTCGTCTCGCTCCCACGCCTCGGCTGTTGTGTTAGTTGCATCTCCTTGCGTCAGTTTCGCACCTTATGCATAAAGCGACAAGAAACGGCATCAAAGAATAATCTGAGCACAAAAGGAGTGATATGTGAAGGGAAGAGGAAAAGACCCACGCCAAATCCGACGAGCATAGTTTAGAGCGACGCTAGAAGTGCACACCTTCCGAATCTCTTCACCTCTGCGGAAGAACATCAACCGCACGAAGCTGGTGACCTCTCGAATAGAGCACAAGAACGCATATATACCCTTCTGCATGCTACAGAAAGTGGCGCCCAACGTTAAGCCCGAACGGCTAGGAGAAATAAACCCTACATTATAGCTCTCAACTTTCACCCATTTAATAACATATTTAACATGCACTAAATTCCGTAATTGTATGACTTGAAGTTTTCCATACCTGTCTTATGAGACTGTTTTCTAGAGAAGCGATTATAATTCGAGTGCTTACGGATTAGTCGACCGAATCGAATCATATTTCAGGGATAACTTTTAAGTCATAGAATTCACCCAGTTACCCAGGTTGTAGCGACCCGTTGGTAGGAATGATTCATCGTCTCTAGGAATAGCGATACCTATTACGAATAGATCGACCAGAGTGAATAGATTCACAGACAACAATACGCGTCTCGATTCTGGGGTAACAAATGCAAGATTAGGTCGCGGAAATTATGCGGAAAAGCAACTTATGAATATTTGATCTGTAAATACGAACCCGATCTCAGCAATTAGAAGTATCAGTAGTTGTCGGTATCGGCGAAGTTATGTGAGATTATCCAGTTGGGATAACAATATGACCAGCATAGAGTCGGAAGGCGCGGACCGAATTTATTATTAACAGTTCAGTTTAAAGAAAAAAAAAATGGCAGTTCGTCACAGTAGTGAGAACTTGACAGATATATTGAGCGAACAAGATGCAATTTGCAATATTTGCGACCAACCCTTAGGTGAAGCTGATTTAAGCGCAGTTTCGCCATATAAACATAAATTTCATTACCCATGTATTACCGAGTCCTTAAGAGAAACTAACCACTGTCCAACTTGCAAAAGGCTCTTTACATTTAATCAGTTGGCTTTATAAAATAACAACTTGCAAGCTGAATTACCCGCTGCTGATCAGTTAGTCGACATTGCTACGCATGAGGAAGCATTGGAAAACAGCAGTACCGGTAATCGAGGTAGAGGCAGAACAAGCAGAATTAGTAACGCAGTACAGCGCCGCGGTATGTTGACCCGATCCCAACAGCGGAGCCAACTTGCGCCGCTGCCAAACATTGGCGCGAGTGAGGCAAGCGTGTCTCACCAAGCCCCTAAAGCACAAAATGTGGAAGATATAAACCAAATAGTTCAGGCGGCTATGCAGGTTCAACAGCAACAGCTCATGCAGGACCTGACAGCATTGATTCAGGGACAGTTGTCGACACGTCAGGTTGACAGTAATAGTCATCGCTCGGGCCGAGAAAGAGTGTTTACTCCACCCGGTGAACCAGTTTTTATAGCAGACCGGAACCAAAATACATCCTCAAATTCAGGTCATATCAACAACCAATACAATGGCAACGTCAGGAGACCAAACGCTTCGGTTCTGCCAGACAAAGTTCCAAACATTATTCAGAGTTGGCGGATCAAATTCGATGCAGCTAGAGATGGTCTGCAAACGGACAAGTTTCTCTACAGAGTTCGAGCGCTAGCTCAACAGAATTTAAACGGGGACTATCAGCTTCTATGCGATCACTTACACCTTTTCTTCGGTGGGAAAGCCGTCGAGTGGTATTGGAGGTTTCATCGCGCTTGCCCTCAGTTTACTTGGGACGAGTTTTGTAGCGAGTTTAGAAAGAAATTTGATGACATTGAAACAGATATGGATATCTGGGAGGCAATTAACAGCAGACGTCAAGGCGACAAGGAAACCTTCGAGGAATATCAGTTCCAAGTCGAGAGACTTGTGTCTCGCCTAAAAACCATAATTTCAGAAGAATCGTTAGTACGACTTCTCATCCGTCATTCAAAGCCCCATCTTCGTTACGAGCTAATGCACTTAGGCATAAACACCCTAGTGCGTTTAAGGGAAGCTATTCGCACTCACGAGCAATTTTCCAAACAAGTTAAGCCCCAATCAGTGAAAAATATTTTTCCCCAACGCCCTTCTGTCTCCCAGCTCGATAATGGGTCGGACGCCGAAGACGAAGTTTCAGCGCTACAGCACAAGCAATTAAAGTGCTGGAACTGCGCAAAGTCAGGTCATCGGTTCGAAGATTGTCTTGAGGCGCGTATCATCTTTTGTTATGGATGTGGGATGAAGAACACCTATAAGCCAAAATGCATGTAACCCGTCGGAAACCCGCAGAAGGGATGCGTCAGCCAACAAAAACCTGTCGCATCCGAACCATTAAAAGCAGATTGTAGTACTCAGACCGAAGTTACGAGTTCGATCTCATATAGACAATGTAACCTACCATGCCAGATACCTCAAGCTAAACTAGAGATTCACCAACCATACCAAGTCCGAGCAGCTCACTATGCATCAGCCAGGAAGCGCATCTTCGGAGACGTAGACAGTTGCGTATTGATTCGAAAACCACGACGTTCAACCTTGCGAATGAGATTTTTCTGGAAAAAGGTAGAAGAGAGCCGTAAAAAGCTTATTTCCGCCGTATTCTTGAATTCATATAACCGATTGTCGCCGATATCAAAATCGACGATAATAGTTATACCGCTCTTTTAGACTCAGGTGCAACTATAAGCTGCATTAGCGGCGTGGAGGCACAAAAGTTCATTAGACATCCACAGCTACATAAGTGTACTGGGCAAATCAGAACAGCCAATAATGCCAAATGTTCTGTAGTTGGCAGACCTGTCGTTGAAATAACTTATCGCACCCAAACTAAACCAGTAGAATTCGTTGTAATACCTGACCTAGAACAAAACTGTTACTTGGGAATCGATTTCTGGAGAGATTTTGGTTTTCTTAATAGAATCAAAGATCTTCCCTCAGAATCGGAGGCAGAACTAGATGCAGGTCGAGATGATAACACAATAATTAGTGCGAAAATGCATTCTCTCTCAGCCGCTCAGCAGCGCAAACTCAGTTCAGTGATTAGCGAGCTACCCTCTACGAGAAAGAAGGCTTGGGACGCACACACCTAATAGAGCATAACATCGACGTCGCTGATGCTAAGCCCGTCAAGCAGTGTCATTGGCCAGTTTCCCCTGCCAAAGAAAAACTTATGTTTGCCGAAATTGAAAACATGCTGGCACTAGACGTGATAGAATAATCAAAGAGTCCATGGAGCAGCAATTGCGTGTTAGTACAGAAGGGAGAGAAAGTTCGTTTGTGCTTAGATTCCAGAGAACTGAACAAGCTGACGCTGAAAGACGCGTACCCGCTACCACACGTAGACGCCATTCTTAGTCGATTGCCTCCCGCTCGTTTTATCACTGGTCTCGATATGAAACACGCATTTTGGCAAATCCCGCTTGATAAAAAGTCTAGACTATGCACGGCGTTTACAATACCAAATAGGCCCTTGTACCAATATAAAGTGATGCCTTTCGGACTATGTAATGCCACACAGACTCTATGCAGGCTCATGGATCAAGTAATCCCAGCAAGTCTACGAACAAGAGTATTAGTATATTTGGACGATCTCTTGGTTCTTTCCGACGACTTTGTTTCGCACATGATTCTGTTAGAAGAAATAGGTATATATCTTCGTAAGGCGAACTTGACTATTAATATAGCCAAGTCAAAATTTTGTATGACCGAGATAAAATATTTAGGATTCATTATCGGCCATGGACAGCTCAAAGTCGACCCTGGTAAGGTTAATGCGATTAATGAACTCCCAGTCCCAACCACGGTGAAGCAATTGAGACGATTCTTAGGTCTCGCCGGATGGTATCGACGGTTTGTAGAAAACTACGCTGCGATAACCTTTCCCTTAACTGAACTTCTGAAAAAGAACAAACCAATGAATTGGAATTCGGAAGCGAAAGAAGCCTTTGAACTATTGAAAAACAAGTTGACGGCTGCACCTGTTTTGAGGACGCCTTGTTTTTCGAAACCTTTTATATTATTGTGTGATGCAAGCCTACATAGTCTTGGCTGTGTGTTGGCCCAAGCAAATAATGACGGCGTCGAGTTACCAATTGCATATATGTCCGAAAAATTGTCTAAAGCCCAACGAAATTATTCAGTCACCGAACTAGAATGCTTAGCAGTCATTAAAGGAATAAATAAATTCCGAGCCTATATTGAAGGACAAGAATTTACGGTAGTTACAGATCACGCTTCTTTACACTGGCTAATGAGGCAAAAGGATCTATCAGGGTGCTTGGCCAGATGGTCGATAAGATTGCAAGGCTTTTCATTCGAAATTAAGCATCGTAGCGGATCGCAAAACGTCGTTGCCGATACCGTGTCTCGGATGTACGAAGCCGACACTTGCGAACTTTTGAGTTTTGGACCAATTATTGACGTATCGTCCAAAGAATTTACTTCCCAGGAATATCTAGATTTGATAAATAACATAAATGATAACCAGCCTAGGTTACCAGACCTAAAGGTTGTCGATAAATTTGTATATAAGCGAACTGAACCCGTAAAAGATGAGGATATAGCTAGGTCAGACTGTTGGAAGCTTTGGGTTCCAGTCAACTTGAGAGAACAGGTCCTATACCGAGCCCACAATCCGGCGGATTCAGCTCACCTCGGAATCGGCAAAATGGTAGAAAAGTTAAAGCGACATCTCTTTTGGCCCGGCATGGTAACGCAAATTCGTGACTATATATCCAATTGTTCCACATGCAAGTCAACGAAAGGTCCTAATACTGTGCTGAGGCCGCCAATGGGCAAACCCATGACATCGGAAAGACCATTCCAAAAATTGTACATGGATCTATTAGGTCCATACCCACGGTCAAAGAACGGAAACATCGGTCTTTTAGTCATTGTCGACAACCACACGAAGTTTCACTTCCTGCACCCGTTGAAAAAGTTGACGTCTAACAGAATCTGTGAGTTCTTAGAGAATCATGTATTTTACACATTTGGAGTACCCGAATCCATTTTAACAGATAATGGGTCCCAATTCAAATTCGGCTACTTTGAAGCGTTTTTTAACTCGCTTCGGCACGTCACACATCCGCACCGCAAATTATTCTCCACAGGCGAATGCAAGCGAGCGATTGAACCGTTCCATATGTAGGAAAGGATCACACAAGTTGGGACAAGTATCTGAATGAAATTAGCGGATCACTGAGGTCTAGTGTGCATCGTAGTACAGGATTTCCACCATACTTTTTGTTCTTTGGCCAGAATATGATCATGAATGGTACAGACTACGAACTTCTTAGGAAAGTAAACTTAGTTACAGAAGACACTTCATTAAAAACACCTGATCTATTGCAACTAGTGCGCGCGAAAGCTAAAAGTAACATCTCTGAAGCTCATGCAGCTAACGCGAAAACCTATAATCTGCGAAGCCGCACAATAAAACTAAATGAAGGCGATATTGTTTACGCACGTGGCTTTGCACAAAGTAATGCAAGCAATAAGTTTAGTGGCAAACTCGTCCCAGCCTTCAATAAAGCTAAGGTTGTCAAGATATTAAGTCCGACGTATTATGAACTGTCAAATGAAAACAACAAATCTATTGGAGTGTATCACTTAAAAGACATAAAACTATAGACTCAAACTGATAAACGAAGTTACTGACCCTTTTTCAGTTAACATCTTCTCCAGTTGAGACTCTCGTAGTATTAACTGTGGTGTGGGGGCCAGTAAGTTTGAATATTAAACTTTTAATAGTAAGTCGTATATACCCAGCAACTAAAGTAGTAGAGTATTATCTCTCGAGGTGGTCAGCCTAATGTCGTCTCGCTCCCACGCCTCGGCTGTTGTGTTAGTTGCATCTCCTCGCGTCAGTTTCGCACCTTATGCATAAAGCGACAAGAAACGGCATCAAAGAATAAGAGGAGAAATCACGCCATAGTTCCGTTAAATATCACAAGCGACAAAAGTAGCTGGCGTGGCACAGTAGTTGCATAGCCAAAGTGAGAAAGTTGTGTCTTGCATACCTTATCTTACTCGGCAGAATATAGCCGCGCTTGATAGCGTGAAGCGTAGGTGTGATACAAAGGAGTGAAAGAGAAGTCTTTATCTGGAAACGATAAATAATTTTCTTTATGCACAGCTACCAAAAGCTTTAAAGCACCACACAAGCTGTACTTTCGATGGGCCCAACGAACCTGCACCGATGGATATAACAGTGAGTGAGAAGTCTGAATATAACTTACAGTGAGTACGGCCTATTATTGGCGAACGAATTATTTAATCGGTTTAATCGCACTCGGAATGCTCGTGTATTAAAATGAATATATATAATAGTTTAACATCGCCCTGTTACATATTAGTTTAGGTAAAAGAAAAGAAAAAGGAAAATGCTAAAGAGTAAAGCATTCTTATATGGATCAGATGATTGTTATCTGAAGTTTACTTTAATTAAAATGTACCGATAAATTGTATAGAAGGGTCCGTCGCCGGTACGATTCTACGCTGAAGTCATATTGTTTATGTTGAATTAAATAAAACATAAGTAAAGGGGTAACCACCCAAGTTAATCACGAGTTACCAAAGTTGGGAGGGTAAAGAATAGGGAGCGATCAACACCTATCGCACCCTAGCCACATAAATTCTCACATAACAGTCCGCCGTTCTCATTTATATTAATTCTGTACATGGGTACAGCCCGAATACAACCTATTAGACCTTCATCTTATTAGTATACAGTCAAGTGCACTTAACCTCTCTGAGCACAAAAGGAGTGATATGTGAAGGGAAGAGGAAAAGACCCACGCCAAATCCGACGAGCATAGTTTAGAGCGACGCTAGAAGTGCACACCTTCCGAATCTCTTCACCTCTGCGGAAGAACATCAACCGCACGAAGCTGGTGACCTCTTGAATAGAGCACAAGATCGCATATATACCCTTCTGCATGCTACAATACGCCGAGGGAAATAGCAACTACGGCGGTGGAAAACAGAGTGAGTGTTCTGAGTGAGTAAGGTGTTCGCATCCGCATCACACTAGATGCATATACTGCAAGAAGATTATCAGCCAGTACCCCGGCCGTTAATTAAACAAGCGTAGAAAAGAATAAACCTAGAAACCGTGGCGGCATACAGCTGCGTATTAAAAAACGCAAGGCTGAGATATGCAAGCTATTGTACAATAGCAAAAAGCCCCCGACTTGGGAAAACGCTAACATACTAGCAAGAGAGCTAGATTTTCTCGAGCAAGAGGCAAAACGATTGAAAACACATAATAAAACACCTTCTCCTCAGCGCGTAAGAAACCTAGCTAATAATATAAATATTCTATCGCCAGAAAAGAAGCAGCTTCCTAGATAACCGAAGAAGTGCCCTGAAGACTGCGAGGGACCACTATTCAGCCCAGCCTGTTTGATGACCTGCACCGGCAACGCTAACCGCTAAGGTAGCCAGAGAAGCTAGAGAAGAACCAAACCTACAACAAAATTAATTAAGATAATTAAGACATTAATTAATATTATAGTATTGTAATGACAGCCCACTATGTTCTGTGCGTCAAGACATAGTGCAACCTAATAAGTTGTACGAAACATTAAAGAGGAGATCACTGCGTTGATCGAAATAGGCAAGTTTAGAAACAAACACAAGGGCCTTCTGCCCACATTAAAACAATTTTTTTTTTAATTAAATTTAATTATGGTGGAAAAAAAATAATGTAACAACTAAATATATATATTGTCAAAACCTAAAGAATAGTTCATTTGGTAGGGTTCGAGCTCGTAACTGATCGCGCTACTTTCGGCCACCTCTACTCAATAGACAAACCAACAATTAAGTCTTAATGAGAAAAGAACGAATTACAATATTAGCACAAAACAGTATAATCTCAATTGCAATGCTTTTGATACAATTTGCGCTAGCTGCTGCTAACACGTGCGCACATAAGTTTTGTGTTTCTTAACCGATCTTAATGAAATTTTCGATAGTACATCTTATTGTACTATAAAATATTTGTGTATTCTTCAAATGACAATTACATTTAAATTGTATCTTATATTGGAGGGCAGCATAAGTTAGTTTACTTACTTGTTTTATAGCTGTGATCAAATGAAAAATGCTTGATATAAATATACTATTCTAGAAGCTACATGTCATGTTTGGTGACTCTAGCTCCTATTATTTACCAAAATTGCTCCAAAAACAGTATTCGAAATCTTTTTTTATCGATTACTTGGAAACGGGGCAAGTTATCGAATATCGGAAACAAACTCGATCTGAGCGGTCACTAGCAGGACCTACAGCTTAAATTTCAAGTCGTGATGTTACATCCTGGAAAATATTTATTTGTTATGCATGAAGTCATATTTCTGGGACACAAATGCACCGTAAAAAAAACGTCATTAAAAATTAGCCAGTCCCACTGAATGCAGACAGCGCTAGAAGATACGTTGCATTTTGCAATTATTATAGACGTTTCATAAGAAATTTTGTCAACTATTCTCGTCACATCACAAGATTATGTAAAAAAGATGTTAAATTCGAATGGACAGCTGACTGCCAGCATGCCTTTAAACATCTGAAATCGGCACTAATAAGCCCAACTCTGTTACAATACCCAGATTTCAGCAAAGAATTTTTCATAATAACATGCAAGTAAGCAAGCGTGTGAAGCAGTTTTAACCCAAAACAAACTCCATCTTCCAATTGCATACGCATCAAGATCATTCACAAAGGGTGAAAGTAACAAGAGTACAACCCACGTCCGATTCAAGTGTTGGAATATTTGTCAAGTGATTGTTCACATAGTTCTTGAATTTCTGCTTCGCCGGAGAACTCAGCGGCAGAGTAGCGTTATGTATATATGCTTATATATAATATGAAAAGTGAATATGTTTTAGAGAGAGAGAGGTTTGCACATAAATATTATGACGGGGAAAATGCACGCGAATGCTGACGCGGCTTTGATTGTGCCCGCTACATACAAATGGTATCATTGCCGGCTATTTCTCAGTTGAGAGTGATTAACGTGTTTTACTTGTGCTCCAAGATTTTTATATATTTTTGCGCTTTAATCCTGCTTTTAATTCTAATAAAGTAAAGCTTTAATTACTTGTGCAAAGTGCTATCTGTTGTGCAGCGTAAATCTATTAATTATTGCATTTATTGAACGCGGCGTCAGTTCCGTGTTTTTGGTTATTGTCTGTTTTGATTCTGTTTCTTTGGTGCTCCCCTGTGCATACACTATTTTATGCGGGTGTTCGCTGCTGCATATTTCTGCTTGTGCGCTCTCTCTCAAGCTGTTGCTGTTCCCTTTCGCTCTAAACAATTTTTTTGTGTACAAATATTTTTTGAGCGTTGCATGCTCTATTTTTGTGCACTGTTTTTCGTTTGGCTCTGCGCTCTCGCAACCTCTGCTTATCTTTTAAAGCCTGTAGAAAATATGACAAGGTCGCTGCAATCGCCAAGAAGGGCTGCGGCGGCTTGCGTTATTCGTGCCCGAATTCCATAGACAAACAAACTGATCCAGAATGTATAATTCTGCGGTTGCCCTCTCCTTCTGTCCATACACCTACGCCTCTTTTGTCCCTGCCTAGAAACCTGGATCTATCTCCAATGTTGTCATTGTCGCCTTCTCCGAACGATTGCCCAATTATGACCCCAGTTGTATCGCCACTAGTAGTCCCAGTGGTCCCTGCAGTTGAACCTGCCCCAATCAGCGAAACTGCTTTAACTTCTGGCCGCAGATTGTTAAAAGCAATCATGGTGCCTCTTTGGCCACACCAACTACTGCATTACCTTTAGCCCCATCAGCTCTTACTCTGACTGTTGTTTCGCCCTCATAGGCAAATTTTTGTGTCTCGACTTTCATCTGACACCACTTGCGAGTCATTGGCAGCTTATATTGCTAGCAAATCTTCTGCTAGCGTGTCAATTACCACATTTAATTTCTCCACTAATCGTGAAATATCATCATTGAATATAAATGTTTCACATGATATGTTCCCAATCATTTCTGATCCCAAATTTTGGCCTCCACACATGATTGTTCACGAGTTCAAGCCAAAAAAGCGTAACCAGCCTGTCCCCCTTCCAGTCCCTTCAAAACAGGGTACCATTTCTGCCCCAAAAAACTAACTTCCTTGCTACTCGGTTAATATGAATATTGCTATTAATTTTTTTTTATAATAACCTAAACTCCTTCTTAGATGATTGTATTTCTAATTCATTTCCCTCTTTTGCATCTTCAAAGCCACCCTGGTTCGCTCCGGTTCGAGTATTGACTTGGCTAAATATTCTATAAAACTAATTTTGTAGAAATAATTATTGGACTATTGGAATAAAATCGTTTGTATATAATAACAGTTTTTTTTGTTTCAATGTTTTTATACGTTTTGATATCTATATTGTGGCTGATGAGGCCTATAATGAATATATTCTATGCTAATAACTAATTTTTGAATAAGTTTAACCTGGTCTTAGTTACTATTTAAGGTTTCATTTTTCATATGTCTATTTTTATGTTGTTCCTATCTCCTATGTTTATAACTGTATAAGGACCTAAATATTTACATTCTAACTTATGCGCTGAGTCGATCTTTAGAATAACTAACGTTCCTATCTCTAGTTCTATATCATTTAGTTTTTTATCATATTCTATCTTTCTTTTTTCTTTTTATAAATCTACTAGAGTTTTTACTCTTTTATAAGCTATTTGTAATCTAATCTAATCTTCTTATGCGTAGTCATCTATTTTATTAATAGGGTCTATTTTAGTTTGGTTATTAAATTCTATGCACTGTCTTGGTAATCTACCATAAACAAGTTTGTATGGACATTAATCATGTACTGTCGTTGGTGTAGTGTTGAAACAGTATGTGAAATAATTCAACCATATGTCCCAATCGTCCTTATCAATCGAAATATATGAACGAATAAATTAGTTAAATGTTCGATGACTTCTTTTTACTGTTCCTAAAGTCTGGTGATGATGTGCTGTTGATTGAATATTACTTATATTCATTTATACTTGCATATGTCATTTATTAGCGAATTATTGTATTCAGTCCCTATGTCCGTTATGAACGTCTTCATAGGACCGTACTTAAGTACAAAAGAGTGAAATATTGCTTTAGCTGCTGTTCTTGCACTTTTATCTGATGCTGCTATTGTAACTAGATATTGAGTGAGATCACATATTATAGTAACTGCGTACTCGTTGCCATTCTCTGTACGAGATAATGGACCGATTGTATCTATTAAAACGGTGTCAAATGCAGTATTTGGAGTATTCGTTAATATCATTGGGGCTTTAGTATGTGTTGTGATTTTTGCTAATTGGCATTTCACACAAGTTTTCACATATTTTGTAATGGTCTTAGTCATTTGGGGCTAGTAATAGTATTTCTTAATTTTTAACAAGGTTCGCGTAATCCCTGAATGGCATACTTAAATAGGGTCATCATGATATTTCGACAGTATTGCTATTATTTGACTTTCGTCATTTTTGTCTATTTGTTTCACTTTTGTTAGTAAGCGCTATTTCTAATGTACTTAAATTTTCATTGACCATATTTTTAAATTCACTTATTGATACAAATTCGAAAAGTCGAATTTTCCATTGAAGTACAAATCATTAACTGAAAATTATGAAATGATTCGTTTTCCTCTTTTATGTAAACAATTTATATTACCGAATTTTAGTTTCACAAATTTCTTTACGTCCTTATTACTACACTTCATAGACATTGGGCTCTTTTAGATCTTTTAGATCGTTTTGCATTTTTATTTTGTCATCTGCGCAGATGTTTTCCTGTCGTTTGATTATCTTGTTTGAATAATATTTAATATATTCCTATTCATTTCAATTATTGTCTATGTTTATGCGGGGTAATGCATCCGCTACATGGTTATCTTTCCCCTTTAGGTATTCTACCGTAAATTGGTATTCTTCTAAGTCTAGTCTTATTCCGGCAGAGGTCGCAAATAACAGTAAACACTAATTTTCAATGCGGTCGGCTCTCGAATAAACAGAAAAAAACCAAGCAAATTCGGTTTGCTCTTCATCGAACATTTTATTTCGTAGCAAATGTGCACTCTGTTCGTGCTTATGCTTGAGCAGTGCCGCTGTTATGTCTAACAGTAAGATATTAACAGGGCACACTCGGTCGCACAGAAATGTGTGTTATTTGAAGAGCAAAACGAACAAAGTGGAAGCGAAAAGTGTCGTTACTTTACTTAGATTAATTCTCTTTCTTTTTATACCCTGAACCCATTTTCAATGGGTAAAAAGGGTGCAATGTATTTGTGCAAATGTGTGTAACAGGCAAAAGGAAGCATCTCTGACCCCATAAAGTATAAATATTCTTAATCAGCATCAAGAGCCGAGTCGATCTAGCCATGTCCGTGCATTTTGGTAAATAATAAGAGATAAAATCACCAAACTTGACATGTAGCTTCTAGAATAGTATATATTTATCAAGTATCTTCCATTTTGTACGTATCGCCTGTTGGAAGAAGAGGGTTAAGGGTATCCCTAGTTGGGAGCTCCCGACTAGAACATGTGACTTGTTTTTTGTATTCGTGTGACGATAACAATGAAAGCTAAAGCGAGAGAGAGTCAGATTGAAAAAGAGGGCATGGCATAATACAGTTATGCATGCAGGCAAGCTATTCTATATAGCTGTATATGCATATATTCTAAGCTATAAGAAAACACCCATTACATAATTTATAGTTTGTTTATATATGTTTATGGGTATTTTTATTAATTATTAAGCTTAACAACTAACAATGAATTCATATTTTCTGCACCCAAAATTGCTTTGTCTATTCGAGTGGCATCGTCTATTTTGAAAGACACAAGTTTTCCTCGCATTAATCGCTGAATGTCAGCTTTGATTGACTGTTCCTTAATGTTCACATACTGCATTACGTTTCGGGAAGTAATAGGCACCATCGATAAAGCACCATAAATTGAGTTTAAAATTTCCCGAAACCCTTCGCTGCCCAAAAGCAAGAAGGGCCTGCCATCTGTCGTTACAATTTTAATAATTGACGAATCTAATGACTTTGCTTGCATCGTTTGAAATTTTTTATTTTTGGTGTCAACAGGGCCAAAATCTTCATAAATAATTTTATACTTTCCAAGCAAATGGCGTCTCTAATTTGTTATGGGCTGGCCAGTTAACATAATACCACATACGTTGAACAACGATTTGTTTGTATTGTTATCAAACTTAAAAAAAAAAACGGACTTTTTTGTTTAAATCCCGACCCATTTTGGAGCACGATTTGATGAAATCAATTTAAAAAAACACATGCAATTTACTCCAGAAGTTAAACACGAATGAAGAATATCCTGCTTGGAATACAATTTTATTAGACACACACAAGCACAAAAGATAGTTTGGCAGTCCGGAAAAAAAATCAATGAAATGTGTCTTTGCTCGTGCCTAGAGTCTGCTGCATATAAAAAACATGCAATTTACTCCAGAAGTTAAACACGAATGAAGAATATCCTGATTGGAATACAATTTTATTAGACACACACAAGCACAAAAGATAGTTTGGCAGTTATTTTTTCTGTTCAGAGACGTGGAATAACATGTCCGGAAAAAAATCGAAGAAAAGTGTCTTCGCTCGTGCCTAGATTCTGCTACATAGAAACAGAACTTTGTGTGTTTTCTTTCTCCCTTATTCATTCTGTCCGACAAAAACTGTTATTTGCGAACTCTGCATCCTGGTTAATTTTGATGTGGGATTTCTCATTGACAACAAATAGGTTAGGGGTCTACGGTCTGTCTTCCATAAACATATTTATTTATTTATTTATTTATATGTGGTCGACAAAACGAGTGTCTTCCAATTATTCAACACATTATAAATACAGTTAGAAAAATTAAATGCTAAAAGCCTAGGTAGAGAACACTAATTTCAAATAGCATCACCGACCGATGGAGGTGTTTTATTTGCCAGTCCGGCCAGCTGTGCCCCTTTTCACAGCTAATTTTGTCAGTGACGCTATTAGAGCCTACATCTAAAAAGAAGGGTGTAAGTAGGAAAAAGTGTTCTTACGTAAAATTAAAAATAATGTTAATTTGCTATATTATTTAAGAATATACCATAAATAGGAGAAAAGAATGGAGGAAGATTGTTAATAAAGTATAGAACTGTATGCTTGATATACAGAGTGTTAAATAGATAGAATAAAGAGATAGTATTGGGAAAGTAATGGGAAATCACCGACCCGGTGGGGGAATATTTACAGCCAGTCCGGCTAGCCATGCCCCTGCTTATAGCTGGGAATGGTCAGTGACTTCCCGAAGGTATCCTAAAAGCAACGATTTTATTGGGGGTAGAGAAAGTTCGGTAGAGAAAATGTGATGCAAACTATTGTAATTTTTACATAGCACGCGAAAAGAATTGTGCTTAGCGGTAATTTCTGGTTGGTCTAGCCGGAACAGAGAATTGAAGACGCCCTAACAGAAAAGGACAATCTATATCGCCAACAACCAACTTATGTAGAAAGACAACAGCGAGAATTGTCCTACGGTTGGTTAACGACGGAAGATTAAGAAGAAGCAGCCTGCGGGAATAGGATGGCAACCGAAGATTAGGGTCCCAATTTAAACCTCGTAAGGCAAAAAGCAGAAATTGCTTCTGAACAGATTCAATTGTTATACTGCGGAGACCAGATACAAGAGCAGTGTACAAGGATAGGGCGAACAAGAGAGATGTACAGAAGTTTCGTTATAAAAGGATTGTTAAACTCTTTAGACCATCGTTTAATGAATCCAAGTACACCTTTTGCCTCATTAACGATGGTATCTATGTGAAGATTGAAACAGAGTTTAGAATCAAAAAGAACGCCTAGATCCTTAACTGTTAGTATACGTTGCAATGGGGTATTGTCGACTGTATAACTGACAAGATAAGGTGTAGTACAATTAAATGTCTTAAACATACACACTGAACAATTCAGATGCAATTGATTGGCCGAGCACCAAAGTTGCATAGCGTTCAAATCGTCTTGAAGACGAGAATGATGTAGGGGATTGGTGTATGATAGAATAAGTTTGACATCGTCCGCATACATGAGTACACGGGCATGGGATATAACAGAGGGAAGATCATTTATAAAAAGAGTAAAGAGTAAAGGTCCAAGATGACTACCTTGAGGTACACCAGAAGTAACGTGAACCTGTTTAGAGGTAGTCAGCCTCAGCATTACTCTTTGGGTCCTACCTTTTAAATAAGAACTAATCCAAAGCAAAAGAGACGGAGGAAACCCTATTCGGTCAAGTTTAATAAGTAAAATGTCATGGTGCACGGAGTCAAACGCCTTACTGAAGTCAGTGTAAATGACATCAGTTTGCATTTTCGAAAGGAAAGCATCATTTACCAAGGAAGTAAACTCAAGCAGATTGGTCGAAGTAGACCGATTTTTTACGAATCCATGTTGAACAGGGGAAAAAACTGATTTACAGAAATGCTGCAAATTCGAAGTGATTATTTTTTCAAATAATTTGGGAATAGCGGACAGTTTTGCAATGCCCCTGTAATTTAGTATATCAGACTTTCCACCTTTCTTGTGGAGAGGAATGATATAAGATTCTTTCCAAAGAGATGGAAAGACAGAAGATTCAAGGGATAGATTAAAAAGCTTTAGCAATGGATAAAAAAGGGAAGAACTACACTCTTTGAGTAGACAACTAGGGATATTGTCAGGCCCAGGAGAGAAAGAAGATTTTAAAGAATTTGAAGCTAAAAGGAGAAAGGAATGGGAAATAATAGGGGGAGGTAAAGAACTAGAGGAAGTAAAAGTATAAGGGTAAGAATTATTATTAGGACAGACTGAAGAGTAAGTTGATTGAAAAAAATTAGCAAATAGGTTAGCAGAATCAGAGTCATTGCTAGCTTTATCCATCCCGAGTGAAAAAGAAGATGGCAAACTTGAAGATTTACGCTTCGAGCTTACAAAATTGTAAAACTGTCTTGGATTTAGGGCAAATTGCCTTTTGCAACGAGTAAGATAATTCTCATAGCATTGAAAAAAATTAGCAAATAGGTTAACAGAATCAGAGTCATTGCTAGCTTTATCCATCCCGAGAGAAAAAGAAGATGGCAAACTTGAAGATTTACGCTTCGAGTTTACAAAATTGTAAAACTGTCTTGGATTTAGGGCAAATTGCCTTTTGCAACGAGTTAGATAATACTCATAGCATTGAGAATTCTGAAGAAAGAAGTTCGACTTCGCTGTGGAATATTTAGCCAAGTCAGTACACGAATCAGACTTTTTAAACTTTTTAAAATATTTAGATTTTATATTATTTAGATTCGTTAATCTGGGAGTAAACCAAGGTGGCTTTAAAGAGGTAGTCGAAGGAATTGACTTGGGAATAGACATATCTAAGAGGGAGTTTAGGGTGTTATAAAAAAAGTTAATATCAGTGTTCATATCAACCGAGTCATATAAGAAAGACCAATCGGTTGCATAAATAAGCTGATTCAGCAATGAATAATTTCCTTTGCGAAAGCAACGGCGGGGCTTATTGGCTGATGAGCACGAAATGAGAGGATTACAATTGAACATTGCAACCTCTAAAGTAGGATGATAAAGTCGTTAACAAATACAAGATCAAGTGTTCTATTCAAATGATTAGAAATTGAATTGATTTGAAACAACGAAAGGTCAAGCATGCAATCTATAAAGTCATGCTGTGCTGAGGGCACTAGATAATTTTCGGCAGTGAATAGTGACAAAGAGATGTTCGGCAAATTAAAATCACCCAACAGAATAAATAGGTAATTATCACGCACGTGTGAAGAAACTTCTTTAATACAAGAAATATGTTTCATATAAACTTGAATATCAGAAGAAGGAGGAACATAAGAGCATGAAATATATTCCGTGTAGGAAAAGACAGCTTGACTGAGACAATCCTCAGCGTCAGTAGGCGTACTAAAACAGAAAAGTTCTGATTGGAGAGTGGCTTTAACGGCAATTAATACCCTACCCACCCCTACTCTGCCGATCATTTCTATGCAAAATAAAATTATTCGAAAAAACCTCAAAATCAGATATGGTTGAGTTTAACCATGTTTCTGAAAATGCGATTATATCCGAATCGAAAGAAGTGCTGGCCATGAAAAGATTTTTAAGTTTTGAAATAAGATCTCTGGTCTGATGTATTTTATTGCCCAGTGAATAGCAGCTAATTCGTGATTCGTAGTTGATTTTTCCCTGTGTGAAATCTCGGGATGTGTATGCAATTGGCAATTGCACACCGTTGTACTTTTGGGATAGTACAGAACCACATGCATGCTTACTTTCATCTGTGGTTATGCAAAACTTGTTGCTGAATACTTAATACCTTTTTAAATATTTAAATACATCTTCGCATTCTTTTTTCCATTCGAATTCGAAATTTTTTCTGCACAATCTAGTCTAATGACGTGAGTGTTGTGCGAAGTTGTGTATAATTACAGAACGCGACGAAACGTCTGCACTATCCGCAGGGGGTTGGATAGTTTTTTATAACATCGTACTTTTTGTCATCTGGAAGGATGCCATGGTCTGTGCACTTATGCCCAAGGAATGTTTAATCTTAAATTAAGTTTTCGACGAAGGTCAAATATGTTTGTCAAATTTTTGAACATGTGCTTCTCTGAGCAGCCTATAACAACTAGGTTATCCATATAGAGAAATGCTTGGGATGGCTCCAGGTCTGAAAATAGTAGTGTCATTATTCGCATAAATGAATTTGGTGATACCTTAAGACCATATGGTAACCGCGTGAAGCGATAGGAACCAGTGCTCGTTGAAAATGATGTTATATTTCTAGATTTTTCATCTAGTTCAATATGGTGGAAACCTGACATAATCGAGACATGAAAAATATTTAGCTCGTCCTAGGTGGTCCAGTATTTCCTCAATTCTTGGCAGTGGATATTTGTCTACTAAAAGTTTTTTGTTTATTTGGCGATAACTAACTACTAAACGCCAATAGTTACTTTTTTATTTGGAGTGGTCCTGTTGTCATTCAATACTAACGTTTAGTAACTATAATATTCATATCTACTGTTTTCAATGGGTAAAAATGGTATGAATTTGTGCATATGTCTGTAACAGGCAGAAGGAAGTATCTCCGACCCCATAAAGTATATATATTCTTAATCAGCATAAACAGCCGAGTCGATCTAGCGATGTCCGTCCGTATGTATGAACGCAAGGATCTCAGAACCCATAATAGCTTGAGACTTGAAATTTTAGCTGAAGGTCCTCCTAGTCCCCGCGTACATCGATTTTGATATCGATAAATTTCCCCGTTTCCAAGTAATCGATAAAAGTCGATATCGAAATACTGCTTTTTGAGCAATTTTGGTAAATAATAAGAGCTAGAGCCACCAAACATGACATGTAGCTTCTAGAATAGTACATATAAAGTATTGACTTTTAATTCTATTAACAGCATTGCAATTGCGATTGTATATTTTTCTGTGCTGCTATTGTAATTTGTTTCTCATCAAGACATAATTGTTGGTATGGCTGTTGTGTAGAGGCGCGGAAACAGATTTTTTTTTTTTGTCTGGTGTGGCTGTAACGGAGAGGCGGCAGCAAGTATTGCGGTCAGTTGCGAGCTCGAACCCTGCCTAGGGAACGTTTTTTTTTTAGAATATCTTTATTATCTGCATTTGGCTCCCGACTAGAACCGCTTGTTTTCTTTGCTGTTATTTATTCTTTTTGAAAATATGGATCTTTCTTAAATATATTTTAAAATAATTTTATTGTGTGAATATCTGCTTTCATTATGCAAAACATGTAGATATATATACAATCAACTTTAATATAGTCCATCGCTATTAATAATTTTTGCTTATTAAAACTATTTAGATTTTGTCCAGGTCATTTGCCATGCTCAAATATTTCTACGTTAGATATTCGATGACTTCTTTCTACTGTTCCTAATGTCTGGTGATGACGTGCTGTTGATTGTATTGCACAAGTCATTTTTGTATTCAGTACCCATGTCCGTTATGAATGTCTTCATAGGATTGTAATTTAGTACAAAAGATTCAAACATTGCTTTAGCTGCTGTTCTTGCACTTTTATCTGATACTGCTATTGTAACTAGATGTTTAGTGAGATCACATATTATAGTAACTGCGTACTCGTTGCCATTTTCTGTACGAGGTAATGGACCGATTGTGTCTATTAAAACGGTGTCAAATGCAGTAATTGGAGTATTCGTTGATATCATTGGGGCTTTAGTATGTGTTGTGGTTTTTGCAAATTGGCATTTCACCCAAGTTTCCACATACTTTGTAATGGTCTTAGTCATTTGGGGCCAGTAATAGTATTTCTTAATTTTTAACAAGGTACGCGTAATCCCTGTATGGCATCCTTCTATAGGGTCACCATGATATTTCGACAGTATTTCTATTATTTGACTTTCGTCATTTTTGTCTTTGTTTCACTTTTGTTAGTAGCCGCTAATTTTAATGTATTTAAATATTTATTGCCCATATTTTTCGTAAATTTCTGCTTGTGCATCGCGCTCTTACAAATTTTTGCTTTCGTCTTTGCTCCAAAATAAAAAGATTTCTTGCTATATTTTTGTTCACACTTTTTCGTTCGCTCTGCGTTCTCGCAACTTCTGCTTAATTTTAATCCTGATAATCAATTTGTAGTGCTATTAAAAGACTTCTACGTCGCCCAGCCGTAATTTGTTAATTGCTAACTACGTAAGAATATGGTGCATGCTAAATGTGCAGGTCTCACTGGACGTGATTGCGACAAAATCGCTGCCATTGCCAAGAAAAGCTGTGGCGGCTTGCTTTGCTCGTACCCAGTATGCATCGCAAAGCAAATAGATTTCTCCAGAATGTATAATTCTGTGAAGAATCAATTTGTAAAACTTAATATTGTGGCTAAGCAGCTCTCGAGTAACTTTGAATCGAGTTTTGAGTTGCTTAGTAAATATAAATTCGAGACTCCACCCAACCGCCGGTTAGTCACAATTTTTGCACTTGCCCTCTCCATCTGCTCAAAAACTTACGCATATTTTATCTCTTTGGCCATTATCTCCCATCTCTAAGCGATTCTCCGAATATCACCCCTGTGGTATCCTCTGGAGTAGTCCCAGTAGACCCTATATTAGAACTTGCCCCAGTCAGAGAAACTGCTTTAGCACCGTCAGCTTCTGGCCGCAAAGGTAGACCTGCGCGCATTTTAGCCCAGATTTTCTTTGGCCCCTTTTTTTTCTTGTTTCATCTTCAGCCCCATCATCTCCCTAAGCTTTTGTGTCACGGCTCTTTTCCAAATTTACTTGCGATTCATTGGCCCCTTATATTGCTAGCATATCTTGTGCTACCGTGTCTATAACTAAGTTTAATTTCTTCACTTGTCGTGAAATAGCATAAATTAAAATTAATGTTTCACATGATTCGTTCCCAATCATTTCGATCCTAAATATTGGCCTGTCATGATTGTTCATGAGTTAAAGCAAGAAAAGCGAAACTAGCCTCTCCCTTTCACCATTCCGGTTCCATCAATACAAGGTACCGTTACTGTCGCAAAAAACTAACTTCGTCTTCCGACCTAGTTTCTATTCATTATCAGAATGTCAGAGATCTTATTTCTAAGCTTAAAAATCTATTCATTGCCGGCACTTCCTTCGATTCTGATATAATCGAATTTTCAAAAACATGGTTAAATTCAACAAGTTTATTCGTACAATTTCATTGTAAATATAATTGACTGGCCCACTCAAGGTGGTGTAGTCTTAATTACCGTTTAGGCTTACTTTCCAGTCAGAACCTTTATTTTTCTACGCCTAGTGACGCTGAATTCTCAGTGCTACGAGAACTATCTTACTTGTTGCAAATGACAATTTGCTCAAAATCCGAGACAGTTTATGGTATGGATAAAGCTAGCAATGACTCTGATTCTGCGTACCTCTTTGCAAATTTTTTCAAGTCAACTTTCTCTTCCATCTGTCCTAATAATAGTTCTTACTTCCTCTAATTCTATACCTGCTCCTATTATTATTTTCCATTCCTCTATCTTTTCAGCTATAAGTTCTTTAAAATCTTCTTAATTTCGTGGGCCGGACAATATTCCTAGTTGTCTACTCAAGGAGTGTAGTTGATTTTTACCAGGACCTTGAGCTTTGGGTTCCAGTATTTGGCTCTTATGGGGCGCATCACCAACTAATTGCCTCCGTGAAGACAAATGAGGTCTTCAAGATTACCTCTCGAGACATCTGCGTTGTCTTGGACCGTAGAACGGCTGTGCACGCTCCTTCTGCGCCAATGCGGATGACGGAAAGGCCATAGGCCCTTGTTAAGGTTGCATTAATACGGCTTACTGGACAACACGGATCGATCAAGGCCCAAGTCTCGAGGGTCATCTTCCATTATGGCGGTGGGTAGCATGCTGACTACCTTGTGCTGGAGAAGGGACGTAAGCGACGTCCGTATAGTGTAAGATCTTGGTCCTTGGGGTGATGTGTTGCTGGAGGGCGAGGAGCCAGAAGCTCTTCTTGTGGGCCTGTTGTCTGACCGAGAGGGTCGAGCCCCACGGGGATCACGCATGTGGAGTAGTGTGTGGTGATCCTTTCTGCAAATTTTACATTTGGCTCCACTGCGGCATGACTGCCCTGAGTGCTGATGGGCAAGGCAATTGGAGCAGTATTCATTAATTAATACTGCTCGGAGGCGCTTCTCGGGCGTAAGCTTCATGAAGCGCTGGCACTTTCGTAGCGCATGGATGCCTCTACACACCCGGCATCTAAAGGAGTCCGTTCTTTGGCGTCGATTGGGTGCTGAAAGTGTTATTAGTGAATGAAAAAAAAAATTAGTTTTTTTGACTGACGTTTTTTTCCTTTTGTGGTGCTATCGGGCTTCAAAAAAGCAGGATGCGGCATATCAAAATTATTGGGGTTGCTGTTTGGAGAAACTTCCGGCATATGACCTAAGTCGAAGTACTCGTGAATCACGGAGTCGATGCTTCTTTAGAAACTGATCTGGTGCGATAGATCTTGAATGTCCTAAGTCTACGTGATTAGGATCACAAAAATCAGGCTAACTGCATATCTGCCATTCTCGTTCCTCGTTCTTGTTTGGATGAAATTACTCTCACAGAAAGAGTCGGAGCTCTTTACCAATTTAAAGGGAATATTCGCTACCTCCCGATATAGATTCTTCTTTTCTGTTAGGGCGTCTTCAATCCTGTTTCGTCTAGATCTACAAGGAATTATCGCCCTTTATCTTACCTACATGCACAACAGATTTCTCTATGCACAATGCTTTTCGCGTGATATGCAAAAATTATATTAGTTTGTATCACGTTTTCACAACCGAACTTTCTCTCCGCCCAATTAAATCGTTGCTTTCAGGATACCTACGGCAACTCACTGGCCATACCCAGATATGAGCAGGGGCATAAATTTCTTTACCTTATTAATAATTCACTTCTACCTTTTTTCCTATTTATTGAATTTTCTTACAAAATTAGCTGTAAAAAAGGGATAGCTGCAGAACGGGCAAAGAAAACACCTCCTACGTGTCGGTGATCTTAATAGAAAAAGTATATTCTTATTTTGTCTTTTTGATTTTATTTTCATATACCTATATATTAAACTAGCGGGTATCGCCCGGCCTTGCCCGTTGCACGTATGTTATTAAATCAATGTTCTCAAACAAATTTGAAATGATTTTCAAACTGATCGGACGGTAAACAAATAACATTCATACAAACGTTTTCCGCCAATTTAGCACTGTTGCGAGTGGAATTTCCCAAATCGCTGAAACACGTATTTATTGCATTCTTATGTGGAGCTTTGAAACTAAGTTTGAAGCAAATCGGACACAACTTAAAACTTCGCCCAAAAAATCTTTAAATCGCATTCCACCCGAAAAAGATTGGATTCTGCGAAAAGTGTGAAACACGTCTTAAATGATTTTTCTTATAGATCTCTGGAAATGAATTTGAGCGCGAAACCTCACCCACCAAATCTTTGACCTCCATTTCCACCAAGGAGGAACGGATTTTCCTAAAAGTGTGATACACCCCTCAAATGAATTTGAACAAAGACCTTTGAAAATAAGTTTGAGGCCGATCGGATGGCAAACAAAAAAGTTACATACAAACGTTTTTCGCGATTTTTCCACACTTGCGGGTGGTATTTCCCGAAACCCCGTCTTAACGTGCACCTACATCACATAAGGTAGCTACAGTGAAAATTTCAGCTTCCTAGCTCCTACGGTTTGGGCTGTACGTTGATCACCAATCAGTCAGTCAGTCAGGACAAACAGTTTTATATATAGAGATAATGAGCTCGTTTTGTTTGTCTAATGAAAGACGAATCTTTATCTGCATGGATTTCTTGGGGTTTTCCCATGTCATCGAAAATTTTTAGCAAAACTCTTTGCTTCTATTCTCAACTGTTGATTTCTATAAGTGCGTGCAAATTTGGAATAAATGTCTGTACAAGAAAGAAAAGTTGTGTTTTTAATAATGTAAAAATATATTACCTATTTTTCTCTTACCGTGAGGGGTTCTGGAATTATTTTTCCACTGGTAGTCTACTATCTCTGTGTTCTACTTTGCATTGGATGCAAATGTCGCATTCGTTCATTATATTTTGAATTATTTCTGAGAATCTAGGGTAGTAGTACTCTTTCTTACACATGTGATTAATTTTATTGATCCCTTCCTGCAAATTTTCCTTATGACATGATTGATTAATGTCAATATCAATTCCATTTTCTTTCTTTTTTTTCCAATTTTTTGTATATTTTAATATAATGTAGTAGATTACGATTAATTTTAACTGTAGTAACTCCTTCCTTCGAAGCTGTAGGACGGGCAAAAAGTTACTAAAAAATGACACTTTACAACATGTCAAAACTTCAACATGGTTAAAATCTGACAAGTGCGAAATTTTGATCATATCCCACTTTCCACGAGTGATAGTTATTTTCGAAATATTACTTTATCCAGATAATAACAACAATATTCTAACAGAAATAATATATATATGATATATGATATAGTGATTATTTGTGAATCATTTAATCTAATGTATTTCCTTTGGAAAATTCTGTAATCTTCCACATTTTTTAAATACCTAAAAGAGTTTCTTGTTAAAAACTAATCTGACCCTTTTCGGGGTGTGATGTAAAAATTTATATATATAACAGTTTTGAAATGATTGCAGTAGCACGTAAGTGCTGGTTGGCTTGGAAATTATTAATGTCTTTATTGAATTCAGAAATGTTCTTAGCCTATGGATAATATGTATAAACTTATGCTGTTATCAGTTAACAGCTAAAGAGGGGGAGAATGTGTAGCTTGCATATGCCTGTGTTAGTGAGCATATATATGTTGCTCATGAAATGCGCTCAGACGAAGCTTGGGATATGCAGCGTAAGCATAAACGGTTGCTGAATCGTTGTCATTACTAGTGTTTGTTTTATTTACCATAACTTCTTAAATTGCTGTATAAGTTGTATACACAACAATGCGTCCCATTCACGATTTTGTATACCCTGAATATATATATTAAAGTCGTATTTGCTTAGTTATTTTTTCCTTATGGGCACTTCGATATTGCTAAAGCATACCAATGGCTTTGTATATATAATTTTTTTGTAAATATAATTTTTCTCATGCTCAAGTTCTACTTGCGAAAGATATTGGTTTATTTTCTTGTGAAAGAACAGCTCCTATTGCTACATTATTGCTATCAGTGGTTACTTTAAATTCTTTTTGAAATCTGGGTAAACTAGAATTGGGTCATTTCTAATTAGAAGCTTATGAGGAGGCTACTGAGATCAACCTCCACAGTTTTGAATCCACGGCAAGGAGCCGTTGTCTTTATGGCTAAAATCACGGTAAGGAGCCGTTGGCGGGACGATTTAATAGGTTATTGGGTTAAGATCATAGCTTTGAAAGAGGCAAGGAGCCGTCCATATTAGAATTAATTGAGTCAATATTATAATTAATTGAGTTAAGAGGCAAGGAGTCACCAATATTATAAATTAATTAATTAATAATAATTAAATGGCAAGGAGCCGCTAAGTTTATGTCGTGTGTATTATTAAAACAAGTAAAGTAAGGAGTCGCGTAGCCAGCAAGGGTCTATCTGAAGTTTGAATTTATGCGCCGGCCACCGCAGCAACCGTACGTTGTCGATCGGTTGCTCAACACCGTCTTCGAGAGCGCAACTTCAATTCGGCGGCGAAGAGCGAAAGCTCCGGGGCGAAGTTGCGAAAGCTCGCGGCGAAGTTGAGCGGCCGAGGTTCGCTTGCGAGCGTGCCGGCAATTTTGGAACAACTATCAGGGTGAGTAGATGTGCTTCGCGAGTGAAAAACGTAGAGTGTATATCGGAACGCAAGGGCTCCAAACGGTGCGGCAGGTTACAGCAAGATACTATTAAATATATAAGTGAAAAAAAGTGCATACATCGGGATTAATGAAGGAAATTTGCTAAATCTTTTATTTTCCAATAGCCCTATTTGTTCTAACATCGGGATTAGCCGATGTTCACCATAACCTAGAGTGGGAACATGTGGCGTGAGACTACGGTCCGAGAGTGGGTATTTCGGGTTAGATGTCTGGTGGTATAGTTGAGACGAGGCTACGGCCCGATAGTGTAGCGGGTATGATGTCACGGCCCGATAGTGTAATTGGTACGAGGCCACGGCCCGAAAGTGTAGTTGCTGCAAGCCTACGGCCCGGTAGTGTAGGTGGCGCAGAAGTAGCGCGAGATACGGTTTGGTCGAAACACTCAATTCAATAAAGGCGTCGCCCAGGCCAGGATCGGGTCGGCGCCGATACACAAGGGACTCGGTAGTAGGACACCAACTGCAGGTGGACGGTGGCCGGACCGTCGCTACGGTGGAGATTGGCGGGCAAACGATGCTTGCCACGATCGACACCGGAGCCACTCGCACTTTCATGAGTGAGGACTGCGTAGACAAGTGGGCGATTCGGGGAAGAACGGAGTACATTCAGGCAAGCATTCGTCTGGCAGATGGGTCCGCCCTAGAGGTAGGGAAAGCATTGAGATTAGACGTCAGCCTAGCGGGAAAGATGATCAGCATGGTGATCCTCCTCATGCCCTCGAGGCTAGACCACGTCATCCTAGGTATGGATTTCCTGAGTGCAATGGGCCGTATCATACGCTGCGGCAAGCTGAAACTGGTCCTAGAGACAGTGACGGCACTGCTCGTGGGGCCAGGAACGAGAGGCCGAGTGAAGGCCTCCCAGGTCATGAAGGGGGAGCACCTGCTCGGCAGCAGAATGGAGAAAATACGCTGAGAACCGAGGGAGGAAGGCCTCCCGGGTCACGAAAGGGGAGCACCTGCTCGGCAACAGAGAGGATACCAAGAGGGAACCGAAGGAAGGCCTCCCAGGTCATGGAAAGGGAGCACCTGCTCGGCAACCAATGGAAAGACATGAAGAAGAAAGTGAGGCCGGGATCGGATCGAGGGATTGAAGAGCCCAAGAGGCGGCACGTAGAGCTGCAAAGGCAGATCTCAGGCTGAATGGGAAGAAGTGCAGCTTCTTTAGAGAGAGGTTGGTCTATCTGAGACATGTACGTAACCTGAGGGCCCCGACAAATTGTAAGGAATTGCTGCAGTGTCTCGGGATGGCGTCATGGTACAGGCGCCTCGTTTCCAACTTCGCGACTCAGGAAGTTGCGTTGCTACCTAAGGGGTACCGGTTCGACGTGATAACAGACCATCTGACGCTCAAGTGGCTTAATTCAATCGAAAGCCCATCAGGAAGGATCGCGCGATGGGCACTGGAACTGCAACAGTACAGTTTCTTCAGAGAGAGGTTGGTCTATCTGGGGCATGCCATTTGCTGGGAAGGAATACGTACCGATCCAGAGAAGGTGGAGGAGATACGTAACCTGAGGGCCCCGACAAATTGTAAGGAATTACTGCAGTGTCTCGGGATGACTCCCGCCAATTTCGTCTTGCAGACACGCGAGTGAGTATGGCCTCGGCGCAATACTGCCACAGACAATTGAGGGACGTGAGCGAGTAAAAGCGTACGCGAGCCGGAAGTTGCTGAAGGCTGAGGTTAACTATTCCGCCACCGAGAAAGAGTGCCTGGCAATAGTATGGTCGATCCGGAAGCTGCGCTGTTACCTAGAAGGGTACCGGTTCGACGTGATAACAGACCATCTGGAGCTCAAGTGGCTCAACTCAATCTAGAGCCCACTACCGTCGAGGGAAGCTCAACGTCGTGGCCGATACACTATCAAGGCATCCTCTAGAGACCTGTCAGCAAGCAGTGGTGGCCAAGGCCCACTGCAAATGGGTCGCGAGTATGTGTGCTAGGATTGCCGATGAGCCAGCCAAGTTCCCGGATTACATAGAAGAAATTGGGCAGCTATATATGCATTCGGGCCACCGGACGGACGATGAGAATTACATTCCCTGGAAACTTTGTGCGGCTAGTGGTCAGCGACAGAGGCTACTGCAAGAATGTCATGATGTTCCCACGGCCGGACATCAAGGCGTTAGGAAAACCGTATCGAGATTGGCTCAGAGATACTACTGGCCAATATGGGGTATGACTTGTTAGGGCATACTTTACCACATAGTAGGCGTCATTACATTATAAAAAAAAAATTTTTTTTAAATATAAATTTTAATTAGTTTAAAAATTATATATTGAAGTTGAAGTTCCTGTTCTGCTTCTTCTTCGCCTTAGTTGGCTGCCTGGGGGCGGTAAGCTTTGCCGGTGCAGGTCATCACATAGGCCGGCGTGAAAAGTGGTGCAGCGCAATGTTCGGGGCACTTCTTGGGCAGTATTGGTAGCAACTGCTTTTCTGACGGTGGAGTTTTAATAGTATTAGTTATGTTCTTTATTTGTTGAGGAAAATTTTGTGTTTTTATTTGCTTTGATTCTTGTTCAAGAAAATCTAGCTCTCTTGATAGTCTATTTGCGTTTTCCCAAGTTGGGTTCTTGTTGCTATTGTATAAAAGCTTTCATATTTCAGCTTTGCGTTTTTTATACGCAGTTGTATGGCACTACAATTTCTTGGTTTCTTACCTACGCTTATTTGATTAACGGCCGGGGTACTGAATGTTAATTTTCATGCACTATACTCATCAAGTGTTATTACTAACTCAAAACATTTTGGTTTTCGATCGCCGTAGTTGCTGTTGCCGTTGTTTTCCCTTGGCGTATTGAGTGTTTGTTGCAGCGTCCATGTAATTTGTCTTATTAATTTTCTGCTGCTGCTGCTTCCATGTGGTTTTACATATAACTTGTTTGTTGGTGCTGCTGAAGCCATGTTATATATGTATGATTGTTCTTTATTCTTTGATTGATTTTTTTACTGATTATAATTCTATCGTTACTTGACAATTGTCACGGTCGCCATGTAGCATCCCAGGTTATTATAATATAATTTCATGCACGTCTGTGCTGGTTGGGCTTATATTAAGCCTATGGATAGCATATATAAACGTATGCTGTTATCAGTTAACAGCTAACAAAGAGAGAGAAAGAGGAAGCTTACTCAGAGAGTGGCTTAAGTACACGCGCATCGTTTCCGGTTGTTCAACGGTCCCACGCTAGCTTGGTCTGCTCAAGTGGCGCAGACTGTATGTATGTATGTACTTGAGTATGCACTTACATATATACAGTCATGTTTATGTTACAAGTTAAGTTGTATATTTTGTATTTATATGTGTTTGTATTTATATGTATGAATACACTTCACCTCCCTTTTTAGAAAAATAACGTAATATTATAAATATGTAGTTATTTATATTATAATTGATTAAAATTATTGGTAATATGAAAAATGAAAAATATAAAAATTTAAAAGATATAAATTTAAAACTATAACAAATTAAAAATTCGTCATAATTGTTTTCCCTTAAAAATGATATTTTTCATTTGGCTGATCAGGGCGTAGAATATATATTTTTTTAAGTGAGGCCGGGATCGGATCTAGGGCTTGAAGAGCCGAAGAGGCGTCGCGTAGAGCTTCAAAGGCAGATCTCAGGCCGAATGGGAAGAAGTGTAGCTTCATCAGAGAGAGGTTGGTCTATCTGGGACATGTCATTTGCGGGGAAGGAACAAGTACCGTTCCAGAGAAGGTGGAAGCGAGGGCCCCGACAAATTGTAAGGAATTGCGGCAGTGTCTCGGGATGGCGTCATGGTACAGGCGTTTCGTTCCCAACTTCGTGACTCAGTTACAGCCGCTCACAGCGCTCTTAAAGAAGAGGCGGAAATGGGAAGGGATCAAGGACGGGAGGAGGCATTGCGTCAATTTAAGGATAGGTTGACGACTGCCTCGGACTTTTCCGCCAAATTCGTTCTGCAGACTGACGCAAGTGATGCCGCAGACGACATAGAAACAGGAGAGGGTGATAGCGTACGCTAGCCGGAAGTTGCTAAAAGCAGAAGCGATCTATTCCGCCACCGAGAAAGAGTGCCTGGCAATTGTATGGTCGATCCGGAAGCTGCGTTCCTACCTAGAAGGGTACCGGTTCGACGTGATAACAGACCATCTGGAGCTCAAGTGGCTCAACTCAATCTAGAGCCCACTACCGTCGAGGGAAGCTCAACGTCGTGGCCGATGCACTATCAAGGCATCCTCTATAGACCTGTCAGCAAGCAGTGGTGGCCGAGGCCCCCTGCAAATGGGTCGCGAGAATGCGTGCAAGAATCGCCGGAGAGCCAGCCAAGTTCCCAGACTACACGGAAGAAAATAAGCATTTATATAGGCATTTGGGCCACCGGGCGGACGACGAGGACTTCATTCCCTGGAAGCTATGTGTGGCTAGTGGTCAGCGACAGAGGGTATTGCAAGATTGCCATGATGCTCCCACGGCCGGGCATCAAGGCGTGAGGAAATCCGTATTGAGGTTGGCCCAGAGATACTACTGGCCAGGTATGTTCCGCGACGCCGCCAAGTACGTGAAGTGCTGGGAAATCAGCCAGATGTTCAAGAGCGAGCAACTCAAACCGGCTGGACGTATGCTGACGGGGCAGGTAGCAACGGGGTACAGTTTACGAACCGTAGTCAAGTCGTTTTTGGAGTTCCTGGGTGTAGAGGTCCAGTATACCGCCCCCTACTGTCCCCTGAGGTTGCCGCAGCCCTGTACGATCAGGTGCCTATGGGGTCCGCAACTAAAGCGCTCGACCTTAGGAAGAAGGCGGATAGGCTAAAATAAATAAGGCTACTGAGATCAGCCCCCACAGTTTTGAGTCCACGGCAAGGAGCCGTCGTTTTGTGGCCAAAATCACGGCGAGGAGCCGTTGGCGGGACGATTCAATAGTTTCCTTAGTTTATAAGTATTAATTGTATTAGGTTAAGATCATAGCTTAGAAAGAGGCAAAGAGCCGCCAATATAAGAAATAATTCAGTCAATATTATAATTAATTGAGTTAAGATGCAAGGTGCCACCAATATTATAATTAATTAAATAATAATAATTAAAGGGCAAGGAACCGCTAAGCTTATGTCGTGTGTATTATTAGAACAAGTAAATTAAGCTTAAATTTGCATTTAACCGCCGGCCGCCGCAGCAACCGTGCGTTGTCGATCGGTTGCTCAACACCATCTTCGAGAGCGCAACTTCAATTCGGCGTCGAAGAGCGAATGCTCCGAGTCGAATTTGCGAAAGCTCGCGGCGAAGTTGAGCGACTGAAGCAGGCGCATGGCTCGCTTGCGAGCGTGCCGGCAATTTTGGAACAACTATCAGGGTGAGTAGATGTGAATCGCGAGTGAAAAACGCAGAGTGTATAGCGGAGCGCTAGGGCTCCATATGTTTTATTTGTTCTAACATCGGGTTTAGCCGGTGCTCACCCTAACCTAGAGTGGGAACATGTGGCGCAAGAATACGGCCCGAGAGTGGGTATTTCGAGTAAGCTGTCTGGTGGTATAGTTGGTACGAGGCCACGGCCTGATAATGTAGTTGGTGCGAGGCCACGGCCCGATAGTGTAGGTGGCGCAGAAGTAGCGCGAGTTACGGTTTGGTCGAAACACTCACTCTCGCCCCCCTTAAAACCTCCATCCCAAAGAAGTTATAAATGTCTTGTAACTCGCTGGACCTGGTAAGACTGAGAGTCGTACCCCGGCCAGTAACTTTTATAGATGCTTTAATTTTTCGAAGCCCTCGAGGTTATTTTTGTATTTTGTCCTTTTTAAGACCAGGCGTTAATGGTTTGGATTTATATGCAAAATTAAAAATATATTTACTATAAAAACCACATGGCTTTTTGTATACCTGGTTTTCATGATCTGTCCATCATGGTCTCCTTCATGATATTGGATATTATAAAATTCATTAACGACGGTTTTTAATTGCTTCTTTTCATCTTGATTTAAATGTAAAAATTGATGTTCTATGTTCTTTTCTAATGCGAAATTAAATTCTAGTTTTATTTTGGCTTTGATAATATTTAAATTATAACAAAAACTATAAAAATCTATATTTTTATGTGTTTTTGCTATCATTCTTCAAAGTTCAATTCAAATCTGATAACGGCAACCGTTACAATATTCACAAATGAAGCGTACTTAATTGAATCGTCGTCCACCCTTACATAATGAAAACCACTTTTTAAATCTATCGTAGAGAACACTGTCTTTCCTTCCAAATATTCCAAGCAATCCTCTATCGCGAAAAACGCCATGATCTTCTGCGACAATCCACTCAACACAAACATATGTAGATCTCTGGTTTTTTTTAAAAGCTATGCAGGGGGAATGAGATGCACACAAGTGCCCAAAGCAATGAGTGAGGGCGAGCACACATATGTTACATTAAGAAAAAGCATCAGCCGCATCGATATTGTGCGCTGAGCGAGATGCGGCTTCATACTGACTGTTCGGCTGATCGAAACCGGCGTTTGGCTGCCACTCTCAGCAGTCTCTCTGGGCATATCAAAATTGTCGTAAGCACTCATGGGTTTCACTCCCATAAAATTTTCATGTTCGATCATTTTCTGTTTGACAGATTTATATATTGTATGGTTAGTGGTCTTATTTTGGAATTCAAACTGAATATATCCGTAATAAGTAAGTTCTGTGAAGAATTCGATTTTAAATCATCAAATAGAACGATAATAATAATCGTGTCGTTTATATTATGAAGCAATGAGAAAAACCATACGGAATTGTACACTTAGTACAGCTCAACGATGGCTGTCAAGGCAATGACTAACAACTGTACCATTGATGAGGTAAAACTTATCATGCAGGCTGGCACATTCAGTATCATGAACGATGCTATGTCAAAATTTGTCAATAGTTGCACAGAGGCAACAAGATATTCGAACACTGTCCTGTTCTATCAACAACAACATTACAGGGGTAACCGTGGAAATTACCGTACAAGAGGTACACAAAAATGGTTATCGTAACCACCATAATAATAGAGGACGACGCCAAAATAGAGGAAACTCTAGAGGCCGAACTCGAATCGAGGCCATAACAATAACGTCCGAGTTACGCAACACACTTCGGGAAACTCCGAACAACCTTTAGATACGCAATAATAGAGAACAACAAGGTTTACACCATCAATCTCAATCTTTATATATTTGTGTTATTTAATCATGTGGCAACAGGAATAAAACTCGTTTTTTTAAATTCTGATTTTGTCAATGGCCCTTAAAATGACAGTACAATCAATATTCAAGGCATAAGCCAAGAAGTTATAAAATCTAAAGGATTAACTTCAATTGAGAAACATACAGATCAATACATAATTCCACACAATTTCCATATAGTAGATCTGCTTTTCGCAATATTAAGCAACGGAATAATAGGGATTGATTTTATAAAAATATTTAATTGTCAATTAGATTTTAAACCAACAGAAGATTGGTTTATAATTAGACCTAATAACTTAAATTTTCCGATTTACGTTCCGATAACATACAGTTCTGATAATAACTCAATATTATTACCAGCAAGATCCCAAGTTGTCCGCAAAATCACTAGCCTCAAGTTAAGAAAGTGTACTGTTAGATTAATCAAACAGTTTTCCTTTAATTGATCGTTTATTGGCATACTTTGATAATATTTTTTCGACTGATGTGTCGTTCAATTATATGTTTGTTCTTAAGTCTTACATTAGAGTTTTTGTATATAAGTCTCAGTAGCTGAGTACAGCGGCAGAGCGGGAGCATGTATATATGTATACACTTAAAGCATATACATTGAGCATATATATATATCGTAAGACGAAGGAATGGTATTCGGCAGAATTTGCAGAAGTTGCATAATCTGCGCTATGCTCACGCCACTTATGAGTGGACGATCTTATTTCGAATGAACTTTGAGTTGCGTTATGTTTAGCAACAAAGTGTCGCTAAATGGGTTATTGTTTATTTGATCTCATACCCTTACATTGGTTGGGTATGTATTACATATATGTTGCTCATGCTACAGTACCAATTCCAAACCAGGAAATTCAAGTTGGTATTTTCGTTGCAAATACCATTGCAACTTCTCAAAACACATTTGTCCGACTTCTAAAGGCAACCAATACTGATCAATTAGATGTTATAAATTACGTAGAATATGAATCACATTCAAACAAGCACGAAAACCAGAGAACAAAGTGTCATATCCTAATTATCTAAAAATTTACCACCACAATTCAAATTACAGATATCAAATTTGTGCAATAAAAATACAGACATATTCGGACTTGAAACCGAATCTATATCGACAAATAATTTTTACAAACCAAAAATGAGATTGAAGGATGATGAGCCAGTTTCACACAAGAAGTGTATCTTGCAGTCGCCATCCAACCGCCATCCAACCACCAATGTAACTCCGGAACCAGAACATAAAAATAAAATTCACCACACTTACACTAATACAATGTAATATATATTCTGAAAAAAAGACTATACGAAAAAATAACCTTCAAGTGAACAAACGTGTTTTTTCTTAAATATCGAGGAAATTTTGTGCAGCGCAGAAACGCACCCCCAACGATACAGCAATTCGAGCAAAGTTTATCTAGAAGCCCTGCGGACGCCCTACTACAACATTTGCTCCTTCGAGCCCGATTCTCTTCTACAACACTCTTCTACAACACCAACAGCTAAAAATTCAAACAAGATAAGTAGCAGTGAACCGGACTCAACTCGTCCATTGCCAAATTTCCGGCAACTCCAGTCCGATTTATTAATATTTGTTTGTCTGAACATATTTTTTCGCTTCACATTGTCCGTGGTTAAAGCGAGGGGCAGTTTTATTTAAACAACCACAAAAGAACCCTTGAATAAAATATTGTTCGTGACCATAAGGGCATCTAAAAAGTGACAGATATTAAAAGAAATAAAAACGAAAGTGACTCCAAAAAAAAGGTCGCCATATTGGTGTTCGTACTTACATATGTACAAGTGCATACCCAAAAATTTAACCGATCGCCATATTGATGTATGCAAGTACATCAAGACATATCTGCACACGTAGGCTTTCACTCCGTTGAACAATAAGTGTATGCGCTTCTCCATTCTAGACCTCACCAAATAATAAATAAAAAAAACACACAATTCTGATTGGTATTTAGTTAATTAAAACCGAAACACTGTGCAAATTCACCTGCACACACGCACATCATATTATATGTATATCGTTTGTTATTTTTTCTTCAAGATCAATTTATATTTATTTTTACAAATTAATTGGCAAGTGCAAAAGGTAAACAAACATCAGGGTTGTAAAGTATCAACATTGGTTTCCCATAAACTGATTCTGAGCCACTTTTATATTTTAGTATGTTTCCACTTTGCCATTGAGCTGCGTTTACTTAATTAAATACAAACATGCATTACTTTTTCTTTATTCTCATAAAAATTTATAAATAATAATTATAAGCTAAGAAGTCTCCACTGAGCGGCGTTTGCGTTATAAATCGAATATACGTGCATCAGCTTTTTTTTGCTTGAACCGTTACCACTTCACGCCCGCCTTGTCAAAAGAAAATTAATCTTTTTTCTCTGGTGTTTCAATAAAGAAATAATTAGATTTTTTTCTCAAGTAATAGAAACTAAATAAGCATCAATTTAGTAAATTCTTAGTAAAATAATTAATTTAACAAAATTTTCCGATTTCGTTGGACTCAATAGTGCACACCACTTCGGTCATTTCATTTTATTCTGAAATCTCGATTCCATCGTTCCTGTACCATTTCTCATTCCGTTTTCGGTCGGCTGATCCAAATTATTTGTATTTGATCACAACTCACCTGGTTATTACAATTTTTGGCTCTGTGAAGAGCCTAGTATGCCAATCGGTGGTGATCAAAACAGCCACAAACGAATCACAGAACCGTCCGTTAAGGAGTCAAAGCGACCGTTAACCTCACTTAGAGCGGTTTTCGGGAAACTCAAGGTCGAGAGTACTAGCACAACCGTCCGATTCCAACAAGAGATATTACCCCAAAAACTAGCCGTTCGACTACGCAAAAGATGCAGAAGTCAAGCGAAATGGCACTGAACGACTTCGTTTCGATAACTGACCGACTAGGCCAGTTTGAAGTGAAGATCAACGCGCAGCTGACAGTGACGTCTCACTGTTCACTCTCCAAGTCCGACGTGATCAGATTAAGACCTTATGGGAAAAGGTAGAACGCGAGTACGAGTTATGTTCCAAAGCTCTCAACCAAGGCGCTTGCATCAGCAATGACCTGGTGGCTATGCAAGCTAAATATGATTACTCGTACTCCGTTTACGAGTGATGTGTGGCTCAACTAAGTGAGAAAATAGAAAGCCACGGCCTTAAATAGACAAGCTGAGCAACCCCTTTCAACTTCTCCATGTCCAGGGGTTGCAGTCTCCCGCCATGCGACACTGAAGTTTTCAGTGGGGCCTACTTTCCGAGACTTGTTTACAGCGGTTTATCAAAACAATCCAAGACTGACGCCGGTGGAAAAATTGTTCCATCTAAATTCTAAAAACAGCGGCAAAGCTAGGGAAATTGTCTCCAAGTCCCCGTTCACGAATGACGGCTATCAGTCAGCGTGGGCGAGCCTGACGGAGAGATTTGAGAATAAGCGACTTTTAGTCAATAGTCAATTGAAAATTCTTTTCAATCTCCCCTCAGCAACACAAGAGTCTGGAGCCGCCCTTAAAGAGCTTCGGGGCACAATCCAGGGGTTTTTAACGGTTCTCGACTTGTCCAGGGTGAGCACCGAAAATTGGGATTGTCTGCTTATTTTCTTGTGCTCCTCTAAATTGCCTAAGCTCACGCTGTCATTATGGGAACAATCGCTCCACGATAAGGCAGAGATACCTCAATGGTCCGAGATGAATTCATTTCTGATCGACCGATATCGCACCTTGGAGGCGATAGAGGATGTACGACCTACCGCACATACGCCACCCCAGTCCAAACCCACAAGAAAAGAGTCCAACCACCTGAGAACCTTCGAGGAACCGTGACTACAAAGTCACAACACTGCAAATTGCGTCAGAAGGAAAACCATCCCGTGCGTATATGCCCACGTATCTACAAATGTCCGTACCCGAGAGAGTTTCCGTCATTAAGCAACAAAAGTTGTGCTTAAACTGCTTCACCAGACAGCACCAGTTGAAAGACTGCCCTAGCGCACATAGTTGATTCACGTGCAAGGGACTTCACAACACGCTGTTCCACCGTGACAGACCCCAGGTGTCCTCAGCTTCCACAACACTAATATTTTTGAACCCTCATTCGTCTATACAGTCCACTTCTACTTCGACCCAAGCTACCGTTCAAAACTACTTTTCCGCAAACTCACATGGTGCTGTCATCCAAGTGTGTCATTTGGGTACAAAGTATACAGCTCGGGCATTAATCGACTCTGGGTCTGAAGCGACCTTTATTTCATAGCGATTGTTCAAAAGGGTTTAACTTCCTTATCAACCCGTCGACGCACAGGTCTCCGGTTTGAATAAGCTATTTCGGCTCAACCTCAAAAACTTTGTCATTTTAATATTGACTCTCCGATAAAGCCCAGGGTTCATATTGAAACCTCGCTTTATGCTCTTCCAAAGCTAGCACAGGCAATTTGCCCTCCTACACCATCCCCCAAACTGCTATGAAATCCCAACATCCCAACATATGTGGCAATCTCCTTGGTCAAGAAACGATTTTCGGCTAGATCCTCACAGGCCCCGTTTCTAAGACCAGTGCCAAATCTGTCGCATCCTTTTCGACTCAAGTCTCGCTGAATCCAAATGCGAGCTTGGACAAACTGCTCACAAAATTTTGGGAGGTGGAGGATATTCTAGTAAAACTGGAATAGGAATCAAAAAGCCACTAAAAAAGATAAAAACGGTAGATACTTGGTCACACTGCCATTCAAGAATTCCGATCACATCCAGTTAGGCCATTCATGGTCCATCGCACTAGCTCAATTTTGTACGAAATGAGAATCGTTTGGCATAAAATGCCCCCCTTAAGGAGCAGTATGATGCGGTGAACCAGGAATATCTGGACTTAGGTCACATGCGACAAGTCCCTCCAAGTAATGGTTCGGATAACTTTTATCTATCACACCATGCTGTTCACAAGCCTGATAAGCACCATTCGTTCCGAACAAAGGACAACGAGCTTCGTGACATCGAGCTCAACACAGTCACGTTTGGAATTAACTGTGCCCCCTTTTTGGCAATCCGGGTACTACATCAGTTATCTGATGACGTTCGTTCGCTCTATCCCTTAGCAAGTCACATTATCACTAGCAATAAGTTTTGTCGACGATGTACTAGCGGGAGCCCATTCCAAGTCAACGGCAGGTCAAGCAATTGCAGAACTCCGCAAAGCCCTTGAATCTGCCGGGTTCCCCTTGCGAAAATGGACATCAAATGAAAAGGACTTGCTAAGAGCGATTCCCAAGGACCACTTGCTTCGCGCCGACTTCTTAGAGATCGAGGGGCCTGTTCGGCAAAGACTCTCGGGATCAGATGGAAAGCTGACACCGATGAGTTCTTTTTCGCTCCATCCGAGCTAACAACCAAACAGTCCGTCTCCAAACGTGAAGTCCTTTCACAGATTGCCAAACTGTTCGATCCAGCAGGTTGGCTGTGTCCAGTCATTGTTCAGGCAAAAATATTCATGCAGGAGATCTGGCTCCAAAAACTGGGCTGGGACGATCCGCTACCTGAGAGTCTCTCAGTAAGTGGAATTTATTTCTGCAAGAGTATCCGGGCCTCAGTGCGATTCGCATCCCTAGATGGGTCGAATTCCGTCCACAGGGGACTGACTATTCAATACCACGGGTTTTGTGACGCTTCGCAGCGTGCATACGGGGCCGCCATTCTTTTGTTCATAGCATCACCGACCGATGGAGGTGTTTAATTTGCCAGTCCTTTTCACAGCTAATTTTGTCAATGACGCTTTTAGAGCCTACATCTAAGAGGAAGGATGTAAGTAGGAAAAAAGGTTTCTTAAGTAAAATTAAAAATAATCTTAAATTGCTATATTATTTAAGAAGATACCATAAATAGGAGAAAAAAAAGTAAAAAGATTGTTAATAGAGTAAAAAACTGTATGCTAGATATATATAGTGTTAAGTAGATAGGATTAAGAGATAGTATGGGAAATCACCGACCCGGTGGGGGAAAATTTACAACCTGTCCGGCAAGCTATGCCCCTGTTCATAGCTGGGAATGGTCAGTGACTTCATGAAGGTATCCTGAAAGCAACGATTTTATTAGGGGTAGAGAAATTTCGGAAGAGAAAGTGAAAGTGATGCAAACTATTGTAATTTTTACATAGCTCGCGAAAAGGATTGTGCATAGCGTAGTCTGTTGTGCACGTCGATAGGAATAAGGGGCGATAATTTTTGGTTGGTCTAGCCGGAACAGAGAATTGAAGACGCCCTAGCAGAAAAAGAGAATCAATATAGCCAACAACCAACTTATGTAGAAAGACAACACCAAGAATTGTCCTACGGTTGGTTAACGACGGAAGATTAAGAAGAAGCAACCTGCTGGAATAGGATGGCAACCGAAGATTAGGGTCCCAACTTAAACCTCGTAAGGCGAAAGCAGATTTTGCTCCTAAACAGATTCAATACGATCCTGACTATTGTTATAGTGCGGAGACCAGATGCAAGAGCAGTATTCAAGGATTGGACGAGCAAGAGAGATGTACAGAAGTTTTGTTAAATAGCGATCGTTAAACTCTTTAAACCATCGTTTAATGAATCCAAGTACACCTTTTGCCTCATTAACGATGGTATCTATGTGAAGATTGAAACAGAGTTTAGAATCAAGAAGAACGCGTAGAACTTTAACTGTTAGTATACGTTGCAATGGAGTATTGTCGACTGTATAACTGACAAGATAAGATGTAGTACCATTAAATGTCATAATCATACACTTCGAACAATTCAGATGCAATTGATTGGCCGCACACCAAAGTTGCATAGCGTTCAAATCGTCTTGAAGATGAGAATGATGTAGGGGATTGGTGTATGATGAGTTTCACGTCGTCCGCATACATGAGTACATGGGCATGGGATATAACAGAGGGAAGATAATTTATAAAAAGAGTAAAGAGTAAAAGTCTAAGATAACTACCTTGAGGAACACTCGAAGTAACGTGAACCTGTTTAGAGGTAGTCAGCCTCAGCATTACTCTTTGGGTCCTACCTTTTAAATAAGAACTAATCCAAAACAAAAGAGACGGATGGAAACCTATTCGGTCAAGTTTAAAAAGTAAAATGTCATGGTGCACAGAGTCAAACGCCTTACTGAAGACAGTGCAAATGACATCAGTTTGCACTTTAGAAAGGAAAGCATCATTTACCAAGGAAGTAAACTCAAGCAGATTGGTCGTAGTTGACCAATTCTTCACGAATCCATGTTGAACAGGGGAAACAACTGATTTGCAGAAATGCTGCCAATTCGAATTGAATATCTTTTCAAATAGTTTAGGAATAGCGGACAGTTTTGCAATGCCCCTGTAATTTTGTATATCAGACTTTCCGCCTTACTTGTGGAGAGGAATGATATAAGATTCTTTCCAAAGATATGGAAAGACAGAAGATTCAAGGGATAGATTGAAAATCTTTAGCAATGGATTAACAAGGGAAGAACTACACGCCTTGAGTAGACAACTAGAAATATTGTCAGGCCCAGGGGGAAACAAAGAATTTAAAGAATTAAAAGGCGAGAGGAATGGGAAATAATAGATGGAGGTATAGGACTAGAGGAAGTAATAGTATGAGGGTAAGAGCTATTAATAGAACAGACTGTAAAGTAAGTTGATTGAAAAAAATTTGCAAAGGGTTAGCAGAATCAGTGTCATTGCTAGCTTTATCCATCATGAGAGAAAACTGTCTCGGATTTAGCGCAAATTGCCTTTTGCCACGAGTTAGATAATTCTCATAGCATTGAGAATTCAGAATAAAGAAGTTCGACTTGGCTATGGAATATTTAGCAAAGTCAGTACACGAACTAGACTTATTAAACTTTTTAAAATATTTAGATTCTATATTAGATTAGATTAGATAGATTCGTTAATCTGGGAGGAGGTATAGATCTAGAGGAAGTAATATAAAAAGTAGCAAATAGGTTAGCAGAATCAGAGTCATTGCTAGCTTTATCCATCCCAAGAGAAAAAGAAGATGGCAAACTTGAAGATTTACGCTTCGAGTTTACAAAATTGTAAAACTGTCTCGGATTTAGGGCAAATTGCGTTTTACAACGAGTTAGATAATTCTCATAGCATTGAGAATTCAGAACAAATAAGTTCGACTTGGCTATGGAATATTTAGCCAGGTCTGTACACGAACCAGGCCTTTTAAACTTTTTAAAATATTTAGATTTTATATTTTTTAGATTCGAGAGAATCGAGAGAGATTCGAGATAAACCAAGGTGGCTTTGAAGAGGTAGTCGAAGGAATTGACTTGGGAATAGACATATCTAAGAGGGAGTTTAGGGTGTTATAAAAAAAGTTAATAGCAGTATTCATGTCAACCGAGTCATATAAGAAAGACCAATCGGTTGCATAAATAAGCTGATGATGAGAATTCAGAAGAAAGAAGTTCGACTTAGCTATAGAATATTTTGCCATGTCTGTACACGAACCAGACTTTTTAAACTTTTTAAAATATTTCGATTTTATATTTTTCAGATTCGTTAATCTGGGTCTAAACCAAGGTGGGTTTGAAGAGGTAGTCGAAGTAATTGACTTGGGAATACACATATCTAAGAGGGAGTTTAGGGTGTTATAAAAAAAGTTAATAGCAGTATTCATGTCAACCGAGTCATATAAGAAAGACCAATCGGTTGCATAAATAAGCTGATGATGAGAATTCAGAAGAAAGAAGTTCGACTTAGCTATAGAATATTTTGCCATGTCTGTACACGAACCAGACTTTTTAAACTTTTTAAAATATTTCGATTTTATATTTTTCAGATTCGTTAATCTGGGTCTAAACCAAGGTGGGTTTGAAGAGGTAGTCGAAGGAATTGACTTGGGAATACACATATCTAAGAGGGAGTTTAGGGTATTATAAAAAAAAGTTAATATCAGTGTTCATATCAACCGAGTCATATAAGAAAGACCAATCGGTTGCATAAATAAGCTGATTCAGCAATGAATAATTTCCTTTGCGAAAGCAACGGCGGGGCTTATTGGCTGATGAGCACGAAATGAGAGGATTACAATTGAACATTGCAACCTCTAAAGTAGGATGATATAGTCGTTAACAAATACAAGATCAAGTGTGGCTTTGAAGAGGTAGTCGAAGGAATTGACTTGGGAATAGACATATCTAAGAGGGAGTTTAGGGTGTTATAAAAAAAGTTAATAGCAGTATTCATGTCAACCGAGTCATATAAGAAAGACCAATCGGTTGCATAAATAAGCTGATTCAGCAATGAATAATTTCCTTTGCGAAAGCAACGGCGGGGCTTATTGGCTGATGAGCACGAAATGAGAGGATTACAATTGAACATTGCAACCTCTAAAGTAGGATGATATACATCCTCAGGAAGAGATAAAGGAGGGGACCTAGACACATTATAAATAAGGTAGTCGTTAACAAATACAAGATCAAGTGTTCTATTCAAATGATTAGAAATTGAATTGATTTGAAACAACGAAAGGTCAAGCATGCAATCTATAAAGTCATGCTGTGCTGAAGGCACTAGATAATTTTCGGCAGTGAATAATGACCAAGAGATGTTCGGCAAATTAAAGTCACCCAACACAATAAATAGCTCATTATCACGCACGTGTGAAGAAACTTCTTTAATGCAAGAAATATGTTTCATATAAACTTGAATATCAGAAGAAGGAGGAACATAAGAGCATGAAATATAAATATTCCGTGTAGGAAAAGACAGCTTGACTGAGACAATCCTCAGCGTCCGTAGGCGTACTAAAACAGAAAAGTTCTGACTGGAGAGTGGCTTTAACGGCAATTAATACCCCACCACCTCGAGTCGGCCGATCATTTCTATGCAAAATAAAATTATTCGAAAAAACCTCAAAATCAGATATGGTTGAATTTAACCATGTTTCTGAAAATGCGATTATATCCGAATCGAAGGAAGTGCTGGCCATGAAAAGATTTTTAAGTTTTGGAATGAGACCTCTGACATTCTGATAATGAATAGAGACTTGGTCAGAAGAAGAAGTTAGTTTTTTGGGGTATTGAAGGGACTGGAACGCTGTCATGCTGGTTACGCATATTTTGGCTTAAACTCGTGAACAATCGTGTGTGGAGGCCAAAATTTGGGATCACAAATGTTTGGGAACATATCATGTGAAACATTTATTTTGAATGATATTTCAACAGTCAGAGTAGGAGCTGATGGGGCTAAAGGTAATGCAGTAGTTGGTGTGGCCAAAGAGGCACCATGATTGCTTTTAACAATCTGCGCTGATTGGGGCAGGTTCAACTGCAGGGACCACTGGGACTACTAGTGGCGATAAAACTGGGGTCATAATTGGGCAATCGTTCGGAGAAGGCGACAATGACAACATTGGAGATAGATCCAGGTTTCACGCACGTGTGAAGATACTTCTTTAGTACAAGAAATATGTTTCATATAAACTTGAATATCAGAAGAAGGAGGAACATAAGAGGAACATAAATAAGCATCAATTTAGTAAATTCTTAGTAAAATAATTAATTTAACAAAATTTTCCGATTTCGTTGGACTCAATAGTGCACACCACTTCGGTCATTCCATTTTATTCTGAAATCTCGATTCCATCGTTCCTGTGCCATTTCTCATTCCGTTTTCGGTCGGCTGATTCAAATTATTTTTTTTGTATTTTATTTGTATTTGATCACAACTCACCTGGTTATTACAATTTTTGGCTCTGTGAAGAGCCTAGTATGCCAATCGGTGGTGATCAAAACAGCCACAAACGAATCACAGCACCGTCCGTTAAGGAGTCAAAGCGACCGTTAACCTCACTTAGAGCGGTTTTCGGGAAACTCAAGGTCGAGAGTACTAGCACAACCGTCCGCAAGACTGTGAGTCCGATTCCAACAAGAGATATTACCCCAAAAACTAGCCGTTCGACTACGCAAAAGATGCAGAAGTCAAGCGAAATGGCACTGAACGACTTCGTTTCGATAACTGACCGACTAGGCCAGTTTGAAGTGAAGATCAACGCGCAGCTGACAGTGACGTCTCACTGTTCACTCTCCAAGTCCGACGTGATCAGATTAAGACCTTATGGGAAAAGGTAGAACGCGAGTACGAGTTATGTTCCAAAGCTCTCAACCAGGGCGCTTGCATCAGCAATGACCTGGTGGCTATGTAAGCTAAATATGATTACTCGTACTCCGTTTACGAGTGATGTGTGGCTCAACTAAGTGAGAAAATAGAAAGCCACGGCCTTAAATAGACAAGCTGAGCAACCCCCTTTCAACTTCTCCATGTCCAGGGGTTGCAGTCTCCCGCTATGCGATACTGAAGTTTTCAGTGGGGCCTACTTTCCGAGACTTGTTTACAGCGGTTTATCAAAACAATCCAAGACTGACGCCGGTGGAAAAATTGTTCCATCTAAATTCTAAAAACAGCGGCAAAGCTAGGGAAATTGTCTCCAAGTCCCCGTTCACGAATGACGGCTATCAGTCAGCGTGGGCGAGCCTGACGGAGAGATTTGAGAATAAGCGACTTTTAGTCAATAGTCAATTGAAAATTCTTTTCAATCTCCCCTCAGCAACACAAGAGTCTGGAGCCGCCCTTAAAGAGCTTCAGGGCACAATCCAGGGGTTTTTAACGGTTCTCGACTTGTCCAGGGTGAGCACCGAAAATTGGGATTGTCTGCTTATTTTCTTGTGCTCCTCTAAATTGCCTAAGCTCACGCTGTCATTATGGGAACAATCGCTCCACGATAAGGCAGAGATACCTCAATGGTCCGAGATGAATTCATTTCTGATCGACCGATATCGCACCTTGGAGGCGATAGAGGATGTACGACCTACCGCACATACGCCACCCCAGTCCAAACCCACAAGAAAAGAGTCCAACCACCTGAGAACCTTCGAGGAACCGTGACTACAAAGTCACAACACTGCAAATTGTGTCAGAAGGAAAACCATCCCGTGCGTATATGCCCACGTATCTACAAATGTCCGTACCCGAGAGAGTTTCCGTCATTAAGCAACAAAAGTTGTGCTTAAACTGCTTCACCAGACAGCACCAGTTGAAAGACTGCCCTAGCGCACATAGTTGATTCACGTGCAAGGGACTTCACAACACGCTGCTCCACCGTGACAGACCCCAGGTGTCCTCAGGTTCCACAACACCAATAGTTTTGAACCCTCATTCGTCTATACAGTCCACTTCTACTTCGACCCAAGCTACCGTTCAAAACTACTTTTCCGCAAACTCACATGGTGCTGTCATCCAAGTGTGTCATTTGGGTACAAAGCGACCTTTATTTCAGAGCGATTGTTCAAAAGGGTTTAACTTCCTTATCAACCCGTCGACGCACAGGTCTCCGGTTTGAATAAGCTATTTCGGCTCAACCTCAAAAACTTTGTCATTTTAATATTGACTCTCCGATAAAGCCCAGGGTTCATATTGAAACCTCGCTTTATGCTCTTCCAAAGCTAGCACAGGCAATTTGCCCTCCTACACCATCCCCCAAACTGCTATGAAATCCCAACATCCCAACATATGTGGCAATCTCCTTGGTCAAGAAACGATTTTCGGCTGGATCCTCACAGGCCCCGTTTCTAAGACCAGTGCCAAATCTGTCGCATCCTTTTCGACTCAAGTCTCGCTGAATCCAAATGCGAGCTTGGACAAACTGCTCACAAAATTTTGGGAGGTGGAGGATATTCTAGTAAAACTGGAATAGGAATCAAAAAGCCACTAAAAAAGATAAAAACGGTAGATACTTGGTCACACTGCCATTCAAGAATTCCGATCACATCCAGTTAGGCCATTCATGGTCCATCGCACTAGCTCAATTTTGTACGAAATGAGAATCGTTTGGCATAAAATGCCCCCCTTAAGGAGCAGTATGATGCGGTGAACCAGGAATATCTGGACTTAGGTCACATGCGACAAGTCCCTCCAAGTAATGGTTCGGATAACTTTTATCTATCACACCATGCTGTTCACAAGCCTGACAGCACCATTCGTTCCGAACAAAGGACAACGAGCTTCGTGACATCGAGCTCAACACAGTCACGTTTGGAATTAACTGTGCCCCCTTTTTGGCAATCCGGGTACTACATCAGTTATCTGATGACGTTCGTTCGCTCTATCCCTTAGCAAGTCACATTATCACTAGCAATAAGTTTTGTCGACGATGTACTAGCGGGAGCCCATTCCAAGTCAACGGCAGGTCAAGCAATTGCAGAACTCCGCAAAGCCCTTGAATCTACCGGGTTCCCCTTGCGAAAATGGACATCATATGAAAAGGACTTGCTAAGAGCGATTCCCAAGGACCACTTGCTTCGCGCCGACTTCTTAGAGATCGAGGGCCTGTTCGGCAAAGACTCTCGGGATCAGATGGAAAGCTGACACCGATGAGTTCTTTTTCGCTCCATCCGAGCTAACAACCAAACAGTCCGTCTCCAAACGTGAAGTCCTTTCACAGATTGCCAAACTGTTCGATCCAGCAGGTTGGCTGTGTCCAGTCATTGTTCAGGCAAAAATATTCATGCGGGAGATCTGGCTCCAAAAACTGGGCTGGGACGATCCGCTACCTGAGAGTCTCTCAGTAAGTGGAATTTATTTCTGCAAGAGTATCCGGGCCTCAGTGCGATTCGCATCCCTAGATGGGTCGAATTCCGTCCACAGGGGACTGACTATTCAATACCACGGGTTTTGTGACGCTTCGCAGCGTGCATACGGGGCCGCCATTCTTTTGTTCATAGCATCACCGACCGATGGAGGTGTTTAATTTGCCAGTCCGGCCAGCTGTACCCCTTTTCACAGCTAATTTTGTCAGTGACGCTTTTAGAGCCTACATCTAAGAGGAAGGATGTAAGTAGGAAAAAAAGGTTTCTTAAGTAAAATTAAAAATAATCTTAAATTGCTATATTATTTAAGAAGATACCATAAATAGGAGAAAAAAAAGTAAAAAGATTGTTAATAGAGTAAAAAACTGTATGCTAGATATATATAGTGTTAAGTAGATAGGATTAAGAGATAGTATGGGAAATCACCGACCCGGTGGGGGAAAATTTACAACCTGTCCGGCAAGCTATGCCCCTGCTCATAGCTGGGAATGGTCAGTGACTTCATGAAGGTATCCTGAAAGCAACGATTTTATTAGGGGTAGAGAAATTTCGGAAGAGAAAGTGAAAGTGATGCAAACTATTGTAATTTTTACATAGCTCGCGAAAAGGATTGTGCATAGCGTAGTCTGTTGTGCACGTCGATAGGAATAAGGGGCGATAATTTTTGGTTGGTCTAGCCGGAACAGAGAATTGAAGACGCCCTAGCAGAAAAAGAGAATCAATATAGCCAACAACCAACTTATGTAGAAAGACAACACCAAGAATTGTCCTACGGTTGGTTAACGACGGAAGATTAAGAAGAAGCAACCTGCTGGAATAGGATGGCAACCGAAGATTAGGGTCCCAACTTAAACCTCGTAAGGCGAAAGCAGATTTTGCTCCTAAACAGATTCAATACGATCCTGACTATTGTTATAGTGCGGAGACCAGATGCAAGAGCAGTATTCAAGGATTGGACGAACAAGAGAGATGTACAGAAGTTTCGTTATAAAAGGATCGTTAAACTCTTTAGACCATCGTTTAATGAAACCAAGTACACCTTTTGCCTCATTAACGATGGTATCTATGTGAAGATTGAAACAGAGTTTAGAATCAAGAAGAACGCGTAGAACTTTAACTGTTAGTATACGTTGCAATGGAGTATTGTCGATTGTATAACTGACAAGATAAGATGTAGTACCATTAAATGTCATAATCATACACTTCGAACAATTCAGATGCAATTGATTGGCCGCACACCAAAGTTGCATAGCGTTCAAATCGTCTTGAAGATGAGAATGATGTAGGGGATTGGTGTATGATGAGTTTCACGTCGTCCGCATACATGAGTACATGGGCATGGGATATAACAGAGGGAAGATAATTTATAAAAAGAGTAAAGAGTAAAAGTCTAAGATAACTACCTTGAGGAACACTCGAAGTAACGTGAACCTGTTTAGAGGTAGTCAGCCTCAGCATTACTCTTTGGGTCCTACCTTTTAAATAAGAACTAATCCAAAACAAAAGAGACGGATGGAAACCTATTCGGTCAAGTTTAAAAAGTAAAATGTCATGGTGCACAGAGTCAAACGCCTTACTGAAGACAGTACAAATGACATCAGTTTGCACTTTAGAAAGGAAAGCATCATTTACCAAGGAAGTAAACTCAAGCAGATTGGTCGTAGTTGACCAATTCTTCACGAATCCATGTTGAACAGGGGAAACAACTGATTTGCAGAAATGCTGCCAATTCGAATTGAATATCTTTTCAAATAGTTTAGGAATAGCGGACAGTTTTGCAATGCCCCTGTAATTTTGTATATCAGACTTTCCGCCTTACTTGTGGAGAGGAATGATATAAGATTCTTTCCAAAGATATGGAAAGACAGAAGATTCAAGGGATAGATTGAAAATCTTTAGCAATGGATTAACAAGGGAAGAACTACACGCCTTGAGTAGACAACTAGAAATATTGTCAGGCCCAGGGGAAACAAAGAATTTAAAGAATTAAAAGGCGAGAGGAATGGGAAATAATAGATGGAGGTATAGGACTAGAGGAAGTAATAGTATGAGGGTAAGAGCTATTGATAGAACAGACTGTAAAGTAAGTTGATTGAAAAAAATTTTCAAAGGGTTAGCAGAATCAGTGTCATTGCTAGCTTTATCCATCATGAGAGAAAACTGTCTCGGATTTAGCGCAAATTGCCTTTTGCCACGAGTTAGATAATTCTCATAGCATTGAGAATTCAGAATAAAGAAGTTCGACTTGGCTATGGAATATTTAGCAAAGTCAGTACACGAACTAGACTTATTAAACTTTTTAAAATATTTAGATTCTATATTATTTAGATTCGTTAATCTGGGAGGAGGTATAGATCTAGAGGAAGTTATATAAAAAGTAGCAAATAGGTTAGCAGAATCAGAGACATTGCTAGCTTTATCCATCCCGAGAGAAAAAGAAGATGGCAAACTTGAAGATTTACGCTTCGAAACTAAACTTAAACTTTTTAAAATATTTAGATTTTATATTTTTTAGATTCGAGAGAATCGAGAGAGATTCGAGATAAACCAAGGTGGCTTTGAAGAGGTAGTCGAAGGAATTGACTTGGGAATAGACATATCTAAGAGGGAGTTTAGGGTGTTATAAAAAAAAGTTAATAGCAGTATTCATGTCAACCGAGTCATATATGAAAGACCAATCGGTTGCATAAATAAGCTGATGATGAGAATTCAGAAGAAAGAAGTTCGACTTAGCTATAGAATATTTTGCCATGTCTGTACACGAACCAGACTTTTTAAACTTTTTAAAATATTTCGATTTTATATTTTTTAGATTCGTTAATCTGGGTCTAAACCAAGGTGGGTTTGAAGAGGTAGTCGAAGGAATTGACTTGGGAATACACATATCTAAGAGGGAGTTTAGGGTGTTATAAAAAAAAGTTAATAGCAGTATTCATGTCAACCGAGTCATATAAGAAAGACCAATCGGTTGCATAAATAAGCTGATTCAGCAATGAATAATTTCTTTTGCGAAAGCAACGGCGGGGCTAATTGGCTGATGAGCACAAAATGAGAGGATTACAATTGAACATTGCAACCTCTAAAGTAGGATGATATACATCCTCAGGAAGAGATAAAGGAGGGGACCTAGACACATTATAAATAAGGTAGTCGTTAACAAATACAAGATCAAATGTTCTATTCAAATGATTAGAAATTGAATTGATTTGAAACAACGAAAGGTCAAGCATGCAATCTATAAAGTCATGCTGTGCTGAGGCACTAGATAATTTTCGGCAGTGAATAATGACCAAGAGATGTTCGGCAAATTAAAGTCACCCAACACAATAAATAGCTCATTATCACGCACGTGTGAAGAAACTTCTTTAATGCAAGAAATATGTTTCATATAAACTTGAATATCAGAAGAAGGAGGAACATAAGAGCATGAAATATAAATATTCCGTGTAGGAAAAGACAGCTTAACTGAGACAATCCTCAGCGTCCGTAGGCGTACTAAAACAGAAAAGTTCTGACTGGAGAGTGGCTTTAACGGCAATTAATACCCCACCACCTCGAGTCGGCCGATCATTTCTATGCAAAATAAAATTATTCGAAAAAACCTCAAAATCAGATATGGTTGAATTTAACCATGTTTCTGAAAATGCGATTATATCCGAATGGAAGGAAGTGCTGGCCATGAAAAGATTTTTAAGTTTTGGAATGAGACCTCTGACATTCTGATAATGAATAGAGACTTGGTCAGAAGAAGAAGTTAGTTTTTGGGGTATTGAAGGGACTGGAACGCTGTCATGCTGGTTACGCATATTTTGGCTTAAACTCGTGAACAATCGTGTGTGGAGGCCAAAATTTGGGATCACAAATGTTTGGGAACATATCATGTGAAACATTTATTTTGAATGATATTTCAACAGTCAGAGTAGGAGCTGATGGGGCTAAAGGTAATGCAGTAGTTGGTGTGGCCAAAGAGGCATCATGATTGCTTTTAACAATCTGCGCTGATTGGGGCAGGTTCAACTGCAGGGACCACTGGGACTACTAGTGGCGATACAACTGGGGTCATAATTGGGCAATCGTTCGGAGAAGGCGACAATGACAACATTGGAGATAGATCCAGGTTTCACGCACGTGTGAAGAAACTTCTTTAGTACAAGAAATATGTTTCATATAAACTTGAATATCAGAAGAAGGAGGAACATAAGAGCATGAAATATAAATATTCCGTGTAGGAAAAGACACCTTGACTGAGACAATCTCAGCGTCAGTAGGCGTACTAAAACAGAAAAGTTCTGACTGGAGAGTGGCTTTAACGGCAATTAATACCCCACCACCTCGAGTCGGCCGATCATTTCTATGCAAAATAAAATTATTCCAAAAAATCTCAAAATCAGATATGGTTGAAAATGCGATTATATCCGAATCGAAAAAGTGCTGGCCATGAAAAAATTTTTAAGTTTTGAAATAAGACCTCTGACATTCTGATAATGAATAAAGACTTGGTCAGAAGAAGAAGTTAGTTTTTTGAGGCAGAAATGGTACCCTGTATGAAGGGACTGGAAGGGTGACAGGCTGGTTACGCTTTTTTGGCTTGAACTCGTGGACAATCATATGTGGAGGCCAAAATTTGGGACCACAAATGATTGGGGACATATCATGTGAAACATTTATATAGAAAGATGATATTTCACGAGGAGTTGAGAAATTAAATTTGGTAATTGATACGCTAGCAGAAGATTTGCTAGCAGTATAGGCTGCCAATGACTCAGAGGTGGTGTCAGACGAAAGTCGAGACAAAAAAACTTGCCTACGAGGGGCAACAACAGTTAACGTAGGAGTTGATGGGGCTGCAGCTAAAACAGGATTTGGTTGGGCCAAAGAGGCATCATGATTGTTTTTAACAATCTGGGCAAGATTGCGCGCAGGTCTACCTTTGCGGCCAGGAGCTGAGGGGGCTGAGGCAGTTTGGCTAACTGGGACAGGTTCAGGTACGGGGTCTAATGGGACTATTACAGTGGATAAAACAGGGGTAATATTCGGGAGTCGCTCGGAGAAGGCGATAATGACAACATTGGAGATAAATCTAAATGTGAAAAGGGGGGCGTAGGTGTTTGGACGGGCGGAGGGGGCAAATGAAAATATTGAGGCTTTAACCGGCGATTGGGTGGAGACTCGAATTTATATATACTAAGCAATTCACAACTCGAATCAAAACTACTCGAGAGCTGCTTAGCCACGTTATTTAGTTTTAAGAATTGATTTCTCACTGAATTATACATTCTGGAGAAATCAATTTGCTTGTCGATGCATTCTGGGCACGACCAACTCAAGCCGCTGCAGCCCTTCTTGGCAATAGCAGCGATCTTGTCGCAATCACGCCCAGGGAGACCTGCACACTTAGCATGCATTATATTCTCACACAGCTAGCAATTAACAAATTACGGCAATGCCGAATCATCAGCCTGCTTGAACGTGGGAGTTTTCTTACAGCACGACATAATTACTACCAGCGTTAAAAGATAAGCAGAAGTTGCAGAAACCAAAACAGAGTGCACAAAAACAGAGCAAGTAAACGCTCAAAAAATAACTATTCGTACACAAACAAATTGTTTGGAGCGAAAAGCAACAGCAAATTGCGGCAATGCAGAATCATCAGCCTGCTTGAACGTGCAAGGTTTCTTACAGCACGACATAATTACTACCAGCGTTAAAAGAATAAAAAAAAGTTGCGAGAGCGCAGAGCAAAACGAAACACAGTGCACAAGAATAGAGCAAGTAAACGCTCAAAAAATAACTATTCGTACACAAACAAATTGTTTGGAGCGAAAAGCAACAGCAAAAATTTGCTAGAGCGCAATACGGAACTGACGCCGTGTTTAATAAATGCAATAATTAACAGATTTACGCTGCACAACAGATAATACTTTGCAGAAGTTATAAATGCAAAATTTAGAAAAAAAAAGCAGGATTTAAGCGCAAAAATATATATATTAATCTTGGATCACAAGTAAAACACGTCAATCACTCTAATCTGAGAACTCTCTCTCTGCCACAACGCTACTTTGAGAGGCTGAAGGCCGAAATCCGGCCCCGCTGACAGCGCGTGGGGGAAGAGTTTAAAGAATACCTAATAGAGCTGAGGGCTTTGATGCACCATGCCAGATATGAGCCGCAGGAGTTGCATCTATTGAAACTGATTCAAAGATCTTTTTGCTCGGTGCCACTTTGAGTTGGCTGCGCAAGCTCACTACTTTTCGTACTTCATCATTTGTAATGACTTCATGTACGTTGAGCTTAGATACATTTTATGACTTTGCCTTGGCAAAAGTTCATAATTTTCTACTGTACAGTTTTTATTTTTTCTACTTTGTCGCCTGGTAGTGACTTTCAGGACTTTATGTTGCATATCTTTGCGTTGTTTTATATTAATACGCGAAAGTGCGTCTGCTACAAAATTATCGTTCCCCTTTAGGTATTCTACTGTGAAGTCGTATTCTTCAAGCTCTGGCCGCATGCGAGTTAATTTCGAACTGGGATTAGTCATAGAAAAAAGATATGTCAATGGTCTGTGATCCATTTTAATAGTCAAGTGTTTGCCATAAATATATGGTCTAAAATAGGTAATTGCCCAATGAATTGCCGCTAACTCTTGTTCTGTTGTGCTCTTATTGCTTTTCCCTTTTGTAAATAAACGAGATGCATAAGCTATTGGGAGATGAATTCCGTCACTATATATTCTTTTTACATAATCTAGTTATGTGCCGTGAATAATCGGCGAAGTTTTTTATAAATCGACGATAATAATTGCAGAATGCTACAAATCGACTCGCGCTGTCCGCATCATGAGGGACAGGATAATTTTTGATGACGTCAAATTTCTTGTCATCTGGCAATACTCCTTTGTCAGTGCATTTGTGACCTAAGAATGTCACTTCATGCATGAAAAATTATTTTTCTGGATGCAACTTTAGGTTATATTTCCTACATACATTAAAAACATCAGTTAAGTTTTTTTCGGAACAACCTATAACTATTAAGTCATCCATATAAAGGAATGCTTGTGAAGGTTCTAATCCAGAGAATGCTATAGTCATCATTCTCTGAAATGAATTAGACGCTATTTTTAGTCCGAAAGGTAATCGCGTAAAGCGATACGAGCCATTGCTCGTTGAAAATTACGTTATATCTCTTGAACTTTTTTCGCGTTCAATTTGATGAAATCCTGACATTAAATCAAGACATGAAAAATATTTTGCTCGTCCAAGTTGACCCACAATATCATCAATTCTTGGGAGTGGAAATTTGTCGGACAGTAATTTTTTATTAATTTGAAGATAGTCAATCACTAATCGGGACAAGTAATAATGGGCTATTATATTCAGATATAGATGGTTCAACAATCCCGTCGGTGATCAATTTTAAGACTAGTTTCTGTATTTTGTTTACCTGTCTGTGTGGGCTTCTGTAATTTTTTATATACACTGGTTCATCATCTTTTAATCTCAGTTTTTGTTTTTAAAAATTATTTGTGCTTATTGGTTCAGTTTCCAATCCGAATATATCATTATATTGGATGCATAAGCTTGAAAGCTGTGATTTGAATTGTAGAGGAAAGTTTTTTGAAAGTTGAGATAATACAGACTTTTCTCTATTTTCAAGATTAGTTTTGACTACTTCGTAGCTCGAAAGTGATTCATACGCTAAATTATTTGTACTGACTACTTGATCATTATTTGTTGTATTGAGTAGTCTTATAAAAGCGTTTTTAGATGTTGCTATGGTACTTGCTATGTAAATACCATGCTTAATTTCTTGATTTGGAATCAATACACTGTCTTCTTTTGAATTTAGTTGGATTTTTCTAATAACTTGGGATCTTGCTGGCAGAAGTATTGAGTTGTTGCCATCACAAGGAATAGCGAATTGTAAATCCACGATATGAAAATCGTGTTGGATTATGTACTTAGTGGTCTGTATCTCAATAGAAGTTAACCCCTTGGATTTGGTTACCTCTTGACTTATTCCTTTTATATCTATAATATAATTATCTTGTATGTCATGAAAGACATCAGAATTTTCTTTAACTATTGAAATGTCTGCACCTGTGTCTACTAAAAAGACAAGTTCTTTTACTGTAGGCACATAGTTGAATGATACAAATATATTCTGACTGAGATTAATGGTATGAACCTTTGCATTTTCTATTGTTGAGTATCTAAAGGGTTTCGCGAGTTTCCCGGTGTATTATGGGTTACTCTGACATTACTTGGGTTATTATAGTTGTGGCCTCGACTCGAGTTGCCACGGCCTCTTGTGTTTCCTCTATATTGGTTTCCGCCGCGCTGTGGGTAATTTTTGTAATATAGGACAGTGTTTGGCTGTCCGGTTGCTTCTGTGCAACTATTTACAAATTTTGATACGGCATCATTCATAGTATTGAAGGTACCAGCTTGCATGATAAGTTTTACCTTATCGATTGTGCAATTTTTAGTTATTGCTTTGACTGCATGCTGAGTGGAATAACTTCTGGCTAACTCTAGGGGTAAGCCGTCGGTTATATATGCACCTTCTAACGTTTTCAACTGCTCGACCTCTAGTATGTACTGGTTAGCAGTTTTATTGCGTTGCTGTAGGTTCATCAGTTTTGCTGACAATACTTCTACAGTTTCACCTTTGACGTTGCTTTTTAATCTGGAAATGACTTCAGTTATTGTTGTTTCATTTCCGACTAGATTTCTGGCGACACCTTTTAGCCTTGATTTTATTATAGAAACTGTTAATTGTTCGTGTTCGCCTTTTATTAATTCTAATATTTGCAATGCATCAATAAAACTTGTTAAGTTTTCAGCTTTACCATCAACAACTGGTATTAGCTTGGATGCTGTATTAATAAAAGCAATATTAGTTTGCGCCATTGTGATATTGCTGCTTAATTTATTCTCTGTTATGCCTGTACCAGTATCAGAATCTGTAGAATTATCCAGATCTGACATCAAAACAGCTGGAATGATAAGATTAATTAAATCTTGCTCTTCTATTTTAGGGTTTGTCTTCGCAAGCTCTTTTGACTCTATTTGGTCAGTGTCAGTTTGTTCTGTTGATTCCGGTTCATCACCAGTTTCAACTGTTAAAGTATGGTCGGTACTGATATATCTAAATTGAACTTTAGTTTAATTGATATTAAATAAGATCGTAGTCTAATTAAAAATTTTGATACTTGGGACCAATGATCTTGATTTAATTTTTTCTCTCTGGCCATGTATTAGTATACGTGCTTCATTAAAGCATTCTACTAGTATTTCTACATGTTTCTAAATAGTATTTTTTTGAATTTGCCTGTTTTGTGTAAGTGACTTACATGATTTATCAAAGTCAATTTTTATGTTATTTATTTCTTTTTATAATTCATTCCATTCCATTATATTATGGATATCTTTCTTTAAAATAAGGGTAAACTCTAATTGTCTTTAGTGTAGCCATTTTTTTATTAAAATATTTTTTTTTTATTTGTAATTCATTATATGTTGTTTGTGCTCTCTTTTTTAAAATTAAATTTTGTCTAGGTCATTTGCCTGGCTCACATATTTCTTTTTTAAACATTTGTTATGTAATTTATATAGTTTATAAAAACAATTTGCGCACATTATAACAACAATTATTATTAACAGTGTGTGAATTAGTTCTAAGTCATTATTTTTTGATTCTACTTAATTAATGACATTAGCAGTGGAGTCCACTGACTTAACGTCTACTATTGCCATTTTGGGCGTATATATTTTTAAGGTGTATTTATAACTATTTGTTGTATATTCAGTAAATTTTTCTATTGCATTTCTTTGCATTTACGTTAACAAGTTTTTCTATTGGCCTATTGGCTCAGGCGGGGCCGGTGCCGGTCTTCGCACTGGTCTTTGGTCCCAAGCATGTGATTTGCATGCTGAAGCGTATAGTGGTCCAGGGCAGTCGTTCGGGCAGACGTCAGTTTTTTTCGGGAACGGCCCTGGAGATGGTGGTTTTTTTATTCGTTTTTCATTTATAACTTTGATATTTGCTGAGTGAGTTGCGGTATTTGGCTTTCTTTCAGAAAATCAAGTTCGGCAGTTAATTTTTGTGCCGTTGCCCATGTGGGCGGCGTATTCGAGTATAATAGCCACTTAAAATCGTGCTATTCTTTTATTTCACACTTGTTGCTTGTTGTTGTTGTCATCCAGCCCTCTCACTCTTGTGTTTTATTCCATCGTTGACGGACTGCCACTCGTACTCGTAGACTGCTGGTCATCATAGTTGTTGTTGTTTTGTATAGTTGTTGTTGTTTTTTTTTTTTAGGACTATGTCACAGTCGCCATGTTGTAGTCGATATACTTTTATTTAATTGTATAATCTTTTTATTTATTTGGGAGCAGCGAAGGTGCCGCTTCCAACGTTCAGTTGAATCTGATTTTTACATTTTTCCTTAGGTTCTAAGTAAGCCTAAGTCTCATCGCTGCGCTGCCCACAGTTGGACAGCAGAGAGACGGTTATGAATATTCTATATGTTATATGTATGTAATTATGCTCTCTTAAACTGGAGCGCTAGGGTATATGCAGGCCCTTGAGTTCGGTCAAGTGGTCGGCGCGTCTAACAGAATGCTGACACTTGCACATTCTGTGAGCGCGCCGATCGACTCATATTTCGGCCACTTGGTTTATGACCGGGGTGTTGTTTATATAAACACTGCAGCAAAGTGTTACAGTGTGTTCACTTTAAGTACTCTTGGTACAGTAGATATTCAATATATATACATTCTACAGTACAGTTTCTTCAGAGAGAGGTTGGTCTATCTGGGGCATGCCATTTGCTGGGAAGGAATACGTACCGATCCAGAGAAGGTGGAGGAGATACGTAACCTGAGGGCCCCGACAAATTGTAAGGAATTACTGCAGTGTCTCGGGATGACTCCCGCCAATTTCGTCTTGCAGGCACGCGAGTGAGTATGGCCTCGGCGCAATACTGCCACAGACAATTGAGGGACGTGAGCGAGTAAAAGCGTACGCGAGCCGGAAGTTGCTGAAGGCTGAGGTTAACTATTCCGCCACCGGGAAAGAGTGCCTGGCAATAGTATGGTCGATCCGGAAGCTGCGTTGTTACCTAGAAAGGTACCGGTTCGACGTGATAACAGACCATCTGGAGCTCAAGTGGCTCAACTCAATCTAGAGCCCACTACCGTCGAGGGAAGCTCAACGTCGTGGCCGATGCACTATCAAGGCATCCTCTATAGACCTGTCAGCAAGCAGTGGTGGCCGAGGCCCCCTGCAAATGGGTCGCGAGAATGCGTGCAAGAATCGCCGGAGAGCCAGCCAAGTTCCCAGACTACACGGAAGAAAATAAGCATTTATATAGGCATTTGGGCCACCGGACGGACGACGAGGACTTCATTCCCTGGAAGCTATGTGTGGCTAGTGGTCAGCGACAGAGGGTATTGCAAGATTGCCATGATGCTCCCACGGCCGGGCATCAAGGCGTGAGGAAAACCGTATTGAGGTTGGCCCAGAGATACTACTGGCCGGGTATGTTCCACGACGGCGCCAAGTACGTGAAGTGCTGCGAAATCTGCCAGAAGTTCAAGAGCGAGCAACTCAAACCGGCTGTGGCATCATGCTGTCGAGACAGGTAGCAGAGCCGACCCCTCCCACTGTCGAGACATGGCAACACAATGCTACTGGTGTTCCATGATGCTTTCTCGAAGAGGGTGGAACTGGTCCCTCTCAGGAAAGGCCACGGCAGCGCATTTGCAGACAGTGCTCCGAGCGAGGATTTTGAGTAGGTTCCGGGTGCCCAAGAAGTTCGTGTGCGACAACGGTGTACAATTTACAAGCCGTAGTTTCAAGGCTTTTCTGGAATCGCTGGGCGTAGATATCCAGTATACCGCCCCGTACTGTCCACGAGAGAATCCTACCTAGAGGACCAACAGGACCGTGAAGACCATGATGGCGCCATTTATCGTAGGCCTTTAGAGTTCGTGGGACGAACTCCTGCCGAAAATATCGCTAGCGGACAACACAAGTGTGGCGGACTCGACGGGATTCAGTCCCGCTTTCCTGATGGGGGAGGGTAGTTTGGGAATCGCGTGAGCAATCCTGGTCGTGTGTGTGTGTGCATATTGGGTTAGTTTGTCGTCGCGTGAACAATCCCGGTCGTGGGGTGTGTGAATTGTTTAGTTTGCCGATCGCGTAAGCAATCCCGACCGTGCATGTGTGAATCAGGGCTTAGCCCGCCGATCGCGTGAGCAATTAGTCTGCTGACCGCGTGAGCAATCCCGGCCGCGTAGGTATGTATCACGTCGTGTGTATGCATCTCCTTCCCTATCCTATGAAAGTAGAAGGAGTCAAAGTTTGTTTGAAGCACTTCCTACCTCTCTAGACCCATCATCCCTGCAAACCAACAAATGTCTGGTAGATTGCTGGTCCTCGTAATACTGAGAGTTGTACCCCGGCCTGTAGCTTCCTAACTGTGGTTCATTTTGAATAGTGTTGTATAGGTATGTTCTGCTACAGACGCTGTAGTTTTGTTGATATCGATTGTGCAGACTGCGGGCCAGGTATGAGACTACACCCAGAGAAATCGATGAGCCAACCGGCGCGGCCCACTGAGAAACAAGCATTTTCATAACAAACTTTCTGTTTTTTTATCTATTTTATTTTAATGTTATCTTTATCTTCTATTCCTATTACTTCATAGGGGCCTAAATAAACTGGTTCTAATCTATGGGCAGTATCGTTTCCTAATAAAACTTTAACTCATATTTTTAATTTAAAATTGATAACTTTATTATCATAATATTCTTTATTTTTTGCTTTATGTTTTTCAAACATTATTCTAGGTATTTTATATGCATGTTCTAGTCTAAACTTGGTTTCCTTAACGTAGTCATCTATATTATATATAGGGTCAATATTATCTATTTTGTTAAAGTATATTGGCCAGTTGCTCTGTTTACCGAAAACTAACTCATGGGCAATAGTTATGTGCTATAGAGGAGGTCGTGTTGAAACAGTAAACAAAATACTGGAGCCAATTTTATCAACCGATATATATATATTATGTATTCGTTGAAAGTTTTATGACTTCTCTCTACTTTTGTCTGGTGGTGATGTGCTGTAGACGTTAGATTGTCTATCTTTAACAATTTGCACAGGTCATTAATAAAAGAATTTTTATATTCAGTTCCCATGTCCGAAATGAACGTTTTCATCGGACCAAACTTTAGTATAAAAGATACAAATATTGCTTTTCCAACTGTCTTAGCGGATTTGTTTGGTACTGGAATAGGTACAAGATATTTTGTTAAATCTCACATCAATTTAATTGCATATTCGTTACCATTTTCGGATTTTGGTAGTGGACCTATAGTATGCACTATCACTCTGTCGAACGCATTTATCGGAGTTTCTGTAATGGTCAGTGGTGTTTTTGTGTGGGTCGTTAGTTTTGATTTTTGGCATTTAGGGCATCTACGTATGTACTTGGTTATATGACGTGTCACATTTCCAGTGTCTCTCTATTTTTGCTAGCGTTCTTGAAAAGCCAGTATGACCTCGTTTTATTGGATCGTCATGATGTAAACAGTATCGCTTCTTGATCTTTTTCATTTTCTATTATGGTCACCGGCTTGAGTAGCGCTACTCGTAATGATTTTAATATTTTGTTGCCCATATTTTTAAAAGATTTAATTGAATTTAATTCAAATATCTTCGCTCGGTGCTAGTTTGAGGTGGCTGATCTCATGTATACCGGCTTCTTTTTCAAGCCTTTGGAAAAACTGACCAACGTCAAATGTTTATTAATTTATTTATTTATTTATTTATTTATTTATATGTGGTCGACAAAACGAGTGTCTTCCAATTATTCAACACATTATAAATACAATTAGAAAAATTAAATGCTAAAAGCCTAGATAGAGAACACAAATTTCAAATAGCATCACCGACCGATGGAGGTGTTTTATTTGCCAGTCCGGCCAGCTGTGCCCCTTTTCACAGCTAATTTTGTCAGTGACGCTATTAGAGAGAAAACGTGATGCAAACTATTGTAATTTTTACATAGCACGCGAAAAGAATTGTGCATAGCGTAGTCTGTTGTGCACGTCGATAGGAATAAGGGGCGGTAATTTCTGGTTGGTCTAGCCGGAACAGAGAATTGAAGACGCCCTAACAGAAAAGGAGAATCGATATCGCCAATAACCAACTTATGTAGAAAGACAACACCGAGAATTGTCCTACGGTTGTTTAACGACGGAAGATTAAGAAGAAGCAGCCTGCTGGAATAGGATGGCAACCGAAGATTAGGGTCCCAATTTAAACCTTGTAAGGCAAAAAGCAGAAATTGCTTCTGAACAGATTCAATGCGATCCTGGCTATTGTTATACTGCGGAGACCAGATGCAAGAGCAGTATTCAAGGATAGGGCGAACAAGAGAGATGTACAGAAGTTTCGTTATAAAAGGATCGTTAAACTCTTTAGACCATCGTTTAATGAAACCAAGTACACCTTTTGCCTCATTAACGATGGTATCTATGTGAAGATTGAAACAGAGTTTAGAATCAAAAAGAACGCCTAGATCCTTAACTGTTAGTATACGTTGCAATGGGGTATTGTCGATGGTATAACTGACAAGATAAGGTGTAGTACGATTAAATGTCATAAACATACACTTTGAACAATTCAGATGCAATTGATTGGCCGAGCACCAAAGTTGCATAGCGTTCAAATCGTCTTGAAGACGAGAAAAATGTAGGGGATTGGTGTATGATAGAATAAGTTTCACGTCGTCCGCATACATGAGTACTCGGGCATGGGATATAACAGAGGGAAGATCATTTATAAAAAGAGTAAAGAGTAAAGGTCCAAGATGACTACCTTGAGGAACACCAGAAGTAACGTGAACCTGTTTAGAGGTAGTCAGCCTCAGCATTACTCTTTGGGTCCTACCTTTTAAATAAGAACTAATCCAAAGCAAAAGAGACGGAGGAAACCCTATTCGGTCAAGTTTAAAAAGTAAAATGTCATGGTGCACGGAGTCAAACGCCTTACTGAAGTCAGTGTAAATGACATCAGTTTGCATTTTCGAAAGGAAAGCATCATTTACCAAGGAAGTAAATTCTAGCAGATTGGTCGTTGTTGACCGATTCTTTACGAATCCATGTTGAACAGGGGAAACAACTGATTTGCAGAAATGCTGCAAATTCGAAGTGATTATTTTTTCAAATAATTTAGGAATCGCGGACAGTTTTGCAATGCCCCTGTAATTTAGTATATCAGACTTTCCACCTTTCTTGTGGAGAGGAATGATATAAGATTCTTTCCAAAGAGATGGAAAGACAGAAGATTCAAGGGATAGATTAAAAAGCTTTAGCAATGGATAAACAAGGGAAGAACTACACTCCTTGAGTAGACAACTAGGGATATTGTCAGGCCCAGGAGAGAAAGAAGATTTTAAAGAATTTATAGCTAAAAGGAGAGAGGAATGGGAAATAACAGGGGGAGGTATAGAACTAGAGGAAGTAATAGTATAAGGGTAAGAATTATTATTAGGACAGACTGAAGAGTAAGTTGATTGAAAAAAATTAGCAAATAGGTTAGCAGAATCAGAGTCATTGCTAGCTTTATCCATCCCGAGTGAAAAAGAAGATGGCAAACTTGAAGATTTACGCTTCGAGTTTACAAAATTGTAAAACTGTCTTGGATTCAGGGCAAATTGCCTTTTGCAACGAGTTAGATAATTCTCATAGCATTGAGAATTCAGAAGAAAGAAGTTCGACTTGGCTATGGAATATTTAGCCAAGTCAGTACACGAACCTGACTTTTTAAACTTTTTAAAATATTTGGATTTTATATTTTTTAGATTCGTTAATCTGGGACTTAACCAAGGTGGGTTTGGAGAGGTAGTCGAAGGAATTGACTTGGGAATACACATATCTAAGAGGGAGTTTAGGGTGTTATAAAAAAAGTTAATAGCAGTATTCATGTCAACCGAGTCATATAAGAAAGACCAATCGGTTGCATAAATAAGCTGATTCAGCAATGAATAATTTCCCTTGCGAAAGCAACGGCGGGGCTTATTGGCTGATGAGCACGAAATGAGAGGATTACAATTGAACATTGCAACCTCTAAAGTAGGATGATATACATCCTCAGGAAGAGATAAAGGAGGGGACCTAGACACATTATAAATAAGGTAGTCGTTAACAAATACAAGATCAAGTGTTCTATTCAAATGATTAGAAATTGAATTGATTTGAAACAACGAAAGGTCAAGCATGCAATCTATAAAGTCATGCTGTGCTGAGGGCACTAGATAATTTTCGGCAGTGAAAAGTGACCAAGAGATGTTCGGCAAATTAAAATCACCCAACACAATAAATAGCTCATTATCACGCACGTGTGAAGAAACTTCTTTAATGCAAGAAATATGTTTCATATAAACTTGAATATCAGAAGAAGGAGGAACATAAGAGCATGAAATATAAATATTCCGTGGAGGAAAAGACACCTTGACTGAAACAATCTCAGCGTCAGTAGGCGTACTAAAACAGAAAAGTTCTGACTGGAGAGTGGCTTTAACGGCAATTAATACCCCACCACCCCGACTCGGCCGATCATTTCTATGCAAAATAAAATTATTCGAAAAAACCTCAAAATCAGATATGGTTGAGTTTAACCATGTTTCTGAAAATGCGATTATATCCGAATCGAAGGAAGTGCTGGCCATGAAAAAATTTTTAAGTTTTGAAATAAGACCTCTGACATTCTGATAATGAATAAAGACTTGATCAGAAGAAATGGTACCCTGTATTGAAGGGACTGGAAGGGTGACAGGCTGGTTACGCTTTTTTGGCTTGAACTCGTGGACAATCATATGTGGAGGCCAAAATTTGGGATCACAAATGATTGGGAACATATCATGTGAAACATTTATTTTGAAAGATGATATTTCACGAGGAGTTGAGAAATTAAATTTTGTAATTGACACGCTAGCAGAAGATTTGCTAGCAATATAGGCTGCCAATGACTCAGAGGTGGTGTCAGACGAAAGTCGAGACACAAAAACTTGCCTACGAGGGGCAACAACAGTTAACGTAGGAGCTGAAGGGACTGGAGGGAGAACAGGATTTGGTGGAGCCAAGGAGGCACCATGATTGTTTTTAACAATCTGGGCAAGATTGCGCGCAGGTCTACCTTTGCGGCCAGGAGCTGAGGAGGCTGAGGCAGTTTGGCTAACTGGGACAGGTTCAGGTACGGGGTCTAATGGGACTATTACAGGGGATAAAACTGGGGTAATATTTAGGCAGTCGCTCGGAGAAGGCGATAATGACAACATTGGAGATGTATCCAAGTTGCTCGGTAGGGACAACAGAGGTAAAGGTGTCTGGACAGACGGAGAGGGCAACTGCAAAAATTGAGGCTCCAACCGGCGATTGGTTGGAGACTCGAATTTATATTTGCTAAGCAACTCACAACTCGAATCAAAACTACTTGAGAGCTGCTTAGCCACGTTATTTAGTTTTAAGAATTGATTTCTCACAAAATTATACATTCTGGAGAAATCAATTTGCTTGTCGATGCATTCTGGGCACGACCAACGCAAGCCGCCGCAGCCCTTCTTGGCAATTGCAGCGATCTTGTCGCAATCACGCCCAGTGAGACCTGCACATTTAGCATGCATTATATTCTCACACAGCCAGCAATTAACAAATTGCGGCAATGCAGAATCATCAGCCTGCTTGAACGTGCAAGGTTTCTTACAGCACGACATAATTAAGCGTTAAAAGAATAAGCAAAAGTTGCGAGAGCGCAGAGCAAAACGAAACACAGTGCACAAGAATAAATCAAGTAAACGCTCAAAAAATAACTATTCGTACACAAACAAATTGTTTGGAGCGAAGAGCAACAGCAAAAATTTGCGAGAGCGCGATGCACAAGAAGAAATTTGCAGCAGCGAACACACGCACAAACAAGTGTTTGCACAGGGGAGCACCAATGCAAAAGAATCAAAACAGGCAATAACAACAATGCGGAACTGACGCCGTGTTTAATAAATGCAATAATTAACAGACTTACGCTGCACAACAGATAACACTTTGCACAAGTTATAAAAGCTTTTTAAATAAAGCACAAAAAATGCAAAATTTGGAAATAAAAAGCAGGATTTAAGCGCAAAAATATATAAAAATCTTGGAGCACAAGTAAAACACGTCAATCACTCTCAACTGAGAACTCTCTCCGATTGGTGTAAAGATCGCTAACATCAATTCTTGCTGTAATTTTTTTTCCATGTTTAAAGAAACATATACTATTAATAATTTTCTTTATCCTAAGGGCGTTTTTTTTTTTTGTTTTTATTATTGTTGTAGTTTTGCCTACCGCACAGGCTGTTGTTGCCTCCACGATAGTTATTGGACTGCCGATTGTTATAGTACAGAACTGTATCTGGTCGGCCAGTTGCATTGGTGCAGCCGTTCACAAATTTCGATTCTTGTTACTGAATGTGCCAGCCTGCATGATAAGTTTTACCATAACAATGGAACAGTGAAAAATGATATTAGATTATATAATTAAACAAATTTAAAAGTGTGGTGGCTTTAAAATATTGCTATGCGTATCCCTTTGATATAAATCAACCACTAACATAAGCATACATTACGATAAGGCGGCGAAGCGAAGCGAATTCGCTCCAAAGTGAGTGATAAAGCTTTATTGCGCTCTCGCTCCGCCCTAAACATAACTTACACTAGACTTCATGTTTTTCAAATTAATCTGGGCCAGCTCCGGCCACCATGAAGCGCTGGGGGGCTTCATTCCATTGGTAGCCGAGACAACTTGTGGATAATAAAACAAATTGAAAACTGTGGTGACTTTAAAAGACTGCTAACTTGTGGATCGGCCTTTTAAAAGTTCCGCCACTAGCCGTCTTAATCTCTGCCACTCTGACGACGCCGTCCTCTCCTGTGTGCAGTGCCTTCACTCTGCCGATCAGCCACTGCTCGGGCGGCAGATTGATCTCGGCGACGATCACCAGCTCTCCGAGCACATACTCCTTTGACAATCGCCGCCAAAACTGTTGCATGAGCAACGAGACAGCTCGCCATCGATTCAAGCAGGTGAGACCCTGCTGGTTCGGTGTCCCCTCTGCTGGCAGAGCTCTCAATGGGCCTCCAACCAGTAGGTGGCCTGACGTTAAAGCCTTGCCATCGCTTGGGTCTTCGCTTATTGCTCCCAGGGGCCTGGAATTGAGGACGGCTTCCACTGCCAATAGAGCAGGCTGCCTACCGTTCGTAGGAGTAGGTGCTTTGCAGACTTCACACCTGCCTCCCACAGACCCCCGAAATGCGGAGCTCTTGGCGGTATGAACGCATATTCGCATCCGAATTCACGAATTGCGTCCGCCTCTTCCTCGATTCGAGCTCGAAATTCCAGGAACTGGCGACTTGCTCCTACGAAGTTCGTCGCGTTGTCGCTATGGACGGTCTGTGGAACTCCTCGACAGCCGGCGAACCTTTAAAAATCCATTAAAAATTTATAAGTGGATAAGTCAGATACTAGTTCTAAGTGAGCCGCTTTGGAGGCGAAGCAAACAAACAGTGCTATGTACGACTTTACGTAGGCTTTCCACTCATTCGAAAAGTCGTGCTTGGCCAGCATGACAATTCGTCAAATGCAGGTATCTTATAAAGCTTCTAGCGAATTGCGAGCCTTTTTTTAAAAGTAGCCGAAACTTGGCATGGATTAAGACGCTGCAGGCTATGACCCACGCGTGTGCCCTTTCGAGCTCTATGTCATCTTTAAATTCAACTCGTTGGATGACTTCAACCATTTTCCCGAAAGCTTCTTTCTTTTTGAGCGCCAAAGGAATACTCTCAAATTGTACTTCTCGATTTTTACATTTTTGAATAATGCGGAACACATAAGCAAACTCTCTCAGCTCTAACTGGCCAGGATTCTCTTGGTTCCTTCAAAAATGAAGGGCCATCGAACCACATCGACGCAAGTAATTAATCGACATCGCAGCCTCTTGAAACAATATCTGTTGGGTTTTGCTTTGTAGGTACATGGCGCCATTCAGCTTTATCTGTCCATTCTTGGATTTCAGCCACTCGATTTGACACAAATGTTGCCAAAGACGAAGGATGTGACCGAATCCAATGAAGCGTAACTTCAGAATCAGACCAAAGAACCGTCCGTTTAATCGGTTATCTTATGAGATTTCTGACTCGATGACAAAGATCTGCGAGAAGGTGAGCCACGCACAGCTCAAGTCCGTGAAGAGTCTTCGACTTGAGGGGGGCTACTTTAGATTTGGATGTCAACAACGAAATACGACAACCTTCTACAGTATGTCTGCGTATACGCATGCGCCAAACGCTCTGATTGAGGCGTCGGCAAAACCATGTAAACCATGTAAACACGTATCGTGGTATCTTTATTCGTTTCAACAAAATCAGAGTAAATTTCAGATGCTGCCACGAGTCATCCGAACTCTGAGGGACAGATTCATCCCAGAGCTCTTGGAGTATGATTTTTGCCCTGATTATCAGAGGGCAAGCGGGTCAAATAGCCGCGATATCACCGAGAGAATGTTCCGTTTTGTCTCTAAGAGAATGAATGAATCGTCAATCTTAAATTGAAAGGCATCTTCATTCGGAAACCATAACACGCCAAGTGTTTTGGTTGTGTCAGACTCTGAGATCGTTATCGACTTAGCTGCGTTTGTTGCGGAGAATTCAGGAGAATTCAAAAACCATTTGGTTCGCTCGAAACTTGCGCTTTTGAGTATTTGCGACACTGCAGACTTAATTGTCTGAAGGTTCTCTACGCATGCAGCACCAGTTAGTAGATCATCGACGTAAAAGTCGTGCCTGATAACGTCAGCAGCTTTAGGTTGTGATGACTCGCTCATCTCACTTAGCTTTGTTAAACACCGTATTGCCAAAAATGGGGCAGGCGGAGTGAATTCCAAGCACATGCGCTGAAGCTCGATGTCGATGTGCTTTGTGGTCCTAAAACATACTGATGCAGAATAAAGTAGTGTGGATTACTTGGAATCTGATCATCTAATTCAGACATGTGACCTAAAGTTACATGCGCTTAAGCTCGGGATCTCGAGACAAGCGTCTTTCAAGCGACAAAAAATGACGCTTAGCAACCTCAAAGGAGTTTCCAAGCTGATTGGGATCTGATTTAAATAACAGTATTTTCAAATTATCTTGAAGGTGGCTCTCACATAACTGCTGTTCAACTGTTCGGACCTTTTTGGCTGAAAGCCACTCTTCCAATGACCAAAAATTCTGCAATGTTTTGTCTATCGAGGTATAAGACTCTTCTTGGCAACTCAGATTGACAGCATGAGTCTTCTCATGACTTAACGGCGTGTAACGCCCTGATACAATCCAGCCAACAAGAGTCTTTTGCAGAATCTGACCGACAGAAAGAAGCTCAAAGAACGTCTCAGCTCCGATGAGCATGTCGACCTTCTGTGGCTTATGAAAATATGGATCAGCCAATTGCAGGTTCTCAGAGATTTTCCAACCACTGACATTGACCTTATGGTCAGGCTGGTAACCAGAAATGGTCTTCAAAATCCACAAATCTAACGAGAACTCACTGCAATTGACTCGCCACTTCAGCACTGTATGAATCAGAAGATAAGATAGAAATCTTACTTGCATAATCGAGTTGATCCACCCATTTTCGTCTGGTCATTTGGTCAACTTTGTTCATAGCAAGGTGAATGAGAATCGCGCTAGAAATCTATTTGTCATCACCTATTGACAGGAGCGAGCCATAGATGGCGGAGACAGTGTCAATCAATGATGCCGCAGAAGGCTGCGTTATTTTTGGCAGGCTAAAGAGAGCCGAAATATTTTCAATAAATATTAGACATTCATTGTCGTATACTCTCTTTAGGCTGTCCAATGCTTTTAAATAATTGTCCTCGACTTGAAACGCTCTAACAGTACCTAGAGCTTCACCTGAGGGACAAGAGGCCAGATGATTGAATTTCTCTATGCTCGGGATCGCATGATCGTCAGTTAGTGCAAGCAAATTTAAATTATGCTCAACTACTTTACAAATGTACCAAGAATTGAAAGCGTTGGCTTCATTGGCACAACTAAACCAATAGAGTTGGGCTTTCAATTTTTTGCACAGTACCTGCTGTTCCGGACGTTCCACTTTGGAAGCTACTTTCCTTGGCATTCTCCAACTATGACAGCAGGACAGATTTATTATTATTATTTTTTTTTTTTAATATTTTTGGCCGACGCGAATTTATTTTTATTTTCAATTTTAATGCACTCGCGAGCCACAGCTTTGCAGTTAAACCACTTGAGTTTGTTTTTTTCACACAATTATCTTTTAAAAGAGTCAACCTGGGGCGCCATATATAATTAAATAAATTAAAAAGTGTGGTGGCTTTAAAAGATTGCTGTGCGTATCGCTTAGATATAATTCGACAAATAACTTAAGCATACATTACGCTAAGGCGGCGAATCGAGGCGAACTCGCTCCGAAGCACGTGATAAAGCTTTATTGTGCTCTCGCTCCGCCCTAAACCTAACTTACACTAGACTCCTTCCAGAGACTGTCAACTTTTTTATTTTCTGGATTTGTTGGAGAATTAGATTTATTTGTTGGGGATTTAGTAATTTCGCTGAAATTACGTCTACTGATTCTCCTTTGACTTTGTCTGTGAATTTTTCGATTATTTGAACAATTGTTTGTTCATAGCTCTTGCATTGCCCTTCGGAGCTTAGTCTTTATTAAATTGATTGCTACTGTTTCATGCACGTCTTTTAAGGAATCAATTAGATGCAATGTGAATTGCAATTTGAAACTTTGTAGATTCTCAGCCTTTCCATCGAACTCAGGTACGAGTGAAATTCTATTAGTGTTTGTGCCATGTTTGTGTTCACTGTTTTTTGAATCGATATCGATTGCGTATGACTATAGTAACTTGAGACCAATCATTGCTGTTTAATCTATCTCTATTGTCATAAATTAGTTGACATGCTTCATTAAAGCATTTAACTAATACGTTGACATGTTTGTTTATTGTCGTAGTCTGAATAATCCTGTTTTGGATTTGGCGTTTGTACAATTTATCGAAATTATTTCGAACTTCTCTGATATGATCAGCAATATCATTCCATTCCATTTGGATTTATCATTTATTTTTTGAATACTACTAAGTCTATTGTTCTTCCTAGTATTAGATGCACTTTAATAATTGACCTAACTTGTATACCCGGAAGGGTTGTCAATACTATTGCTTTTTGAGTTTTCGTGCAATGTATTAACGGTGAATGTTCTAAACTGCAATCATCCATATACGAGTTATCAAACTCTGATACACTTATAGGGGTCGTTGGGACCAATTCTGGATCTCTAACGTTAAGGTGAGTGTCCCTAACATAGACCTATCTTATTACTTTTTGAGTGGCCATAATGTTGTATTTTAAAAATTTTTTTGAATTTTTATTTTTATTTAATTTTTAAATTTTTTGGGCATACAGTACAAAATATGCATATAAAATTTTCTCTAATTCTTTTGAGATTACTTTCAAAAACTTTCTTAAATTTTCTCAAGATTTTTTGCCCTGCTAATATAGCGTTTCTTTATAATTTTATTGTGTTCGACGTACAGTGTTCACAAAAACTGTGCTACGCTCACGATTGCTATTGTTCGGTCATATACCTCATATATGCATTAGTCAGGGTATCAATAGCAATGTCAAAGCAGATTATGTTAAGATTATGCTAATTCTCTTCTATTTGAATGTCATAAGCACTCGAAGTCTCGCTCGCTTTCGAACTCTGTAATCGCTCGGTCCCTTTAATCTTAATTAATGGTAAGAAATCAGTTCTGTAAGCATCATCAAAGAAGTCAGTCGTGTTGCTCATCAATTTCTTAAACCTTTATTAAAACTCCATACCATCCACACACGCCCACTTAAGATAAGATTCTTAAAAGGTCTAAAAAACGCTTTTGATCCAACATTTTGGCGCCTAACACTGGGGCTAGTGTGTGGAAATTGACGGCATATCGTTGCCGCACAACATTTCGTTGGAGAAAGGTTTTATCGAACTCTTCGCAAAATACAGCATCGGCAGCAACAATTGGCCAGCTCTTCTTTCTTGTTGCCGTTGCTTCGTCGCTGAAAACTCGCTACCTTCGCTTCGCTACTGCATTCTTGTTGCTGTTACTTCGCGCTGGATATGCTCTTAGTTTGATTGCTCATTGCCTTTGCTTCACAGCTTCTTTCTCGTTGCCGTTGCTTCGTCACTGGAATCTCGCTACCTTCGGTTTGCTGCTGCATTCTCGTTACCGTTGCTTCGTCGCTGGAAGCTCGCTGCCTCTGCTTGTTCACTGCATTTTACTTCATCACTGCAAGCGACCCTCACATCGATGAGCGCAACAAGTCTTAGCTGTTCTGTTAACAGTAGGAGCATTTGAACTGTCGCTCGCTCACATCGGTGAGAGTGACATTATCAGGTTAACTTAGGCTGTGAACATTTTGCAGTATCAGAACTGTCGCTCGGTCACATCGGTGATCACAACATTCTCGAAACATAATGTCAACTCTTGAAGCAAACTTACGTAAGCGAGCGAACATAAAACGCAATATCGCACACTTAGAGGATGTTGTAAGAGTGTCTACTGAGATCGATGGCAGTGAAAAAAGATTATCACACGGTGAGCTACAATTACGCTTGGATATGTAGGAGATATACATTAAGGAGGTTTTGGAAGTACAATCTGAAATTGAATTGGAAGATCCTCAGGACAATGGACGTGCAGAGGTGGAAGACACATATGTGAGTATCAAATTGTCCATCCAATCCCAACTGGATGATGTACTGTACAGCACCTCATTTGCTAACCCTGCTCCAATTCGCTCTTCGCCGCCATCGAGTCTTCCTCGATTGGCTCCGCCTGTATTTGATGGGAAACGAGCAGAGTTTAAAAACTTCATTACATCATTCAATCAGATTATCGGTCGTGGGAATTGAAAAGTTTAATCATCTGCTGAATTGCTTGAAGGGCCCTGCCCTACAGGCAGTAAAGGCATTCCAAGTGACTCAGGAAAATTATCCCAAGGCTCTTGCTCGTTTAAGTGAACGTTATGACAATCCTACACTTTCATTTTTAGACACAATAGAATCACTATTCAATCTACAGCCAGTCGACAAACCGGACGGAAATCAGCTGCGCAGTCTGCTGGACAATGCGTCAGCCCTGTATTCATCATTATCGTCATTGGGTACCGGATCAGATATTGCCCAAGCCATGTTGATATCCATCGTCATCGGAAAATGTGACCAGCAAACTCGTAACAAGTGGAATGAGTCTCTTGACTTACGTACATTGCCAAATTGGGCTCACTGCACAACTATTTTGGAACGTCATTGTCAGTTTCTGCAATCAAGCGGCATTTCATCGTATCGAATGGCTGATTCTTCGAAACGAAAAAACGTGTACAAGCCTAGCAAGGGATTATCATTTGCTATTACTAATCCAACATGCATTGTTTGTTTCAGCTCCGATCATAAAATTGTACATTGTTCTCAGTTTCAAGACATGAGTCGCAAACTCAAGTACGGATTCGTAAAAAATGCTGGACTTTGCATTAATTGCCTTCAATTAGGACATCGGATGGCTCAGTGTCCTTCTAACAATTGTTGTCGAAGCTGCAAGCATCGCCATCACACGCTTCTGCCAGCCGGATTTGGAAATCGACACGTCAGATTGGAGGTTGCCCGCGAATACACCACTTGCGGACGAAACTTTCCACAGGTCAGGTCGGATTGATCTCCTTCTCGGTACCGAGGCATTTTTCGAATGCCTGGCTGTTGGACAGATTAAGCTCGGAGACAATTTGCCGGTCCTTCAGAAAAGGTTACTTGGATGGGTTGTGTCTGGCAAGTATCGTCGTCAGTCAGCTAAGCAAGCTTATCATCGATTTCTCAGTCTTGAGCGAGAATTGGGTCGGAATTCGCATATCAAGGAGCAGTGCTCGGCATTCATCAGAGTTTCTGGATCTGAATCACATGTCGCGAGTTAGGCCAGAGTTGAGTTGCTGTTGTAAATACTTCCTCCCACATCATTGCGTCTTGGAGGAAAACAGCACCACAACCAAGTTGAGTGTTGTGTTTGATGGCTCAGCTACGACTGATTCTGGACACTTTTAATGATGTACTGATGGAGGGACCCATTATTTAACTTGAGTTTCACATACTGATTCGTTTCCGCACATATCCTGCTGCTCTGACAGCTGACACTTGCAAAATGTATCGCTGTGTCCGAGAGACTTCGCCTGATAGTTACTTACAGTGCATCCTGTGGAAGACATCTTTAATACAGTAACATACGGGACCAAATCCGTGTGCGCAACGCACCAGTTTGCCTTTGTTGAGCGTGATGCATTTCCGATTGGCTCGGATGCCATCAGGCAGGAGTTCTATGGTGACGATTTCATAACTGGAGCGAATAGCCTCTGTCCACTGAACACATTTCTTGAAAATGTCAAATTTTTCCAAAATGTGTAAAACACACCTTTTTCATTACATGTCACATTTTTGAAAGATGTGTAAATTCGCCCGAACAGTTCATGTTTTTTACGATGATTTATCGAGTTTTCTATAGAAGTTGTGAAAAATGTGAATATGTTCATTGTCATAAACAGCTGATACTGCAGCGAAGGCAAGCGGTAACTTTAAATTATAATTTTAAATTTTAATAATCCCACAGAGCCCCTTCTTCAGGGCCGTTTTATTTGACTTTTGGAAGGAAATCTTTGCGGGGTTTATAAATTAAAGCACCTCGACCAACTGTTTATTTAAAGAAGCGGTACTTTTGCCATTCATATGTTACCGAATACCGATACCAATATGTGAAACTTGAAAATTTGATATTTTTAAGCCCAGTGGCGAAAGGCTATAACATAGTTGCTGAAGCCAGAGAGAAAATTCGTCAGACAACCGGCATATTTTCTCGTGGTAACTTCAAGCTTCGAAAGTGGTGTTCCAGCCAGCAAAAAGTCCTAGCTGGAATAGCTGATGAAGATAGAGAACGAAACTTGAAGTTCGATGATGGAAGCGATGTCACCAAGGGCCTTGGTCTTGTATATGGATCCAGCCAGTTGCTGTTTTTATTTTCTGTTCTAGATTCTGTCAAACCCTGCAGGCGCTTAGTTCTATCTATAGGTATTTTCCATGTAGGAAAAGAAAGCTTAACTGAGACAATCTCAGCGTCAGTTGGAGTACTAAAACAGAAACGTTCTGACTGGACATCAAAGCGAAACAGCACTGACGTGCTAGTGTGTTTGTTGACGATTCCCTGCCTGGAGGCAGTAGATAATTGGAAAATAAGGAGACAACGTCATACACTGACTGTGCACAAATGTCCATTTATAACATCCGCCGTGTAAACTTGGACATTGAGCGTCTATTATACTGAGTGAGTAGAGAGTGAGTGTTATGGTAAATAAACGCGGTGGCGTACAAAACAAAGTGAAAAAAAGTATATCGCACCTAAGGTGGAGTTCAACCACCTGCAAAATGTAACTAAGCCGAGAAAACCAAACACCGCTACTCACTCAGCGAATATTAAAATTATAATAAACAAAGCCACTAATAAAGTTTAACCCATTGCCGCAGTCAGCCTGCCGAAACTCAAGAGAACGTGCCGTCAGGATTGCGAAGGCCCGCTAGACAGCTCCTTTTGAGAATACGCGTGCAAATTAACCAATTAGTGGCTACTAATTGGAAAAAAATATTTTTAAGTGGGAGGCTGAAGGCTTCCGATTTATTTGAATCGAAAATTAGAACTAAAGTACAATTGTGAACTTATGCTGCAAATCAGCTTTAGCTTATTCTCTTAAAGCTCAAAAGCTCGCGGTTATCCTATGCTGCGAATTAGCTGTTTATGCTTAAGCTTCTTTCCTTAAAGTTTAAAAGCTCGCGGGGGCGGCTTGCGTAAGCTAGACGCTTGGAGTCATGCATACGGTAGCAATTGCGCTCTAGAGACTGGGTCTCTAGTTTACGTTATGAATTGCGCATGAGAATACGAATCTTTAGTTTATGTTATGAATTGCGCATGGGAATATGGATCTTTATGTTAATTGGTTGCGCTGTTATGTTTATGTTAGATCCGGGAATTTGGATATTTATGTTAGCAGAGCCGCAGCTGCGCGTTAAGTGGACGTACTGATTGAAACGGGTCTAATAAGTCTGATAGGGCTAAGTAATTGGGATAGCGACTTAAACTGAAATGTTGTTTATGATTGCGTGCTGGGCGATAACTTGCAGGCACTGCATAGCCGAAAAACGTATCTTATATTCAAGCGAACATTGAGGAAACGTTAGCTAAGTCGTGCAAATGATCTAAATAAAGTTTAAAAAACAAAATAATAGTAATATTAACATGAATATACAAAGAAATAAATGAAGTTTACATAAATAACCCAAACTTCATTATAAATCCTTTGCAATTTCTGAGTCAGTATAAAGAGTGCATCTCAATCAATGATTTTGAGAACGAATATATTGACAAGTATGAGGATCCAACATTCCCGTTGATACATTGTAATAAAAATGAAAAAGGTGTCGTCTTACAAAACTTCACCATACGTTCATGTTAAGGTTATTAGCGAAGACAATCCAATGCTAGGGTTAGCAACAATTGATCAGGTGCGTCTGCAACGTTAATCTATTTCACTCATAATATGGAATAGAGTATATTAGCTAATACAAATTTACACTGAGATAAACATTCACGATGATTTAAAACTTCATGCTGAGTTTAATGAAAGTCAACTTGAAGTATTGAATGAATCAAAGCCAATAATCGACACAGAATCTGACAGTGAACTTGAAACACTGGAGGAATCCCCCCATTCTGACACAAACATGGCACAACAGGTAGCCTTGGACAGGAATATGTGAATCAAAGCCAATAATCGACACAGAATCTGACAGTGAACTTAAGGCACTGGAGGAATCCCCATTCTGACACAAAAAAGGCACAACAAGTAGCCCAAGACAGGGAATAAGTAAGACAAGTTTCATCTACAATCCCTGATTTTGACGGTACAAAACAGTCACTAAATCGTTTTTTAACAGCCTTGCGCATAGTTGAACGAACAAAGATAACTGGCCCCTTTTTTTTGAAAGAATAATTTCTGCTATAATCCAGAAATTGAAGGCTAAAATCCAAGATAAATCCCCGACGTTCTAATGGCGCAACTGTTTAATATCAAACAACAAGGAAAAACAGCTTCATAATTTAGTGTTGAAATGCCTTGCGCATAGTTGAACGAACAAAGATAACTGGCCCCTTTTTTTGAAAGAATAATTTCTGCTATAATCCAGAAATTGAAGGCTAAAATCCAAGATAAATCCCCGACGTTCTAATGGCGCAACTGTTTAATATCAAACAACAAGGAAAAACAGCTTCATAATTTAGTGTTGAAATTGACAACTTGGGAAAGTAACTCGAAGCAGCATATATTAATGATGGGCTATACCAAAGAATCAATTTCAGCTATGATCAAAAATTGCGAACATGATAAGCTTCGTATTACCTTAGAAGCAGGAAACTTCGTCATGATATGGGTAAATATATCCATTGCAGCACTGAAATGACTGGAAGTGCCAGTACAGTATTGTACCACGGAAGCAGAGGTAGAGGTAATAATTACCAAAATACCCAAACAGGTAGACCAAATAGTCGCGGTAATTTTAACCAAAATTAGAGGACACAACAACAATAGAGGACATTACAGAGGTACTGCTCGAGGTCATACCCGAGGAAGGAATAATTCCAACCGAGGTAACAACCAAAACAATAACAATGGCAACTATCATGGCAATAATAATTTTCGAGTTACTCAGACTAACTCGGAAATCCAGCAGACCCCTTAAGATATTCACCAAGAAACACCAAAGTACACACTGTCAATCTAAACCTCAGTATCTTTATTAAAATATGTGATTCTCTAATACTTAATAATTCAAATTACCTAATAAATTTTACAATAATTCACACTTGTGATAATATTGCTACAATACTTCCAGCTCGTTCTGAAGTAGTCTGTCAGATTAAAATTTCTTCACCAGAAAACAATATTTTAATCCTAAATCAAGAAATTGATAAAAGAATCTTCATCGGAAACACAATTTCCAATAATCAACAAACTTTTGTCCGAATACTTAACACCACAAGTTCTCTAAAAATAATAAACCTTAATGACAAAAAAAAAAGCTAAGTGACTATGAAACAAACCATGAAATTAGCAAAGATCGCCAAGAAAGGGTGATGGAAAAACTAAAAAAGAACTTTCCCCGATTATTTGAAACACAATTAAAAGATCTCTGCACCAAGTACACAGACATATTCGGACATATATGAACCGAATCCATAACGGCCAATAATTTTTATAAACAGGAACTAAGACTACAAGATACTGATCCAGTGTACATTGAAAATTATAGAATTCCTAATAATCATAAACAAGAAGTTAATAAGCATGTCGAAAAACTCATCTCGGAAGGAATAATTCTAACCGCGATAACAGCCAAAATAATAATATAATAAAGAACGTAAAATTTGAATGGACTAATGATTGCCAAACCGCATTCGAATATCTAAAGATAAGCAATTACCCGTAGCATACGCTTCTCGTACATTCAAAATGTGAAAGGAATAAAAATCCATTAGCAAGAGTTAGCAGACAATCATTGGGCAATAACCCATTTTCGAACATACATATATGGTCAACACTTCAATATAAAAACAGACCATAGACCACTAACCAAAGACACTTTCGTAGCGGATGCGTTTTCTAGAATATCCATCAAGGATCTCAAAAATACAAACAGCAACGTCTTGAAAGTCACTATAAGGAATTTTGCCACAGCAAAACCTTAACAAAGCTTCTCAGCCCGACGTCATTAAAAACGACGATATACGCAATATAGTGACCTTGCATATAACAAATATCCTATGCTTAGTAAAGCATGGTAAAGAGAGTATTGCAAGAATTGAGATTTACGACCTATATACCAATTGAACTCTTGGCTTTCCATTGGGCAATATATATCTAAATAATATCACAGTAGCGCTTCTGAGGCTGGTAACCCAAATAGAAAATGAAAATGGAAAAAAGGCTATATTGTCTACATTCCATGACGATCCAATTCAAGGTGTTCATACTTGCATTTCTAGAACGCTAAGAAAAATAAAAAGACATTACTACTGGAAAAATATAACAAAGACACCTTTGACACTAACTGAGACATCAATATATGCTTTAGACAGGCTAATTGTTGACACTATAACGAGTATGCAGTTTCACTTATTTGCTATTTAACAAATCACAACTTGTTGCCATTCCAATCACAAAAAAAAATTCAAAAACTGTCGCTAATACTATATTTAAATTAAAAATAATATAAAGTACGGTCCAATGAAGACGTTCATAACGGACATGGGTACAGAATATAAGAATTCAGTAATAAATGACATGTAAATACTTAAGAATAGATAAAATTACATCAACAACACACCATCGCCAAACAGTTTATACTGTTGAAAGAAGTTGAGAACATACGTTCCCACATATCTGTTCTTAAAACTGATTGGGACGTATGGATTCAATATTTTGTTTATTGTTACAATACAACCCCATCGATGACACATGATTTTTGTCCATATGAGCTAGTTTTTAGCAAAAATCTAAACCTACCAAATTATTTTAAAAGCATAGATGAAATAAAACCACTTTATAATGTAGAAGATTACGCAAAGGAATCTAAATATGGATTAGAATATAAATAAAAAGGAATCCAAATATGGATTATAAGAGATCTATAATAATGTTAGATAAACATAAGCAGAAAATAAGGAGCTGTACGATAGGAAAACATTGCACCTTAATTTGAGTATGAGATGAAGTACTTTTAAAAAATGAAATAGGTCATAAAGTAGAATATAAATATCTAGGACCATATACGGTAGTAAGCAAAATAAAAAAAGATAATGCTATAATAAAAGATAAAAAATGGTAAAGAACATCTTAATTTTCTCAATTCGAATTCAAAAAAAAAAAAAAAAAAAGATCAGCCAAATGAAAAAAAAAAACAAATAAAAAAACCTTTTTAAAAGAAAATCAAATCAATGTAATGAATATTTATATTTTAAAATTTTTATATTCTTAAATTTATATATTTAGTGGTATGCGCACATATCGAATGCTCACTGTACTCAAGTACAGTACAATATATTACAACCACACTGTAGCACTTTTTGTTGCAGTATTTACATAAATACCCGAGTCCAAGTGTGAGTGAAACATGATCACCCACTTATGCTCCATGAGGTTGTAGACCAATTGTAAAAGGAAAACCCCGAATACTGAGTGAGCAGAGAGTGAGTGTTATGGTAAATAAACGCGGTGGCTTGCAAAATAAAGTGAAAAAAAGAATAACACACCTAATGTGGCTGCTATACACGTGCAGGAAATCCACAGCCAGCACCACCAACCAGTAAATATCTGCGCGATGACCGGCAGCGGCCCCACCTGAGCCTGAAGGCAGGCCCAGGACATCAGCAGCAGCTATTCAACAAGCGCGAGAGGCACACCGCCACTTGCGTCATCGAGGGAGCATCAGCGTAACACATCCGGCGACGCCCAGCTGATGCATATATATATCTATATATATAACTGTTTGTCCTGACTGACTGACTGATTGGTGATCAACGTACAGCCCAAACCGTAAGAGCTAGGAAGCTGAAATTTTCACTGTAGCTACCTTATGTGATGTAGGTGCACGTTAAGACGGGGTTTCGGGAAATACCACCCGCAAGTGTAGAAAATTCGCGAAAAACGTTTGTATGTAACTTTTATGTTTACCATCCGATCGGCCTCAAACTTATTTTCAATGATTTTTGTTCAAATTCATTTGAGTGGTGTTTCACACTTTTAGGAAAATCCGTTCCCCCTTGATGGAAATGGAGGTCAAAGATTTGGTGGGTGACGTTTCGCGCTCAAATTCATTTCCAGAGATCTATAAGGAAAATCATTTGAGACGTGTTTCACACTTTTCGCAGAATTCAAACTTTTTCGGGTGGAATGCGATTTAAAGATTTTTTGGGCGAAGTTTTAAGTTTTGTCCGATTTGCTTCAAACTTATTATCAAAGCTCTACATAAGAATGTAATGAATACGTGTTTCAGCGATTTGGGCCACTGGCAACAGTGGTAAATTGGCGGAAAACGGTTGTATGAAAGTTATTTGTTTACCGTCCGATCAGTTTCAAAATCATTTCAAATTTGTTTGAGAACATTGATTTTATAACATACGTGCCACGGGCAAGGACGGGTTATACCCGCTAGTACTTTATATGGCTCATAATATATATTTGAATATAGGGCGTTTATTTAAGGCATATACATACTACAGCCTGCATGATCAGTTTTACATTATCTATAGCGCAGGTCTTGGTCATGGCCTTTACAGCTTACTGTATTTGGTGGCTAAATCTGAATTTAAGCCATCATTACTATAAGCACCTGCTAGAGCTTTTGTCAATTTCTCAGCCTCTTGTGTATAAGTGTTGGCAGTTTTGGTCTTTTGCTGTAGGTTTAGGAGTTTGTCTGATAGTACTTCAACTGATTCTCCTTTTACCGTACTTGATAATTTTGCTATGATTTCGGCCATAGTTTTTTCATCGCTTATCAAGTTTCGTATATGGCCTTTCAGTTTTGTCTTTATCAGATTAATTGCGGTCACTTCATGATCGCGCTTAAGTGAATATACTAGATTCAATGCATCTATGAAGCTCTGCAAATTTCTGCTTTGTCGTTGTACTCTGATATTATGGACGAGGCTGTTTTGATAAATTCGATTTTTGTTTGTGCCGTTGTAATTGGTTTACGCAATAATTGGGTTATACAATGACACTTGAATTTGTATCTGAATCAGAATTTTCTGACAATTTGGCAATGTAGTTACTGCTGGAATTGTCAGATTCTTTTTATCACTTTATTGTATTTCAGTTTCTTCGGTTTCTTCGACTTTGTTTATTGCGTTAGCTGTCGAGTCTACGGTTTTTACGTCTACAACGCCCATTTTGGCAAAATTTTCAAAATTTTCCACCAATTTACTTATTTCATTTGTTTCTATAGTAATATATATGTATTTCTTAATTAATTTTGTTTATATATTTTGTTTTCTAGCTAATTTTTTCATATTAATTTGCTATTTAAATTAAATTGTTTGGAATTGTAAAAAAAATATGGTTTACATGTTTTCCTGCCTAGTAATTCTGACAATTCTAATTCGACAAATTGGTTACTTTTTAACTTCTCTCTATGATCATATATTAGTAGACGTGCTTCGTTAAAGCTTTCTACTAACATATTGGCTTGTTTTTTTAGTGTAGTTTCCTGTTTCTCTTTATTTTGGGTTAATCACTTATAGGATTTGTCAAATATGCATCCTATAAATGGTGAAGCATTGAAATTATATGTCTGCATATGGATGAGTTCTAAATTTCGAGTACCTATTGGCTCTGTTTAGATTCTGGTTCCGATCCACCTCTAGGCAAAGTTAACCTAGGCAAGTAGCGCTACAAGCAAAAGTGACAAAAATAGACAAAAATGACGAAAGTCAAATAATTGCAAACCTGTCGAAATATCATGATCTTATAGAAAGAGACCTTACAGGGATTACGCGTACCTTGTTAAGAATTAGGAATTACTATTAAAAAGTATGTGAAAACTTTTGTAAAATGCCAACAGGCAAAAACCACTTCGCATAATAAAGCCCAAATGATATTAACGATCACCCCAAATACTGCATTTGACACTGTTTTAACAGATACAATAGCACCATTACCTCGCACAGAGACAGCCAATGAGTCTGCTATCACTATAATATGCGAACTCACAAAATATCTAGTTACAATAGCAGTATCAGATAAAAGTGCAAGAACAGCAGCTATGCAGACAGATTTATAAAATAACCAATAAAATTTGCAAAAACGTATATAAATTTAATTAGCAAATAGTCATATATTTTAATTAATTTTTTTTCAATAAAGTTTTTAAGCAATCTTTGTTGCTGATTACTAGTAATTTTATTTTAAATTTTATCCAGGTAATTTGCCTGGATTTGATATCGCTTCTTAATGCATTTTTATGGAACTTATACAATTTGTATAATAGATGTGCTAGTATTATAATAAAAATTGTAACAATAAGTATTGTTATTAGTTTTAGATCGGTGTTATCGACTTCGACTTTGTTTATTGCGTTAGCTGTCGAGTCTACGGTTTTTACGTCTACAACGCCCATTTTGGCAAAATTTTCAAAATTTTCCACCAATTTACTTATTTCATTTGTTTCTATAGTAATATATATGTATTTCTTAATTAATTTTGTTTATATATTTTGTTTTCTAACTAATTTTTTCATATTAATTTGCTATTTAAATTAATTTGTTTGGAATTGTAAAAAAAAAATGGTTTACATGTTTTCCTGCCTAGTATTTGCGTGGCTTTACGGGAGCACTCTAATCGGGCAGAAATGTTTCCGCTCAATTTTACGAGATTTATATTAAATTTGAGTGTTATGCATTCTTTTGTTTGGTGGGCGCTTTCAGTAGCGCTGTCGGCTAAACTTCCAGGTCTAGCTTGGTGCGCTAGACGGGGCCGGTGCTGGCTGCACAGGCTGCTATTTCTCCGACGTCGGTTTCTCTGCTGTGGCACCGGCACTGGATGCGCACGTGTACCCACAAAAGGGGGTTCCAAGGGTCCTCCGCAGTCGTTGGGACATCTCTTCTTTGGGGTAGGCGGTCGATTAGTATTTTGTTTATATGTGGTATTTATATCTCTTGAGTGAGTAGGTGTGTTGGGAATTTTATTGTTTTTGATTTCAATCAAAAAGTCGAGCTCAATTTGTAACTTTTGCTGCCGCTTTCGTTGTTATAGTTGTTTTTCCAAGGTTCTCCGGGGGTCCGGTCCTGCAATCTTCTGATCCGGAGTTCGAAGTCCTGTCACGGTCGCCATGTAAACTCGAGTGTACGAGTAAATTAATCTGCACGTCCGTGCCGTTTGAGTTTGGTTTTAATAATGCTTTATTCAATATATCTTTAAGTACGCTTAGCCTATGTACATAAGTGCTTAAGGCTAAGGCCGCGTAGCTTCGCTGCCAGTTACGCTAGCAGTGGAGCGGCTGCATATATGTATATGTTTTATTAGTATAAGAGAGCGAGAGAGTCTTATGCGCATATATATATATATGTTATTGGCGGTCAGCGTGGGAATGCTGACTTAGCGTAGTTCATAAGTGGGTTTATGTAATGCAACAAAGTCTTGTTGTTATATTTTTTGCAGAGTTCTTGTAACAGTGTACCCTCGATATATGCGCATACTACAAAATAGGACAGGAAGAACTCTAAGAAACACCTCCTAAACACTGACCATGGCACATACCTGAGTCCACAACTCAAGAACCAACGAGCAGCCGGTCGAGGGCAATGCCCTATGTGATGGCCCGCTCCTCTAGGTCCTCCAATTACCCAAGGGGGTCGGAGTGGCCGTCATACCTCATGCCCCACTTCCGAACTTGTTCTGGGACGTTTTCGGGAGGGCTGCTCTCCGATTGAGGATACTGCTTGGCAGGGTGCGGAACATAACTAGGCGACATGGTCTCTGCGTCGATTGCTGTTGTTCGGCGGGCGCTGAGACTCTGACTCGGCAAGCCGAGCCCAAATTTCAGATGTATGGCCGCCATCCTGAACGGACGCAGCTCCTCCACGCGCCCTTCCTGGGACAGACCTGGCTGATGGCTACCAGTTCCTCCTTGCGCCGCTGGTGGATCCAGCGCACGCTTACCCCCGGATTCTGGCACTCGCCTGGCTCTATTTCGAGTTTTTACTACTCACTCTAGGTGCTTCGACTTCTCTCTCTCGTGCACTCTTACTCGGTCTTTGTGTTTCGTGGGTGGGGGATTATCGTTCCGTAGGTTGTTTATTTCACTTGCGCCTTTGTCTTTTCTGTGGCTTATTTGTTTACTACGGTATATACGCGCAGATATATATTCCATTTTTTCTACTGCTTTGTTATTATTTCTTTGAAACGTCAAAAAATTAATAAAAAAAAAACACTTCATATTCTTTTAAGTTTCCTTATTATTTTCTTTTCATATATTCCCCCATTTTTCCTTTTATTTTCTCCTTTTGTTTTGTTCACTTCACAAAAAAAAAAGTATAAAAAAAAGTCATTCACTTTATGCTCTTTCAACTTTTAGTACTCGGCCATTTAACTCGTATTGTACTTGTCTGTTTTTGCTGTTCACTTTTTATTTATTTTTTATTAAACGAATCCGTTCTCATTACTTTCGCCAACTGTACTGACGAATTCAATTTTTCACCGCGCGTGAGTTGAATTCGTCCCACTGTACAGTCGCTGTCGCGACGCCTTAACGGCCCTTCGACGCCGACGTCGACTGCGCCGAGCGTTTGTGCACACGTGTGCAAGCGTGTTCTCGATGTCTCTCGGCTGGCGCGCGCGCGCTGTACTTTTTTTGGCCGTCCGTTATCTCTCTGTTGTATGCCTTGTGTGCTCGATTTTGCACACATTTTTGTTGCCTAAATCTTGCAGGTGTTCATTTTATCGTCCGACACAGGGTATGAAGTGGGAAGCTACTGGCCGGGGAACAACTCTGTCTTACCAGGACCAGCAACCTACAAGACATTTGTTAGTTTGCTGGGATGCTGGGTCTAGAGGGGGAAGAAGTGCTTCAAACAAACTATGACTCCTACTACTTTCATTGAATAGGGAAGGAGATGCATACACAGGACCGGTATTGCTCACGCGGTCAGCAGACCACGATTCCAGAAAAGCCTTAAAAAATACGGCTGGTAAATTGTACCACGTTGTCGCACACTAACTTCTTGGGTACCCCGAACCTAGTCAAAATCCTCTCTCGGAACGCTGTTTGCAAATGCGCCGCCGTGGCCGATCCACCCACTTCGAGAAAGCATCATGGAACACCGGTAGCATTGTGTTGCCATATCTCGACCGTGGGAGGGGTCTGACGAGATACGCGCAGAGTACTGTACTGTACAGAGCCATCGGCTCTGCTACCTGTCCCGTCAGCATGCCGCCAGCCGGTTTGAGTTGCTCGCTCTTGAACTTCTGGCAGATTTCGCAGCACTTCAAGTACTTGGCGCCGTCGTGGAACATACCCGGCCAGTACTATCTCTGGGCCAACCTCAATACGGTTTTCCTCACGCCTTGATGCCCGGCCGTGAGAGCATCATGGCAATCTTGCAATACCCTCTGTCGCTGACCACTAGCCACACATAGCTTCCAGGGAATGAAGTCCTCGTCGTCCGCCCGGTGGCCCAAATGCCTATATAAATGTTTTTCTTCCGTGTAGTCTGACAGGTCTATAGAGGATGCCTTGATAGTGCATCGGCCACGACGTTGAGCTTCCCTCGACGGTAGTGGGCTCTAGATTGAGTTGAGCCACTTGAGCTCCAGATGGTCTGTTATCACGTCGAACCGGTACCCTTCTAGGTAACAGCGCAGCTTCCGGATCGACCATACTATTGCCAGGCACTCTTTCTCGGTGGCGGAATAGTTAACCTCAGCCTTCAGCAACTTCCGGCTCGCGTACGCTTTTACTCGCTCACGTCCCTCAATTGTCTGTGGCAGTATTGCGCCGAGGCCATACTCACTCGCGTATCTGCAAGACGAAATTGGCAGAAGTAATCCCGAGACACTGCAGCAATTCCTTACAATTTGTCGGAGCCCTCAGGTTACGTATCTCCTCCACCTTCTCTGGATCGGTACGTATTCCTTCCCAGCAAATGGCATGCCCCAGATAGACCAACCTCTCTCTGAAGAAACTGTACTGTAGTATGCATATATATTGAATATCTACTGTACCAAGAGTACTTAAAGTGAACACACTGTAACACTTTGCTGCAGTGTTTATATAAACAACACCCCGGTCATAAACCAAGTGGCCAAAGTATGAGTCGATCGGCGCGCTCACAGAATGTGCAAGTGTCAGCATTCTGTTAGACGCGCCGACCACTTGACCGAAATCAAGGGCATGCATATACCCTAGCGCTCCAGCTTAAGAGAGCATAATTACATACATATAACATATAGAATATACATAACCGTCTCTCTGCTGTCCAACTGTGGGCAGCGCAGCGATGAGACTTTGGCTTACTTAGAACCTAAGGAAAAATGTAAAAATCAGATTCAACTGAACGTTGGAAGCGGCACCTTCGCTGCTCGCAAATAAATAAAAAGATTATACAATTAAATAAAAGTATATCGACTACAACATGGCGACTGTGACATAGTCCTAAAAAAAAAAACAACAACAACTATACAAAACAACAACAACTATGATGACCAGCAGTCTACAAGTACGAGTGGCAGTCCGTCAATGATGGAATAAAACACAAGAGTGAAAGGGCTGGATGACAACAACAACAAGCAACAAGTGCGAGAGGCAATCCGTCCCTTACGCCAGCGCGGGAGACCTAGAGATTGAAAAAAAAAAACTGAAAGTCTGAGTGAGTAGAGTGCGAGTAATGGGCAAACGCGGAGGCCAGAAAAACAAAATAAATAAAAGAATAGCACACATTAAGTGGCTATTATACACGAATACGCCGCCCATATGGGCAACGGCACAAAAATTAAGTGCCGAACTTGATTTTCTGAAAGAAAGCCTCCAGCAAAAAAAAGGCAAATACCGCAACTCAGTGATTCCAGAAAAGCCTTGAAACTACGGCTTGTAAATTGTACACCGTTGTCGCACACGAACTTCTTGGGCACCCCGAACCTACTCAAAATCCTCGCTCGGAGCACTGGCTGCAAATACGCTGCCGTGGCTCTCCTGAGAGGGACCAGTTCCACCCTCTTCGAGAAAGCATCATGAAACACCAGTAGCATTGTGTTGCCATGTCTCGACAGTGGGAGGGGTCGACGAAATTCGCGCAGAGTACTGCCATCGGCTCTGCTACCTGTCTCGACAGCATGCTGTCACAGCCGGTTTGAGTTGCTCGCTCTTGAACTTCTGGCAGATTTCGCAGCACTTCACGTACTTGGCGCCGTCGTGGAACATACCCGGCCAGTAGTATCTCTGGGCCAACCTCAATACGGGTTTCCTCACGCCTTGATGCCCGGCCGTGGGAGCATCATGGCAATCTTGCAATACCCTCTGTCGCTGACCACTAGCCACACATAGCTTCCAGGGAATGAAGTCCTCGTCGTCCGTCCGGTGGCCCAAATGCCTATATAAATGCTTATTTTTCTTCCGTGTAGTCTGGGAACTTGGCTGGCTCTCCGGCGATTCTTGCACGCATTCTCGCGACCCATTTGCAGGGGGCCTCGGCCACCACTGTTTGCTGACAGGTCTATAGAGGATGCCTTGATAGTGCATCGGCCACGACGTTGAGCTTCCCTCGACGGTAGTGGGCTCTAGATTGAGTTGAGCCACTTGAGCTCCAGATGGTCTGTTATCACGTCGAACCGGTACCCTTCTAGGTAGGAACGCAGCTTCCGGATCGACCATAAAATTGCCAGGCACTCTTTCTCGGTGGCGGAATAGATCGCTTCTGCTTTTAGCAACTTCCAGCTAGCGTACGCTATCACCCTCTCCTGTTTCTATGTCGTCTGCGGCATCACTTGCGTCAGTCTGCAGAACGAATTTGGCGGAAAAGTCCGAGGCAGTCGTCAACCTATCCTTAAATTGACGCAATGCCTCCTCCTGTCCTTGATCCCTTCCCATTTCCGCCTCTTCTTTAAGAGCGCTGTGAGCAGCTGTACCTGAGTCACGAAGTTGGGTACGAAACGCCTGTACCATGACGCCATCCCGAGACACTGCCGCAATTCCTTACAATTTGTCGGGGCCCTCGCTTCCACCTTCTCTGGAACGGTACTTGTTCCTTCCCCGCAAATGACATGTCCCAGATAGACCAACCTCTCTCTGATGAAGCTGCACTTCTTCCCATTCGGCCTGAGATCTGCCTTTGATCTCTACGCGACGCCTCTTCGGCTCTTCAGGCCCTAGATCCGATCCCGGCCTCACTTAAAAAAAATATATATTCTACGGCCTGATCAGCCAAATGAAAAATATCATTTTTAAGGGAAAACAAATTATTATGATGAATTTTTAATTTATTATAGTTTTAAATTTATATCTTTTAAATTTTTATATTTTTCATTTTTCATATTACCAATAATTTTAATCAATTATAATATAAATAACTACATATTTATAATATTACGTTATTTTTCTAAAAAGGGAGGTGAAGTGTATTCATACATAGAAATACAAACACATATAAATACAAAATATACAACTTAACTTGTAACATAAACATGACTGTATATATGTAAGTGCATACTCAAGTACATACATACATACAGTCTGCGCCACTTGAGCAGACCAAGCTAGCGTGGGACCGTTGAACAACTGGAAACGATGCGCGTGTACTTAAGCCACTCTCTGAGTAAGCTCCCTCTCTCTCTCTCTCTTTGTTAGCTGTTAACTGATAGCAGCATACGTTTATATATGCTATCCATAGGCTTAATATAAGCCCAACCAGCACAGACGTGCATGAAATTATATTATAATAACCTGGGATGCTACATGGCGACCGTGACAATTGTCAAGTAACGATAGAATTATAATCAGTAAAAAAATCAATCAAAGAATAAAGAACAATCATACATATATAACATGGCTTCAGCAGCACCAACAAACAAGTTATATATAAAACCACATGGAAGCAGCAGCAGCAGAAAATTAATAAGACAAATTACATGGACGCTGCAACAAACACTCAATACGCCAAGGGAAAACAACGGCAACAGCAACTACGGCGATCGAAATCCAAAATGTAGCGTGTGCGTACTGAGGAGATAGATTTTATCTCGCCTATTTGTGCATAGCGGAATCAGAAGTCGTGCACTTCTAGCCTTCTTCTTTAGACTTAGCTCGTCGGATGGGGTATGGGTTCTTTCTTCATCCTGCTATGCTACACACTAGCACAATGATAAGTGCACTTTCACAAAGATAAAACTACAAGTTCAAAAATGTCGAAATTGGGAACGGTAACCGGTATTATGTCAGTCGTAGGCGGCTCAGACGTTTGATTTGGTTGTGGGGTAACAAGGATGTTAATTTACCCCACGGTCTGTACCCACCCTACCTTGGTGGCACGGCGAATGTCACGGCCACCCCTTGTTCGGACCTCTTGTCTAACTTCAAGACACTGCCGCAATTCCTTACAATTTGTCGGGGCCCTCGCTTCCACCTTCTCTGGAACGGTATGTGTTCCTTCCCCGCAAATGACATGTCCCAGATAGACCAACCTCTCTCTGAAGAAGCTGCACTTCTTCCCATTCGGCCTGAGATCTGACTTTAAAGCTCTACGCGCCGCCTCTTCGGCTCTTCAGGCCCTAGATCCGATCCCGGCCTCACTTAAAAAAACTATATATTCTACGGCCTGATCAGCCAAATGAAAAATATCATTTTTAAGGGAAAACAAATTATGTCGAATTTTTAATTTGTTTTATTTTTAAATTTATAATTTATATTTATATCTTTTAAATTTTTATATTTTTCAATTTTCATATTACCAATAATTTTAATCAATAATAATATAAATAACTTCATATTTATAATATTACATTATTTTTCTAAAAAGGGAGGTGAAGTGTATTCATACATATAAATACACATACATATAAATACAATATATACAACTTAACTTGTAGCATAAACATGACTGTATATATGTAAGTGCATACTCAGGTACATACATACATACAGTCTGCGCCACTTGAGCAGACCAAGCTAGCGTGGACCGTTGAACAACGGGAAACGATGCGCTTGTACTTAAGCCACTCTCTGAGTAAGCTCCCAAATATTTGAGTACAATCGCTCTCTCTCTCTCTCTCTCTCTCTCTCTCTCTTGTAGCTGTTAACTGATAACAGCATACGTTTATATATGTTATCCACAGGCTTAATATAAGCCCAACCAGCACAGACGTGCATGAAATTCTATTATAATAACCTGGGATGCTACATGGCGACCGTGACAAGTGTCACGTAACGATGGAATTATAATCAGTAAAAAAATCAATCAAAGAATAAAGAACAATCATACATATATAACATGGCTTCAGCAGCACCAACAAACAAGTTATATGTAAAACCACATGAAAGCAGCAGCAGCAGAAAATTAATAAGACAAATTACATGGACGCTGCAACAAACACAATACGCCAAGGGAAAACAACGGCAACAGCAACTACGGCGATCGAAAACCAAAATGTTTTGAGAGTTAGTAATAACACTTGATAAGTATAGTGCATGAAAATTAACATTCAGTACCCCGGCCGTTAATCAAATAAGCGTAGATAAGAAACCAAGAAATTGTAGTGCCATGCAACTGCGTATAAAAAACGTAAAGCTGAAATATGAAAGCTTTTATACAATAGCAACAAGAACCCGACTTGGGAAAACGCAAATAGACTATCAAGAGAGCTAGATTTTCTTGAACAAGAATCAAAGCAAATAAAAACACAAAATTTTCCTCAACAAATAAAGAACATAACTAATACTATTAAAACTCCACCGTCAGAAAAGCAGTTGCTACCAATACTGCCCAAGAAGTGCCCCGAACATTGCGCTGCACCACTTTTCACGCCGGCCTATGCGGATGACCTGCACCGGCAAAGCTTACCGCCCCCAGGCAGCCAACTAAGGCGAAGAAGAAGCAGAACAGGAACTTCAACTTCAATATATAATTTTAAAACTAATTAAAATTTATATTAAAAAAAAATTTTTTTTTTATAATGTAATGACGCCTACTATGTGGTAAAGTATGCCCTAACAAGTCATACCCCATATTAGGCAGGAAACAAAACTTAAAATCAAAAAAAGAATTTTTTATATTTTAAACTAAATTATAACTAAATCATATACGTAAAAAATTACAAATTATTATGTTTAAATAAAATTACAAGAAAATTCATTTATAATAATTTTAAAAATATGTATGACGATTAATTTCAAATAAAATGGGCTCAAATGAGTCAAAAGTTGAAAAGTCGGCAGCTAATGTCATAAATACTGTCAAAATAATCGAGCATAGCGAAAGTTTAGAAGATATTACAATTTTACTAATAATAATAATAGATAAAGCTGTTATTTCACAAGTTTTTAAAAGTATATACAATGCATATTAAGAAAATTAAGAAAATGTATCTAAGTAGAGAAGATGGATTAGTCTAAAAATTAAAATGATTACAAAGATTAGAGAATAAAATTAAAAAAGAAAAAATAATTAATATGTCTATATCAATATACACTTTGCGCTGAGCGAGAGCCGGCGTTCGGCTGCCACTCTCAGCAGTCTTAATCTATCTGGGCACACCAAAATGGGCGTAGGCACCCATGGGGACCACTCGTTGCGATTTATCGTGTTTCGATTATTTTGCTGTGTGCCATATCTATGCATTGTACAGTTAGTGGTAATAGCCTTTCTAATGTCACATTTTCAAGTTTACACATTTTGCAAAAATATGACATTTTCAGAAATGTGTAAGACATGTGGTCAGTGGACAGAAGCTAAAAATCATATAGGTCGAAAATTACAAATGTTTACGTTTAATAAAATAGCATATGGAAAAATTTTAATGCGACACGTCAGACAACAAAGTACATAAGTAATTGTGAAAAATGCCAAAAAGCCAACACATCAAAGCATACAAAGACACCTTTGACACTAACTGAGACATCAATAAACACTTTCGACAGGCTATTTGTTGACACTATATTTCCATTACCAAGATCAGAGAATAGTAACGAGTATGAAGTTACTCTTATTTGCGATTTGAAAAATATCTTGTTGCCATTCCAATCCCAAAAAAAATCAAAAACTGTCGCTAAACCTATATTTGAATCTTATAAAGTATTATATTTAAAAATAAATAAATATTAATAAGGTACGGTCCAATGAAGACGTTCATAACGGACATGGGTACAGAATATAAGAATTCAGTGATAAATGACATGTAAATACTTAAGAACACCACACCATCACCAAACAGTTGATACTGTTGAAAGAAGTTGAGAACATACGTTCCTACATATCAGTTGTTAAAACTGATTGGGACGTATGGCTTCAATATTTTGTTTGTAACAATACAACCCCATCAATGGCAAATGAATATTGTTCATATGAGCTAGTTTTTAGCAAAAACCCAAACCTACCAAATTATAGCATAGTTCAAGTAGAATCACTTTATATTCAGGCCGTTGAAGCCAAATGAAAAAATATCATTTTTAAGGCAAAACAAATTATACTGAATATTTAAATTTTTTATATTTTTAAATTTTAATTTTATATTTTTCAAATTTCATATTACCAATAATTTTAATCAATCTCTATGCATATAACGGTTTGTCCTGACTGACTGACTGACTGACTGACTGATTGGTGATCAACGCACAGCCCAAACCGTAAGAGCTAGGAAGCTGAAATTTTTACTGTAGCTCAGCTTATGTGATGTAGGTGCACGTTAGAAGGGTTTCGGGAAATTCCACCCGCAAGTGTGGAAAAATCAAGAAAAAAGTTTGTATGTAACTTTTTTATTTACCATCCGATCGGCCCCAAACTAAAAATCATATAGGTCAAAAATTACAAATGTTTACGTTTGTAAAAATTTTAATGCGATTAATTCCAAATAAAATAAGCTCAAACGAGTCAAAAGTTGAAAAGTCGGTAGCTAATGTCATAAATACTGTCAAAATAATCTATCATAGAGAAAGTTTAGCCGATAGCACAATTTTACTATTATTTATTTCTATTTGGTCAAGTAACAGCAGAGACAACACCGACGGCTGCCTGCAGCAGCCAACAACAGAAGATAACAAGCATAATTACAGCCTAAGAGCAAATAGTTTTTGCGCGCTCTTTGTAAGCTGCTGCCCACACTCTTCGTTGGACCGTTGCTGTCTGCATTGCTTTGCTTTGCATTGATTCCCGCTGCCCTTCGCTCTAAGCGGCGATCGTCTTATTGATACGCGTAAACAATTTATCAATTTTCAGCACAACAGTGGTGAAACGTTTGCTTGCGAATCTGCATACAGTTGGTTATTATACATAAGCGCCGTAGCAAAATCCCCGTTAATCGTTGCGCGCTATAACCAGCTATTAGCTATCTCGCTCGAACGAACACTTGTTCGCTCAGACTTGTATTGTAGTTCGGCTGTGTGAACTTTGTTGTGCGCTACATTAATAATGTTTGATGAAGGTGCAAGTGCAAATGGAAATGATGAGGCGACATCAGCTAATCCAATGTAGGTTGGAACCCAAGCTGCTGTTCTTAAAATAAAGAGTAAGAATTTAAGTGATCGACTATAGATTGTCCTCTGAACTTGATCCGGCTCGACTTCGCGATGTTGATGACTACGAGCTGCAAGATAACATAAGCATGGCATCTGACTTGCAGGCGAAATTTGAAACAATCTATGATATTTTGTTAGATGTAAGTCAGGCTAGCGTTGAAGAGGATCTTCAGATAAGGTTTGAGTCTTCTTTTAGGCAGCTACGGGTGTCCGTTCAACGCGAGCGTGGAAATCGAAGCAAGGTTCAGCAGATCCCGCATTGTTTCACTTTCAATTCAGCCGCAGCCTATGATTCGCGTTCTACCACCAAACCACTCTCGATTGCCTCAACTTTAATTGCCGCAGTTTAATGGAGGCTACACAGAATAGTCCGGTTTCTCGAACATGTGCACCACGGTCATTGACAAGGATCCGTATTTGACCGACATTAAAAAACTCCAGCATCTACGGTCATGCCTTAAAGAAACAGCACTGGATACAATTCGCTCATTGGAAATATCAAACGCTAATTATGCTGCTGCTTTAGAACTGCTTGATTTTGCGTTTTAATAACAAGCGTGCGCGAATTTTCAGATGAGGTCAAATTTGATCTACATGATTTAAAATCGATGGGCAGTGTGGAACAGATAGCCGGTTGCGTCATAGTAAACATGTTGCTGCAAAAACTAGATAGCGCTACGCAAGCTAGTTGGGAGGAAACCTTCATCCCAGGTGGGCCAGAACAACAGTAGTAGAAGAACGTTTGTAGTGACTAGGAATGGAACGAGTGCTTGCGTATTCGCTGTGCCTAAACAGCCAGCAAAGGGGACATCAGCTGAGAGTCTGCGGCTCCAGCGCTTGCAGAGTTTGTGGAAGCAATCATCATAGCTTGTTGCATCTTGGCAACGCATGCAGTCCCATCGCTGCTTCTAGCTCACACAATGCTCAAGATACCGAAAGTTATTCGTCATCCCAAAACACATTGACGGTAATTTTACCTTCGCCACTCACTACCGGGGCATTTCAAGCACGATGTTGTCCTGCTTGCCACTGCCGGCATCAATTTGAAAAATCGCGCTGGCTCCTAGATGCCCTGCCATGCGTTGCTCGACTCTGGGTCGCAGTTGCACATCATCATTTCTCGTCTTGCTCATCAGCTCCACCTGCGCAAATTCAAATCAACGGCAATCGTCTCTGACATTGGTGATACAGCATTTGCGTCCGATGGTTTTTCGGTCAACTTCAATGTCAAATCTCGAGTGTCGGAGTACCATCCATCCGGAGTACCATCCATCACCAATAATCAGCCTGGCTTCACTCTTGACCCTACATTATCATGGAACATTCCATCAAATATACAACTAGCTGATCCTGAATTCGACATGCTTTGGATTGAATTAATCCGTCGTTTTTGGCAATTGGAATGCTGAACCGAGCCTGAGTCCTTACCACACTTTCAGGCCAATTTTAAACGTATTTTCACTGGCGACTATTCAGTTCGTTTACCGCTCCGACTAGACATGTATCAGCTAGGTGACTCCTATCAACAGGCGCTTCGTCGATTCCTGAACTTGGAAAGAAAACTTCACCACAATCCAGTTTTGAAAACCCAGTATACGGCATTCATCAAGAAATATCTCGACTTGGGTCATATATCACTTGTTACCTTAGCTGCACTGGGCCAATGCAAGTACTACTGTGTGCTAAAGGAGGATAGCACTACAACCAACCAAAGGGTCGTGTTTGATGGCTCGGCAGCTACTACCTCTGGATACTCGCCGAATGATGCACTGATGGCAGGCTCTACCATCCAACCGAAGCTGTTTTCGATACAGAAAAAATTCACTACAGGCTCTGACCTTGTTAAAAGAGACTTCTTCGTGGATGATCTCATTTCTGGTGGGAGCTGTGTTGAAGAAGCTATTGACATATTGAAGCAAACGTCTGGACTACTCGCCAAGTCGAATTTTAAGCTGCAAAAACGGGGTTCTAGCGACACAACTGTACTCCAAAACATTCCGGAAGAGGTCAATACTATCCGCAATCGCTCGCTTTTACGACGCCCTTGGTCTTGTTGGTCCCGTAATAACAAAATCGAACATTTTTATGCACGATTTCTGGAGAGAAAAACTGGACTGGGATGAGAGCCTGCCCATACACTTAAGCACAGCCTGGGTCAACTTCTGCGCTGATTTTAAGCATACTCAGCAATTTCAGTATCCCTGTCGTGCACTCTCATCAATCATACTCTGCCGTGACTTTGGCTTGGATTCACAATGATGCTTCGAAATTCAATGTTTTCGTTGCCAACCGAGTCGCAGCCATCCAAGAGCTCATCACTGGAATGGAATGGCCTCATATTCCCACTGAATTAAACTCGGCGGATATAATTTCACGAGGAGCGCTGCCTAGTGAGCTCTTCCGGTCTCCATTATGGGCCCATGGTCCGAGTTTTCTCAGTAAGGGAAAGGAAGAGTGGCCTGCCTCCTGTGTACCTGTCGAATCTTTACCAGAACTTCGACACAAGGTACTCCTCGGAACTGCAGCGCAACCGGATCTCTCGATTGGTTGCAAGTTCATCAATTCGTTTTCCAAGCTGCAGCGGGTCTTTGCTTATGTTTACAAATTTGTAAATCGAATCCGAGGAGCTGAACTAACTGTTGACCACTTGCATCATGGCACACATTGGTTGCTGCGGTCAGTGCAAATGGCTACTCTTAGCGATGACTACAAGGCACTGAAGGAAGGAAGGCATGTCAAACCGTCTAGTTCAATGGCCTCTCTTGCACCATTCCTTGACGACTTCGTCCTACTCCGAATCGGTGGACAGCTGTAAAACTCGTCGTTGGACAACCGCGACATCCGATTATATGCCCCGTCAACATCCTGTGACGCGAGCAATCATAGTTCACTTTCATATCCGTAACTTACATGCTAGACCTCGCGCCTAGTTGTCTTTGATTCGGCTCCAGTACTGGCCCATTGGCGGTCGTAAAACGGTCTCCAGTATTGTTGCCAAATGCACAATCTATTTTAGTGCCAAGCCACGATTGGCAGAGCATATAATGGCAGACCTACCAGCTGATCGTCTTGGCACATCGTATCCTTTTATGGTCACTGGCGTTGATTCATTACTGTGGACCATTTTACTACAAGAACGAAGTGCGCAACAGGCCACCAGTGAAATGCTATATCAGTCTGTTCATATGCTTCGCTACAAAGGCAGTGCACTTAAATCTTGTAAAGGATTTGTCCACAACATCGTTTCCAAACGCTGAAAACGGTTAATCCTGACTCGCTTTCGACCTTCAAGGATCTGGTCTGACAACGCGACAAACTTCGTAGGTGCCAAGAATGAACTATCAGATCTGAGCCGCCTGTTCCTGACTGATGAGCATGTCAAGGCTGTTCACGAGTTTGGCCTATCCGTCTCATCCCTCCTCGCTCTCCGCACTTTGGCGGACTATGGGACGCCGATGTGAAGACTGCTACGCACCACTTTTATCGCTCTGTTGGCCCTTCCATTTTGCCACATCACGGCAATTATCATACATTGAGCCCGATCTAAGGCAGCTGAACTTCAATCGGCTTAACTATTTTCAGCGAGTCACATATCTCCAACAAGTATTCTAAGCCGCTGGCGCGAAGAATATTTAACGCTTCTTCAACAGCGCTCCAAATGGCGCACTCCTCAGCCTGGACTCTCCATTGACGATGATGTCCTTGTATAGGACGAGAATCTACCGCCGCTGAAGTGGCCAATAGCAAGAGTGCAAGAGCTAATCTCTGGATCTGATGGGGTGTCCAGAGTTGCTGTGCTTCAAACTGCGACTGGAGTCATACGCAGAGCTGTATGAAAGCTGTGTTTGCTGCCCGAACAGGATGATGTTGAAAGCCCTTGCCTTCCAACGGGGTGAGACTGTTTGAATTTCGCTGCCCACAAGCAGAACTGAATTAATTAGTTACAAAAAGGCTTGCTACTACACACAAGTAAAAACTTCAATTTGTATTGCCCACCAGTATAAGCCACAATTAAATGCAATTGACTTTTTGAGAATATACAAAAAATTTCATCAAGATCAGGAAAACATGTTTTGACTTTCCTTGTATCAGCGGCAACAAGCGCAAATTTTAAGGATTTCTATATTCATGTACACACACACATTCTTGCGCTTCTGCTTTAAATTCTATCGACAGCATTGTGATTGGATTGTATTGTTCAGTTTGCTATTTTAATTCCGATTTTTCTCATTAAATATTAATATTTGGTGTTGAGTAAAGGCGGCGGCAAGTAGTGTGGTATGTTGCGAGTTCAAACTCCAACCTACTGAAGAAACTTTTTTTTGGCTGGTGTGGCTGTTGCGTAGTGGCGGCAGCAAGTAATGCAAGAACCCAGCCAAGGAAACCTTTTTTGTTAGTTTATCTTTATTACTACTAAATCAGACGAGCGCGTTGGTGTTAAAATAAGAGGGTTCAGGGTATTGTAGTGTGAATATGCCTTGAAAGAACACCATGTATTCAAATATAATATAGGCGGCACTTTATCGCGTACAATAACAATTATACATTAAACAAGCCCAGAGCCAAAATTTGTATTGGCTCTGGCTCATATTACGCAGCGCGGTTCACCAGCCTCTATAGCAGACCGTTTATGTTTACGCTGCATATCCCACGCTCCGTCTGAGCGCATTTCATGAGCAACATATAGGCATATGCAAGCTACACACTCCCTCCCTTTGAAGCTGTTAAGTATATACATGTATCCATAGGCTAAGTACATTACATTGACAATGAATAAAATCATTCTAAAGATAAATGCATACCTGCACTGACGCGCTTGTGTTGTTTAATAACACCAATTATTAAAAGGACCGTGAAAGTGGTTGCCGGTCGTCCGTCGTTGTCGTGAAATGATAAAAACAAAAAAAAAAACGGAAATAATCAGATGGCGGACTACATGTGTTCAATTATACACACTATCCACCCGTGATATATACCTATATTTATATTTAAACGAGAAATTAGCAGTAACAAAAAACCCAAATTTTTTTATATGACAAATTCAAAAGTTTTGTAAACAAGTGTTTTCGCAAATTTGTGCAATTCCGAAAATATATAGATAAGCAGTCAGTCCATTATTTTAGAAAATCTAAATAAAAAAGGAATTTGCCATGATTGAAGACAAAATTAAATTTCCAGACTTTCGTATGCGAGCCATACAAATTTTGCAAAGGCATAGAGAATTCATACCAGTATATGAATTCCAATACGAATATTTAGAAGAATATGACACGATAACAAGACCACTCAATTATTGTTCTAAAATAGAGAGCGGAATTATCTTCTTGACCTTACCCTACGTAAAGAGGAAACTCTAGAGGCCGTGTCCGTGCAAGAGGTAATAACCACAATCATGGTTATCGTAACCACAACAACAATAATAGAGGACGAGGCCAAAATAAAGGAAACCCTAGAGGCCGTGGCAACTCGAATTGAGGCCACAACAATAATGTCCGAGTTACACAACACGCTTCGGGAAACTCTGAACAACCTTTAGATACACAACAGTAAAAAAAAGGTTCATACTATCAATCTTAGCTTAAATATATGCGTATCATTTAACCATGTAGAAACAGGAAAAAAATTAATCTTTTTAATAGACACTGGTGCGGATATTTCTATATTAAAAGGACGTTTTTCAAGACAATCAAATAGATAACCGAATTAATATTCAACGGATAAACCAAGGGGTTATACAATCCACAGGATTAACCTCTATCGAGGTGAAATAATAGGCATTGCCAATTAGATTTCAAGCCGACAGAAGATTGGCTTCAAATCAGATCCAATAATCTAAATTTTCCGATTTATGTTCCAATAACATATAGTTCTGGTAATAATACAATATATTTACCAGCAACATCACAATTTGTTCGAAAAATCGAACTATCTTCAAGTGAAGATAGTGTACTAATTCCAAACCAGGAAATTCAAACTGGTATTTATGTTGCATACACAGTTGCAACCACACGAAACGAATTTGTCCGATTACTGAACACAACCAGTACCGATCAACTAATTATTATAAATAATCTAAATTATGAATCACTTTCGAACTACGAAGTGGTTTAAACAAACAATGGAAGTAGAAAAGAAGAAGTCATGTCTCGACTATCCCAAAATTTTCCACCACAGTTTAAAGCAAAAATAACTGAATTATGCACTGATTATACAGATATATTTGGACTAGACACCGAATCCATTTCAACGAATAATTTATATAGACAAAAATTGAGATTGAAAGATGATGAACAAGGTCTACATTAAAAATTATAGAAGTCCTCAAACCAAACCAACACGCACACAAACGCATAAATGCTTCTATCCATATAGAGATGTGTGTAAATGTGTGTGCTTGGCAGGCCCAAAGAGTTATCATTCACTTATGCCAACGTTCAGGTACCCTTACCCTTACAACATGCATGGAAAATAGGAGTTTTGCACATGAACAGGCCAAACCCTTTAATAATGTCACCCATGCTTACTCGAAAGATTGTGCACAAGTAGCAAGTCGAAAAATTAAACATTTTCACTTTTTGGTCTTTTCTTAAATTATTCGACAAGCCGATGAAGAAATACGACTTAGTTTTTTTTTTAATTTTAAGCAAAATTAGTCCCCACAGTAAACAAAAATATTAAAATATAATATACTAGCGGGTATAGCCCGGCCTTGCCCGTGGCACGTATGTTATAAAATCAATGTTCTCAAACAAATTTGAAATAATTTTGAAACTGATCGGACGGCAAACAAACAACTTTCATACAAACGTTTTCCGCCAATTTACCACTGTTGCGAGTGGAATTTCCCAAATCGCTGAAACCCGTATTTATTACATTCTTATGTAGAGCTTTGAAAATAAATTTGAAGCAAATCGGTCACAATTTTAAACATCGTACAAAAAATCTTTAAATCGCATTCCACCCGAAAAAGTTTGAATTCTGCGAAAAGTGTGAAACACGTCTCAAATGATTTTCCTTATAGATCTCTGGAAACGAATTTGAGCACGAAACGTCACCCACCAAATCTTTGACCTCCATTTCCACCAAGGAGGAACGGATTTTCCTAAAAGTGTGAAACACCCCTCAAGTGAATTTGAACAAAGATCTTTGAAAATAAGTGTGGAACCGATCGGATGGTAAACTAAAAAGTTACATATAAACGTTTTCCGCCAATTTACCACTGTTGCGGGTGGAATTTCCCAAATCGCTAAAATACGTATTTATTAAGTTCTTATGTAGAGCTTTGAAAATAAGTTTGAAGCAAATCGGACACAACTTAAAACTTCGCCCAAAAAATCTTTAAATCGCATTTCCCCCGAAGAAGTTTGAATTCTGTGAAAAGTGTGAAACACGTATTAAATGATTTTTCTTATAGATCACTGGAAATGAATTTGAGCGCGAAACGTCACCCACCAAATAATTTACCTCCATTTCCATCAAGGGGGAACGGATTTTCCTAAAAGTGTGAAACACCACTCAAATGAATTTGAACAAAGATCTTTGAAAATAAGTTTGAGGCCGATCGGATGGTAAACATAAAAGTTACATACAAACGTTTTTCGCGATTTTTCCACACTTGCGGGAGGAATTTCCCGAAACCCCGTCTTAACGTGCACCTACATCACAAAAGGTAGCTACAGTGAAAATTTCAGCTTCCTGCCTTCAGGCTCAGGTGGGGCCGCTGCCGGTCATCGCACAGATATTTACTGGTTGGTGGTGCTGGCTGTGGATTTCCTGCACGTGTATAGCAGCCACATTAGGTGTGCTATTCTTTTTTTCACTATATTTTGCAAGCCACCGCGTTTATTTACCATAGCACTCACTCTCTGCTCACTCAGTATTCGGGGTTTTCCTTTTACAATTGGTCTACAACCTCATGGAGCATAAGTGGGTGATCATGTTTCACTCACATTTGGACTCGGGTATTTATGTAAATACTGCAACAAAAAGTGCTACATTGTGGTTGTAATATATTGTACTGTACTTGAGTACAGTGAGCATTCGATATGTGCGCATACCACTAAATATATAAATTTAAGAATATAAAAATTTAAAAATATAAATATTCATTACATTGATTTGATTTTCTTTTAAAAAGGTTTTTTTATTTGTTTTTTTTTCATTTGGCTGATCTTTTTTTTTTTATTTTGAATTCGAATTGAGAAAATTAAGATGTTTCTTTACCATTTTTTATCTTTTATTATAGCATTATCTTTTTTTATTTTACTTACTACCGTATATGGTCCTAGATATTTATATTCTACTTTATGACCTATTTCATTTTTTAAAAGTACTTCATCTCATACTCAAATTAAGGTGCAATGTTTTCCTATCGTACAGCTCCTTATTTTCTGCTTATGTTTATCTAACATTATTATAGATCTCTTATAATCCATATTTGGATTCCTTTTTATTTATATTCTAATCCATATTTAGATTCCTTTGCGTAATCTTCTACATTATAAAGTGGTTTTATTTCATCTATGCTTTTAAAATAATTTGGTAGGTTTAGATTTTTGCTAAAAACTAGCTCATATGGACAAAAATCATGTGTCATCGATGGGGTTGTATTGTAACAATAAACAAAATATTGAATCCATACGTCCCAATCAGTTTTAAGAACAGATATGTGGGAACGTATGTTCTCAACTTCTTTCAACAGTATAAACTGTTTGGCGATGGTGTGTTGTTGATGTAATTTTATCTATTCTTAAGTATTTACATGTCATTTATTACTGAATTCTTATATTCTGTACCCATGTCCGTTATGAACGTCTTCATTGGACCGTACTTTATATTATTTTTAATTTAAATATAGTATTAGCGACAGTTTTTGAATTTTTTTTTTTGTGATTGGAATGGCAACAAGTTGTGATTTGTTAAATAGCAAATAAGTGAAACTGCATACTCGTTATAGTGTCAACAATTAGCCTGTCTAAAGCATATATTGATGTCTCAGTTAGTGTCAAAGGTGTCTTTGTTATATTTTTGCAGTAGTAATGTCTTTTTATTTTTCTTAGCGTTCTAGAAATGCAAGTATGAACACTTTGAATTGGATCGTCATGGAATGTAGACAATATAGCTTTTTTTCCAACAAATTTGAAATGATTTTAAACTGATCGGACGGTAAACAAACAACTTTCATACAAACGTTTACCGCCAATTTACCACTGTTGCGAGTGGAATTTCCCAAATCGCTGAAACACGTATTTATTACATTCTTATGTAGAGCTTTGAAAATAAGTTTGAAGCAAATCGGACATAACTTAAAACTTCGCCCAAAAAATCTTTAAATCGCATTCGCCCCGAAGAAGTTTGAATTCTGCGAAAAGTGTGAAACAAGTATCAAATGATTTTTCTTATAGATCTCTGGAAATGAATTTGAGCGCGAAACGTCACCAAATTTTTAACCTCCATTTCCACCATGGAGGGATAGATTTTTCGAAAAGTGTGAAACACCCCTTAAATGAATTTGAACAAAGATCTTTCAAAATAAGTGTGGGGCCGATCGGATGGTAAACAAAAAACTTTCAGACAACCGTTTTCCGCCAATATACCACTGTTGCGGGTGGAATTTTCCAAATCGCTGAAATACGTATTTATTAAGTTCTTATGTAGAGCTTTGAAAATAAGTTTGAAGCAAATCGGACATAACTTAAAACTTCGCCCAAAAAATCTTTAAATCGCATTCCACCCGAAAAAGTTTGGATTCTGCGATAAGTGTGAAACACGTCTCAAATGATTTTTCTTATAGATCTCTGGAAACGAATTTGAGCGCGAAACGTCACCAAAATTTTTAACCTCCATTTCCACCATGGAGGGATGGATTTTTCGAAAAGTGTGAAACACCCCTTAAATGAATTTGAACAAAGATCTTTGAAAATAAGTGTGGGGCCGATCGGATGGTAAACAAAAACTTTCATACAAACGTTTTCCGCCAATTTACCACTGTTTCGGGTGGAATTTTCCAAATCGCTGAAATACTTATTTATTAAGTTGTTATGTAGAGCTTTGAAAATAAGTTTGAAGCAAATCGGACACAACTTAAAACTTAAGCCCAAAAAATCTTTAAATCGCATTCCCCCCGAAGAAGTTTGAATTCTGCGAAAAGTGTGAAACACGTATCAAATGATTTTTCTTATAGATCTCTGGAAATGAATTTGAGCGCGAAACGTCACCCACCAAATCTTTGACCTCCATTTCCACCAAGGAGGAACGGATTTTCCTAAAAGTGTGAAACACCCCTCAAATGAATTTGAACAAAGATCTTTGAAAATAAGTTTGAGGCTGATCGGATGGTAAACAAAAAAGTTACATACAAACGTTTTTCGCGATTTTTCCACACTTGCGGGTGGAATTTCCCGAAACCCCATCTTAACGTCCACCTACATCACATAAGGTAGCTACAGTGAAAATTTCAGCTTCCTAGCTCTTACGGTTTGGGCTGTGCGTTGATCACCAATCAGTCAGTCAGTCAGTCAGTCAGTCAGGACAAACAGTTATATATATAGAGATATTCTTGAATAAGTCAAAACGCGTTGTTCAATAAAAAAATAATTTTATATAACGGTGCGTATCTTAAGCGGCATTTACAGGAATAATATATTCAACTTGACGGTTTGGATGCGTCGGATAAACTCAAACTCCAAACTGTTGTCAACGGTTAGCCAAACCCAAAATGTTTACAATGTCGAAAAATACATTAAAATATTACTTTCCTTTTTTCCATATCAAAGTGCAAACGCGCGACAAGTGCGGCTCACCTGTTCGTTGCCTGTTCACACATTTGTGCCTTACGCGGCCGCAAGCCCACCGCAGGCATGCCGAAAAAAACAAAGACCGTGCCCGTCGCCCAAATTTACGCACCCATTGATGAAAATATCTCTGTCTCACGACAAACCCTTGATCGGCTCATTCGCACACATTTTTGTGTGGGTGTGTCTGTGTGTAGAGCTCGAAATTCAGAAATGCCAAAAACTTCAAATTTGGTCAAATTTGCATCGGGCAGGCAGGCAGGCAACCAACACGCACACAAACGCATAAATGCTTCCATCCATATAGAAAAGTGTGTAAGTGTGTGTGCTTGGCAGGCCCAAAAAGTTTGTATGCACACATTCCAACGTTCAGGTACCCTTACCCTTACAACATGCATGGAAAATAGGAGTTTTGCACATGAACAGGCCAAACCCTTTAATAATGTCACCCAAAAACTTACTCGAAAGAGTGTAAGTGTGCACAAGTAGTAAGTCGCAAAAATGGAACATTTTCAATTTTTGGTCTTTTCTTAGCATTTTTCGACAAGCCGACGAGGAATTACCCATGCAGAAATATGACTTAGTATTTTTTTATTTTAAGCAAAATTGGTCCCCACAGTAATCAAAAATAATAGAATATATTATATAAATATATCATTTAGATCATTTAAGTTTTCAATAAATATAAATATATCAGATTCTTCTCATTACGCCTGACTGGACGAAGAAATACATGATAGAGCATTTGAATGTGTGTGCCACAGGCACAAAGGGCACACAATTGAAGAAAAAATCTCTGGCTCGCCGCAAACGCCGCGATCTACTTGTGCGCACATCCACACAACACAAACATATGTATGTATGTTTGTAGACCTCGGGGTTTTTGAGAAGCTATGCAGGGAGAAGGAGATGCACACAAGTGCGCTAAGCAATAAGTGAGAGCGAGGCACACTCTGCACACGCATACACTCATATGTATGTATTTGGGCTGAAGCTAACATACATATATTACGAAATAGCATCAGCCGCAGTGAAGTTGTGCTTTGTCTGGGCACACTAAAACGGAGGCGGACACCCATGGGGCTCAGTCGTTGACGATTTATCGGTATCCGATTAAAACGCTGTTTGACGTGTCTATGCATTGTATAGTTAGTGACCTAACTTAAATTTGTAATCAGTTTATATACCGTCATCAGAATATTTTATAAGAATTATAATATTCATTAATTTTTATTAAAATTTATATCAGATCAAGGTGTAGTTTACATACATCTAAGTACATCGCTCTTATAATTAAGGTAAGATAAGTCGTAACATAGTATATGTACTGGAAAGTGTATCTAGAATGACAATTTAAGGATTATTTAGTAAAGCAATTCATTAACATTGAAACGATTTTTGTGCAAATCAATATAAATTGATTAGATTTTATTTATTAAATTTAAATAAAAATATTAAAAATAATGATATAAGAAAAAGTTTTAGTATTGTTTAAAGAAAATATAATTTTAATAATCGTCTAGTAGTATTGTAGAAGAAAATTGAAATATTTTGAAAAATTTTTATTTTAAAATAAGATTTAATTTATTGTACCTTGTGTATCAGCGTTTAATAAATAAAAAATATTTATATTTTTCTCGATTTTAAAAGAGTTAATATAATATAAAAGTAAATGTAATAAAATTATTTTAGAAATGAAATGTTATTCGTTTTGAACGGTATCTGGTTTTTCAAGAAATAAATTAAATTTAGAAGTTATAAATTTATTTACAAAATTTTTTCATTAGATAATTTCTAATTTTAATATTTTGTGGGACAAGCTATAAAGTAAATGTTTATAAAAAATAAATAAATTTAAAAAATATATGCTTAGAATTAGCAATTTTTTAAAATTATGTTATAATTTATTTTATAAATTAAATTATTTATTAAATGTTAAATTTTTATTGAGATATTAATTTTAATTTTTAAAATTAAGTAATAATGATAGAATTAGTATATTTTGTTGTAAAATAAATTGAAATGATTAGTTTAAGTAAAGAATTCGCCAAAAATAATATCCGCCTGTTTAACAAAAACATGTTTTTTGAATTAAATTTAAAGTCTCATTTTTGAATGGCCGCAGTATTTTAACTGTGCAAAGGTAGCATAATCATTAGTCTATTAATTGAAGGCTGCAATGAATAGTTGGACGAGATATTAACTGTTTCATTTAAATTTTTTATAGAATTTTATTTTTAAGTCAAAAAGTTAAAATTTATTTAAAAGACGAGAAGACCCTATAAATCATTATATTTTATTTATTTAAATTATATAGATTATTTTTATTATAATACATTTTTTTTGGGTGTTTTAAATTTTTTTTTTTTTTTTTTTTTTTTTTCGGAGACCCTATAAATGATTATATTTTATTTATTTAAATTATAAAGATTATTTTTATTATAATAAATTAAAGGATTTTATTGGGGTGTTATTAAAATTTAAAAAACTTTTAATGATTAAAATCATTAATGTACGAATATTTGATCTATTAATAATCATTAAATTTTAAGTTACTTTAGGAGTCGAATTTTCTGCAAATATTTTTAAGGAATTCTTTAATCAATATGATATAGAAGTACATTACACCTCATTTCAACAATCAACTGGCAAGGCACCGATAGAAAGATTAAACTTTTTTCGGGCGCAAGAAAGAAAAAGGGATAAAAGGCGAACATGAGGAAATATTATTTGAAGTATTTATTACGTACAACAACGCAATACGCTCAGCCACAAGCCTGACACCATACGAACTTTTTTCGGGACGTACACATGTCTTCGACATGAAGAGACTTCACGAATTCCAAACCAAACTATACGCAGAAGTTAGGGCAAAAGTTGAAAAAGACACAAACAAACGAAACGAAATATTGAATAAAGATAGAGACCAACCAAACGAACTTAAAAAGAATGCCATAATATTCAGGAAGGAAAACAGGAGTATAACACTTACTACACAGAAAGGGCAGAAATTACATAAATCCGAAATAAGGGAAAAACAAAAACAAGTTAATTACCTTACAGAACACTTTCGGTCCAAGCACAATGGATGACTATCGAAGAAATCGACAATAAACGATGGCTAAAATCGACCTGGGAGAAGCGAAAATAATAATAACAACTTAAAACATATAGTAAATATAAAAGAATATAGGCAGTGCATAATACATTTCAAAGATTCTGTTAAAATCATGTTAAAAACACATAGAAATCAGGGCCAAAGAGATGACGGAGGTAGAGAATAGAGATGATAAACCCACTAAAACGATCAAGATGAGGACTGATAAACGGACTAGTCTCAATAAAAAAGGGTATAACACGGAACATGGACGCAACGGATCAAAACAACATCAACAATCAATTAGAAAAAACCGAACGACAGGGAAAATGATTGACCGGAGGGGTGGATTTTAGTAAACAAGGACATCTTCCAACGTTTCAATAACATAACCGAATTTATAACAAAGAACAAGTAGAAATAATCGACTATTTATGCAATGCTCTCAAAATGTAGAAATAATCCAGAGGATAATAAAGATAAACTACAATTTAGACATAGCATTCAATCACATTAATGAAATAGCAGAGAGCATACTACTACCGAAATTAGGAATAGTCCCCAAATTCAGGAATTGGACAAACTCAAAACACTTGGATGAACAGAACATCCAACTAGACACTTTAGAAAACATTTACGAACTTTTAAAAATTGAGGTGCTTTATAAACTGTCCATCCATTATATTCAACAACACAAAATGCCAAAAAATAGAAGAAACATACTACTGCCACAGAGCAGATCTAGCTAAAGCCATTATTAGAAGAAAGTAAACCCATGTAACACAATAGAAAAAAAAGAGGAGGAAGATGAGATTTTTGAAAACATTCTACAGGCACTTACCTTTTACTAGTAACGTTGGCACTAACAATAGGGTTCACAATTTTCCTGGCTAAAAAACAGAAACACCCTATATCAACAATAATAGAAACTTCTCCTGTCCTATCACTTTGGCCAAGTCGCCGAAGAGCGACATTACATATATAAGCAAAATAAGTTGCATACGCTGCAACATTCCGCCTGTGAGTAACATGATAACATAAGTGCATACGCCGCCTGTGAGCGACACATATTAAACATAAGTACATACGCTGCCTGTGAGCGACACATATATATAACATAAATACATACGCCGCCTGTGAGCGACATAGGTTCCATAAGAACAACGACACTATTGAATAAATCAGTTCATATCTTACCATCTAACAGAACAGTTGAGTTTAATTAAAAAACCTCTGCCAATACTAAGGAACGTGAAACTTGTTACTGAGAGAAACCAAGGAACATCACCAACACCAAGAAACCTTAGGACGAGAGAAGACCCCATACACCCTCACCCCCTTTTACTCACCGACACCGAGAGTTAACTCGGGCTCTCACAAATTTTTGCTGTTGCCTTTCGCTCCAAACAAGTTGTTTTATACGAATATTTTCTTTTGAGCGTTTACTTGCTCTATTGTTGTGCACCGTGTTTCGTTTTACTCTGCGCTCTCGCAACTTCTGCTTATCTTTTGACGCCGGCAGAAAATTTGTTAATTACTGGCTGTGTGAGAATATGATGCATGCAAAATGTGCAGGTCTCACTGGGCGTGGTTACGACAAGATCGCTGCAATCGCCAAGAAGGGCTGCGGCAGCTTGCGTTGGTCGTGCTCAGAACGCATAGACAAGCAAAATGATTTCTACAGAATGTAGAATTCTGTGAGAAATATATTTTTAAAACTTATTAAGCAGCTCTCGAGTAGTTTTGACTCGAGTTGTGAGTTGCTTAGCAAATATAAATTCGAGCCTCCAACCAATCGCCGGTTGGAGCCTCAATTTTTGCAGTTACCCTCTCCGCCTGTCCTGACACCTTTGCCTCTGTTGTCCCTGAGCTAATCTGACATTATTATTGTTATTGTTGGTATTTTTACTCCTGTTGTGGTTATTATAATTGTTTCTATTCGTGTTACCAAGACCTCTATTATTATTGCTGTTATTTTGATTATTATTATAGTTGCTCCTGTTATTATAACGGGCATTTCCTCTACCACGATAATTACCTCTGTAGGAATTACCTCTTTTGGAATACAATACAGTATTCAGTGTATCACGGTTAGGTGCTCTAGAGAATCGCCAGACATTGACGCAGCGGCAATGGGTTCTAGGTTCTGTTTGGAAATTTTCTCAAATGGTGAATCGGTCATGTAATGGGTCGCTACAAAGGCTTGGTTCTTTTCCGAATGGTCATATAGTACGGGTGGATGCTCGCCGGGGCAGGTTTGCTCAATTGCCAACCTTCGCCAGCCAAAATATCGATACAGTGAACGCGATATTTGTTGAACTATTCGGATGGAGGTAGCAACGAAGCAGGAACAGTGGAAAGGGACGATGCTGATTCAACTGTTTTCGTTACAATACATAAAGCTAAGTTAACACTTAAGAATCATTTAAAGAATCAATCGAAAAAATGACAAAAATGAAATCAAACGTGTTGTCTTCTAAACTACTAAACGTGGTCCTCCATGAGATCAACCCACTATTCCAATACTCCATATACTCCATATCACTGGGCGTGATTGCGACAAGATCGCTGCAATTGCCAAGAAGGGCTGCGGCGGCTTGCGTTGGTCGTGCCCAGAATGCATCGACAAGCCAATTGATTTCTCCAGAATGTATAATTCAGTGAGAAATCAATTCTTAAAACTAAATAACGTGGCTAAGCAGCTCTCGAGTAGTTTTGATTCGAGTTGTGAATTGCTTAGTATATATAAATTCGAGTCTCCACCCAATCGAAGGTTAGAGCCTCAATATTTTCATTTGCCCTCTCCGCCCGTCCAAACACCTACGCCCCCTTTTCCCTGCCTAGCACATTTGGATTTATCTCCAATGTTGTAATTATCGCCTTCGCCGAGCGATTGTCCAAATATTACCCCTATTGTATCCCCTGGAGTAGTCCCTGAAGACCCTGTATTTGAACCTGCCCAGTCAGCCAAACTGCTTCAGCCCCGTCAGCTCCTGGCTGCAAAGGTAGACCTGGGCGCAATCTAGCCCAGATTGTAAAAAGCAATCTCGGTGCCTCTTAGGCCCGACCAACTCAATTTTTACCTTTAGCCCCATCAGCTCGTACTTTAACTGTTGTTGCCCTTCGTAGGCAAGTTTTTGTGTCACGACTTTCATCTGACACCACTTGTGAGTCATTGGCAACCTATATTGCTAGCAAATCTTCTGCTAGCGTGTCAATTACTTAATTTAATTTCTCCACCCGTCGTCATATAGCTTCATTCAAAATTAACGTATCACATGTTTTGTTCCCAATCATTTGTAATCCTAAATTTTGGCCTCCTCATGATTGTTCACGAGTCAAAGCAAAAAAAATCGAAATCCTGACACCCTTCCGGTGCCCTCGATACAAGGTACTGTTACTGCCCCAAAAAACTAAATTCGTCTTCCGACCTAGCTTCCATTCATTATCAGAATGTCAGAGGTCTCATTTCTAAGCATAAAAATCTTTTTATGGCAAGCACTTCTTTCGATTCGCGTATTCAGAAACATTTTATTTTGCATAGAAATGATCGGCTGACTCGGCTTAACATCCGTTAAAACCACTCTCCAGTCAGAAATTTTCTGTTCTAGTACGCTTACTGACACTGAAGTTGTCTCAGTTAAGATGTCTTTTCCTACACGGAATATCTATAACATGCTCCTATGTTCCTCCTTCTTCTGATATTCAAGCTTATATGTAACATATTTCTTGTATTAAAGAAGTTTCTTCACACGTGCGTGATAATGACCTATTTATTGTGTTGGGTGATTTTAATTTGCCGAACGTCTCTTAGTCATTATTCACTGCCGAAAATTATCTAGTGTCCTCAGCACAGCATGGCTTTATAGATTGTATGCTTGATCCTTTGTTGTTTCATATATATATCATCCTTCTATAGAGGTTGCAATGTTCAATTGTAATCCTCTCATTTCGTATTCATCAGCCAATAAGCCCAGCCGTTGCTTTCGCAAAGGAAATTATTTATTGCTGGATCAACTTATTTATTTATGGAAATGAATTTCAGGGTGAAACGTCACCCACCTAATTTTTGACAACCATTTCCACCAAGGAGGCATGCATTTTCCAAAAAGTGCGAAACACCCCTCAAATGAATTTGAACAAAGATCTTTGAAAATAAGTTTGAGGCTGATCGGGTGGTAAACAAAAAAGTTACATACAAACGTTTTTCGCGATTTTTCCACACTTGCGGGTGGAATTTCCCGAAACCCCATCTTAACGTGCACCTACATCACATAAGGTAGCTACAGTGAAAATTTCAGCTTCCTAGTTCTTACGGTTTGGGCTGTGCGTTGATCACCAATCAGTCAGTCAGTCAGTCAGTCAGTCAGGACAAACAGTTATATATATATACAATATACGAAAAATTGTGGAAAAAAAGTATGGCGGAAATATATGGCGGATGTTGCCGAATGTATATATGTATATATATATATATATATATATATATATATATATATATATATATATATATATATATATATATATAATGGAAAGAAAGTGTATAATTACTTATCTTGTGCCAAAAACTTGTGTAGGGGCGAATTTAAAACTCCGGTGATATAAAACTCCGGTTCGAAGGACCAATTTTATATGGATGGAATTGATCCAATTTGGATGAAGTGGTCTATATTTTTTTTATATATAAAAAAGACCAAGGACAATCAGAAACAAAAAGGCAAATATGAAGGATATTTTTGCTTATCAATTAATCAAATGAGATTTTTTCGGAAAATTTCATGCACAAATATATAATAAAAATTATATGAATAAAAAAAGGAAAGGAAAAAAAAAACTTGAATAAATTTTTGTTCGATTACAAATAATTTGTCACGACCCAAGTGTAACGAGTACCTTGCAATGGGTACCTTGTCACCCAATGTTGGACTTCAATTTGTTTATAGTTTTCGAGTTTATTTTGTTTATTGTTTTATTAAAAAAAAAAACGAATTAAACCAATGCGGCAAATTTAACCGCAAGTAATGCCCGTAACCGTTGTGTGTTGTTGCTTCGACTCAGTTTATAGGACACAACATATAGTGAGCGGGGGGGGCACTGTGCAGTTTTAATACGTGTTTTTTTTCTTGATGTTTTTTTTTATATTTTTAATATTTTTTTTATTTGGATTTGTTTTTTTTTTTTAACGACAAAACGAGTGTCTTCCTAATTATTCAATACATACATTATGAAAATTAAATGCTAAAAGCCTAATTAGAATACACAATTTTCGAATAGCATCACTGACCGATAAAAGTGTTTTATTTGCCAGTCCGGCCAGCTGTGTGCCCCTTTATCAGCTAATTTTGTCAGTAACACTATTAGAGCCTACAGCTAAACAGAAGGGTGTTAGTAGAGAAAATAGTGCTCTTCAGTAAAATTAAAAATAATATTAATTTACTATATTATTATTTTGAAAATACAATAAATAGGAAATAAGTAAGAAGTTGTTAACAAAGTAATGAAATGTATGCTAAGTAGATAGGATAAAGATATAGTAATGGAAATCACCGACCCGGTGGGGGAAAATTTATGGCCTGTTCGTCAAACTATGCCCCTGCCCAAAGCTGGGAATGGTCAGTGAGTTCCCGAAGGTATCCTGAAAGCAACGATTTTATTAGGTGTACAGAAGTTCGGTAGAGCAAACGTGATGCAAACTATTGTAATTTTTACATAACACGCGAAAAGGATTGTGCATAACGTAGTCTGTTGTGCATGTAGATATGAATAAGCGGCGATAATTCCTGGTTGGTCTAGCCGAAACAGAGAATTGAAGACGCCCTAACAGAAAAGGAGAATCTATATCGCCAACAACCAACTTATGTAGAAAGACAACACCGAGAATTGTCCTACGGTTGGTTAACGACGGAAGATTAAGAAGAAGCAGCCTGTTAGAAAAGGATGGCAACCGAAGATTAGGGTCCCAATTTAAACCTCGTAAGGCAAAAAGCAAAAATTGCTTCGGAACAGATTCAATACGATCCTGGTCATTGTGATACTGCGGAGACCAGATGCAAGAGCAGTATTAAACGATATAAAAGGATCGTTAAATTCTTAAGACCATTAACGATGGTATCTATATGAAGATTGAAGCTAACTTTATCCCAAAGGTAACTGTGTTGAGTTCGAAGTCGCAAAGTTCTTCGTTCTCATTGCGAAAAAGTATTCGCCAGATGCAAGAGCAGTATTCAAGGATAGGGCAAACAAGAGAGATGTACAGAAGTTTCGTTATAAAAAGGATCGTTAAACTCTTTAGACCATCGTTTAATGAATCCAAGTACACCTTTTGCCTCATTAACGATGGTATCTATGTGAAGATTGAAACAGAGTTTAGAATCAAAAAGAACGCCTAGATCCTTAACTGTTAGTATACGTTGCAAATAGAGTATTGCCAATTGTATAACTAACAAGATAAGGTGTACTACGATTACAGGTCATAAACATACACTTTGAACAATTCAGATGCAATTGATTGCGTGCATGTGCCAGAGAGTATCCACCCAAACTTGGAATTTTGAGCCATAGGCAGTCCGTCTTGGCTCGGGAGGATACCCGGTAAGATAACGTCTGGGTAGACGTCGGCGCCGAGTACCAATGGTACTGGAGATGGACGGAACCAGTTGTTGTCCGCCAAAACAACGTTGCTGAACGAATCCTTCATGTCCGCTCTGATTGTTCTGGCTGGAGCTATGAAGTTGAGCTGGGGGTCAGTCTTCAAGATTACCTCTCGAGACGTCTCAGTTGTCTTGGAGCGTATCACGGCTGTGGACGCTCCTTCTGCGCCAATGCAAGTAACGGAAAGGCCATAGGCCCATGCCAAGGTTGCATTGATGCGGCTTACTGGACAACACGGATCGAAGTCCCGAGTCTCGAGGGTCTTCTTCCCGGTGTCGAGCAGCACTATGGCGGTGGGCAGTATACTGACCCCCTTGTGCTGGAGAAGGGACGTAAGCGACGTCCGCATAGTAGCATGTCTCGGGCTTGGGTTGTGATGTGCCGCTGGAGGGCGAGGAGCCAGAAGCTCTTCTTGTGGGCCTGTTGTCTGACCGAGAGGGTCGAGCGCTACGGGGATCACGCATGTGGAGTAAGGTGTGGTGGTCCTTTTTGCAAATTTTGCACTTGGCTCCACTGCGGCATGATTCCCCTGAATGCTGATGAGCCAGGCAGTTGGAGCAATATTTGTTAATTAAAACGGCTCGGAGACGCTTCTCGGGCGTGAGCTTCAAGAAGCGCTGGCACTCTGGACTCTAAAAGAGTCCGTTCCTTGGCGTTGAGTGGTTCCATGCTGGTTCTCAACAGAGGAGTGAACTGGAGAATAAGATGTAGGAGAGGTGTTATTATGTGATGGTTCTGTTTTGAAAGAGGGATTAGTTGCTTTTAAGGATTAGTCGACTTGGAGGTCCCTTGTAGGGAACCAACCTCTTAAACTTAAACTGCTCTAAATGTAAGGTAATGACTTTCTATAGAAGCCTCCCTCAATTGGTTTCTTACATCCTTGATAGCTTAACGCTTGAACGCTTGCTAACAGTTTTTTTAATCAAGTTGTTTTAAAGATTACCTCTCGAGACATCTGAGTTGTCTTGGAGCGTAGCACGGCTGTGCACGCTCCTTCTGCGCCAATGCGAGTGACGGAAAGGCCATAGGCCCTTGCCACGGTTGCATTAATATGGCAACTGGACAACACGGATCGATTAAGGCCGAGTCTCGAGGGTCTTCTTCCCGGTGTCGAGAAGCACTGGCGGTGGGCAGGATGCTGATCCCCTTGTGCTGGAGAAGGGACGTAAGCGACGTCCGTATAATAGAAGATCTTGGGCTTGGGGGTGATTTGCTGCTGGAGGGCGAGGAGCCAGAAGCTCTTCTTGTGGGCCTGTTGGCTGACCGAGAGGGTCGGGCGCCACAAGGATCGCGCATGTGGAAAAGTGTGTATTGATCTTTTTTTGCAAATTTTGCACTTGGCTCCACTGCGGCATGACTGCCCTGAGTGCTGATGGGCAAAGAAAGTGCGGTAGTATTTATTGATTAATAATGCTCGGAGACGCTTCTCGGGCGTAAGCTTCATGAAGCTTTGGCACTTTCGTAGCGCATGGATGCCTCTGCACACCCGGCATCTAAAAAAGTCCGTTCCTTGGCGTCGATTGGGTGCTGATAGTGTTATTATTGAATGAAAAAATTAGTTTTTTTGACTGACGTTTTTTTCCTTTTGTGGTGCTTTCGGGCTTCAAAACAGCAGGATGCGGCATATCAAAATTATTGGGGTTGCTGTTTGGAGAAACTTGCGGCATATGACCTAAGTCGAAGTACTCGTGAATCACGGAGTCGATGCTTCTTTAGAAACTGATCTGGTGCGATAGATCTTGAATGTCCTAAGTCTACGTGATTAGGATCACAAAAATCAGGCTAACTGCATATCTGCCATTCTCGTTCCTCGTTCTTGTTTGGATGAAATTACTCTCACAGAAAGAGTCGGAGCTCTTTACCAATTTAAAGGGAATATTCGCTACCTCCCGATATAGATTCTTCTTTTCTGTTAGGGCGTCTTCAATCCTGTTTCGTCTAGATCTACAAGGAATTATCGCCCTTTATCTTACCTACATGCACAACAGATTTCTCTATGCACAATGCTTTTCGCGTGATATGCAAAAATTATATTAGTTTGTATCACGTTTTCACAACCGAACTTTCTCTCCGCCCAATTAAATCGTTGCTTTCAGGATACCTACGGCAACTCACTGGCCATACCCAGATATGAGCAGGGGCATAAATTTCTTTACCTTATTAATAATTCACTTCTACCTTTTTTCCTATTTATTGAATTTTCTTACAAAATTAGCTGTAAAAAAGGGATAGCTGCAGAACGGGCAAAGAAAACACCTCCTACGTGTCGGTGATCTTAATAGAAAAAGTATATTCTTATTTTGTCTTTTTGATTTTATTTTCATATACCTATATATTAAACTAGCGGGTATCGCCCGGCCTTGCCCGTTGCACGTATGTTATTAAATCAATGTTCTCAAACAAATTTGAAATGATTTTCAAACTGATCGGACGGTAAACAAATAACATTCATACAAACGTTTTCCGCCAATTTACCACTGTTGCGAGTGGAATTTCCCAAATCGCTGAAACACGTATTTATTGCATTCTTATGTGGAGCTTTGAAACTAAGTTTGAAGCAAATCGGACACAACTTAAAACTTCGCCCAAAAAATCTTTAAATCGCATTCCACCCGAAAAAGATTAGATTCTGCGAAAAGTGTGAAACACGTCTTAAATGATTTTTCTTATAGATCTCTGGAAATGAATTTGAGCGCGAAACCTCACCCACCAAATCTTTAACCTCCATTTCCACCAAGGAGGAACGGATTTTCCTAAAAGTGTGATACACCCCTCAAATGAATTTGAACAAAGACCTTTGAAAATAAGTTTGAGGCCGATCGGATGGCAAACAAAAAAGTTACATACAAACGTTTTTCGCGATTTTTCCACACTTGCGGGTGGTATTTCCCGAAACCCCGTCTTAACGTGCACCTACATCACATAAGGTAGCTACAGTGAAAATTTCAGCTTCCTAGCTCCTACGGTTTGGGCTGTACGTTGATCACCAATCAGTCAGTCAGTCAGGACAAACAGTTTTATATATAGAGATAATGAGCTCGTTTTGTTTGTCTAATGAAAGACGAATCTTTATCTGCATGGATTTCTTGGGGTTTTCCCATGTCATCGAAAATTTTTAGCAAAACTCTTTGCTTCTATTCTCAACTGTTGATTTCTATAAGTGCGTGCAAATTTGGAATAAATGTCTGTACAAGAAAGAAAAGTTGTGTTTTTAATAATGTAAAAATATATTACCTATTTTCTCTTACCGTGAGGGGTTCTGGAATTATTTTTCCACTGGTAGTCTACTATCTCTGTGTTCTACTTTGCATTGGATGCAAATGTCGCATTCGTTCATTATATTTTGAATTATTTCTGAGAATCTAGGGTAGTAGTACTCTTTCTTACACATGTGATAAATTTTATTGATCCCTTCCTGCAAATTTTCCTTATGACATGATTGATTAATGTCAATATCAATTCCATTTTCTTTCTTTTTTTTCCAATTTTTTGTATATTTTAATATAATGTAGTAGATTACGATTAATTTTAACTGTAGTAACTCCTTCCTTCGAAGCTGTAGGACGGGCAAAAGTTACTAAAAAATGACACTTTACAACATGTCAAAACTTCAACATGGTTAAAATTTGACAAGTGCGAAATTTTGATCATATCCCACTTTCCACGAGTGATAGTTATTTTCGAAATATTACTTTATCCAGATAATAACAACAATATTCTAACAGAAATAATATATATATGATATATGATATAGTGATTATTTGTGAATCATTTAATCTAATGTATTTCCTTTGGAAAATTCTGTAATCTTCCACATTTTTTAAATACCTAAAAGAGTTTCTTGTTAAAAACTAATCTGACCCTTTTCGGGGTGTGATGTAAAAATTTATATATATAACAGTTTTCAAATGATTGCAGTAGCAATCATTAAGACCATTAACGATGGTATCTATATGAAGATTGAAGCTAACTTTACCCCAAAGGTAACTGTGTTGAGTTCGAAGTCGCAAAGTTCTTCGTTCTCATTGCGAAAAAGTATTCGCTGGTAGGGCGTATGTCTTGGATCGACCAGGATTTGCCGATACATCTAAGTTATATCGGCATTGCAAACGTAGCGGTAGAATCGCCACTTTAATATTTGTATCATATTGTCAGATCGGATTGGAGTACAGGTCCTGTGTGTAGGATGTTGTTTAAGCTTTTGCCATTGGAAGACGGGCTGGAGGCAGCAGCCTGCTGGAATAGGATGGCAATCGAAGATTAGGGTCCCAATTTAAACCTCGTAAGGCAAAAAGCAGAAATTGCTTCTGAACAGATTCAATACGATTCTGGCTATTGTTATACTGCGGAGACCAGATGCAAGAGCAGTATTCAAGGATAGGGCGAACAAGAGAGATGTACAGAAGTTTCGTTATAAAAGGATCGTTAAACTTTTAGACCATCGTTTAATGAATCCAAGTACACCTTTTGCCTCATTAACGATGGTATCTATGTGAAGATTGAAACAGAGTTTAGAATAAAAAAAAACGCCTAGATCCTTAACTGTTAGTATACGTTGCAAATAGAGTATTGCCAATTGTATAACTAACAAGATAAGGTGTACTACGATTACAGGTCATAAACATACACTTTGAACAATTAAGATGCAATTGATTGCGTGCATGTGCCAGAGAGTATCCACCCAAACTTGGAATTTTGAGCCATAGGCAGTCCGTCTTGGCTCGGGAGGATACCCGGTAAGATAACGTCTGGGTAGACGTCGGCGCCGAGTACCAATGGTACTGGAGATGGGCGGAACCAGTTGTTGTCCGCCAAAACAACGTTGCTGAACGAATCCTTCATGTCCGCTCTGATTGTTCTGGCTGGAGTTATGCAGTTGAGCTAGGGGTCAGTCTTCAAGATTACCTCTCGAGACGTCTCAGTTGTCTTGGAGCGTATCACGGCTGTGGACGCTCCTTCTGCGCCAATGCAAGTAACGGAAAGGCCATAGGCCCATGCCAAGGTTGCATTGATGCGGCTTACTGGACAACACGGATCGAAGTCCCGAGTCTCGAGGGTCTTCTTCCCGGTGTCGAGCAGCACTATGGCGGTGGGCAGTATACTGACCCCCTTGTGCTGGAGAAGGGACGTAAGCGACGTCCGCATAGTAGCATGTCTCGGGCTTGGGTTGTGATGTGCCGCTGGAGGGCGAGGAGCCAGAAGCTCTTCTTGTGGGCCTGTTGTCTGACCGAGAGGGTCGAGCGCTACGGGGATCACGCATGTGGAGTAAGGTGTGGTGGTCCTTTTTGCAAATTTTGCACTTGGCTCCACTGCGGCATGATTCCCCTGAATGCTGATGAGCCAGGCAGTTGGAGCAATATTTGTTAATTAAAACGGCTCGGAGACGCTTCTCGGGCGTGAGCTTCAAGAAGCGCTGGCACTTGCGTAGCGCATGGATGCCTCTACACACCCGGCATCTAAAAGAGTCCGTTCCTTGGCGTTGAGTGGTGCCATGCTGGTTCTCAACAGAGGAGTGAACTGGAGAATAAGATGTAGGAGAGGTGTTATTATGTGATGGTTCTGTTTTGAAAGAGGGATTAGTTGCTTTTAAGGATTAGTCGACTTGGAGGTCCCTTGTAGGGAACCAACCTCTTAAACTTAAACTGCTCTAAATGTAAGGTAATGACTTTCTATAGAAGCCCCCCTCAATTGGTTTCTTACATCCTTGATAGCTTAACGCTTGAACGCTTGCTAACAGTTTTTTTAATCAAGTTGTTTTAAAGATTACCTCTCGAGACATCTGAGTTGTCTTGGAGCGTAGCACGGCTGTGCACGCTCCTTCTGCGCCAATGCGAGTAGCGGAAAGGCCATTGGCCCTTGCCACTGTTGCATTAATATGGCAACTGGACAACACGGATCGATTAAGGCCGAGTCTCGAGGGTCTTCTTCCCGGTGTCGAGAATCACTATGGCGGTGGGCAGGATGCTGATCCCCTTGTGCTGGAGAAGGGACGTAAGCGACGTCCGTATAATAGAAGATCTTGGGCTTGGGGGTGATTTGCTGCTGGAGGGCGAGGAGCCAGAAGCTCTTCTTGTGGGCCTGTTGGCTGACCGAGAGGGTCGGGCGCCACAAGGATCGCGCATGTGGAAAAGTGTGTATTGATCTTTTTTGCAAATTTTGCACTTGGCTCCACTGCGGCATGACTGCCCTGAGTGCTGATGGGCAAGGAAAGTGCGGTAGTATATTGATTAATAATGCTCGGAGACGCTTCTCGGGCGTAAGCTTCATGAAGCTTTGGCACTTTCGTAGCGCATGGATGCCTCTGCACACCCGGCATCTAAAAAAGTCCGTTCCTTGGCGTCGATTGGGTGCTGAAAGTGTTATTATTGAATGAAAAAATTAGTTTTTTTGACTGACGTTTTTTTCCTTTTATGGTGCTTTCGGGCTTCAAAACAGCAGGATGCGGCATATCAAAATTATTGGGGTTGCTGTTTGGAGAAACTTGCGGCATATGACCCAAGTCGAAGTACTCGTGAATCACGGAATCGATGCTTCTTTAGAAACTGATCTAGTGCGATAGACCTTGAATGTCTTAAGTCTATGTGATTAGGTTCCCGGAAGTATTTGCGCTTGGCTTTAGATCTTCTATCGCTTCTAGAGTGCGATAGTGTTCTGATGTCGTTTTTTCTCGATATGGACTGTTCCCATAAGGAGAGTGTTAATTTGGGTAACTTGGAGGAGCACAGGAACACGAGGATACAGTCCCTGTTTTCTATGTTAATCTCGGATAACTCCAGAGCTGTTAAGCAAAATTGAATGGTGCACTGAGGTTTCTTTATTGCCGTTCCAGACTCTTGAGAGATTGGCTGCAGGTTGAAAAGAACCTTGAGCTGGCTATTGACTAACAGTCTTCGGTTCTCATAACGCTCTGTCAGATTGGCCCAGGCTGATCGGAAGCCATCGTTTGTCAAAGGTGACTTCGACACAATCAAAAGGTGGGCCAACGTATGTAATCTCCGCTAAAGACTTCTGTGTCGCAAGGAGGTAAGCGACAGCCGGTGGGAACATATGTCGGAGTGGCGGACTGGGCGGACGGTCTATTTTGGACGTTAGCAGTATCGATCTGCTCGCTAAGTTTAGCGACGCATCTCTCCGAGTAGCAGTAGTCAGTCTTGGACTGCATGACTGCGATGGTTTCCATTGAACCAGCTTCTGAGATTACCGCTGAGCCGACCTTGTATTCTTTTTCAACCTTGTCTTACAAAGCTCGCACTTGGTCCCGGTGGACCTGGCACGTATAAAGAGACAGGTCAGCGCCTCCAGGTGTTTATTTTTGCCTCGAACTGACTAACTTGTTCAAGTCTGCGTTTGTCATATTTTGGGCTGTTTTGGTGTTAGCTCGCGTGGAAATCGAACTAGTTCTTGTGCTGACAGTTGCCTTAGCGCGTCCGACTGCAGTGGTCAGGGATGCTTCGCTTTTGGCTTTGGACGGTGGGAGACTGATTTTTATCAGTGGACTTGGCCTCGAATTAAGAGGTGCCTTGGCAATTCCCCTTGGCGTGGACGCGGATGATTCGCTTTTAGTCCGGGCCGATATTCCCCTTTGTACTTTAAGGGCTACTGTTGGAGACGGAGAAGCTCTGGAGGTGCTTGCGGACGGAACTTCTAATTTGTGTTTTGTTTCCTCCCCTTTGCCAGTTGGCATACTAGGCGGAAGCGTTTGGTTAAAAAAATAAAAACGGGGTTGCTTGCTCCTATTAGTAGAGGACAAATAAGTAATCGATTTTAATTCGATATTATAAATTTAAATAAAATAATTATTTAAAAAAACAACAGAAATAATAATAAAAAATTTCGGGGATCGTTTTCGATAATTTTATTATTATAATACTTATTCTTGAATTTGGTAACGGATGGTTTATTTTTACTTTTTTGTGGTACTCACAAAATACCAACTATTGTGGCTGAGTACACACCGCTGACAAATGTGGAACTTCAAAGTTAATGTGTAATCGATAGGATTGATTAACACTAAGATAAAAGATGATTAGTTACATTCCCAAATGTCCAAGTTCTTTTCCCATATATTTTTGAATATTGGAACGTATTATGGGAAATTCGTCTACTCGATTAAGATTTATTTGCCCGTCACTTAAGATATTCAGGTTATTGAGCAACTTGTTATCATTGCCATGCCTAATCATATTTTGCCCAAACACAACGTAGTATGGAGAGGATCCAATAGACTGATATATTGTGTTCCGCAATATACTTTTTATACTATTAATGTATACTTGACGTTGGTCGGACCGAATATATGTTCGCAGCATTAACCGAACGATTAACTCTTTCCACCGCATTTGCCTGTGGCGAGTATACAACGGTTCACATATTCTGTATGCCGTACCTAGACAAAAGTGAGGAGAATTCCTGGCTTTTAAAATGAGTGCCATTGTCACTCCCTATTACCTCGGGTACTCCAAAACAGTCAAAAATTTCTTCTTTTAGTATATCCACAACAACTTTTGTATTGAGTCTTTTTATAGGCTTGAGAAATGTAAACTTTGAGTAGTGATCAAGGATGACGAATATTCCAATGTTTTGTTTTTTGGTGGGAATAGACCAACAAAGTCAACATATAGCCTTTGGAAGGGTCTTTCGCTAATTACTTGGTTTCCTATAGTTGGCTTGAAGCATCGGTTGGGAACGTTCGACTTTTGGCAGAGCTCGCAATGGCGTATATATTCGCGTACATCAACCACCATGTTCGGCCAGTAAAAATGTCTGCGAATATTATCCAAGCATTTGGCCATCCCACAATGTGCGGATGTTGATTGATCATGTGCTGCTTTTATAACATTTAATCGCAATTCAGAAGGCACAAACAATTTCCAACTCCTTATGTCCACGTCTAAGCTACTTTTTGAGAATTCGTTTCGATAGTATATAAAATCATCTATAACTCGGAAATCTGACAGTTCGATCTCATAATTTTATCTTTTAACAGGCAGTATTCATTGGATCGAAACGCCTCCAAAGACAGGTCAATTTCAGGTTATATTTCTAGGTCAACCGCAGCTATTTCGTCTGCTAGCTCAAAGGCACGGGAAAGCGTGTCTGCGACGACATTCTCACTACCTTTGCGATGTTCGATAACAAAATTATATCCTTGCAATTTGAATGACCATCTAGCTAATCTACCACTGAGATCTTTTTGATTCATTAGCCAATTGGAAATGACACTTGATATTTTGTCTGGCCTATCGACTGCGCATTCACGTCTCGCATCAGTCTGAACACTGTCATTCGGTAATCTATTATTTCTCGAAGCATTGTTCGATCGCGGTATATCACGTGGAAAATCATTTTCCCATTCTAATTGGGGTCCTTCACGTTGGTCCTGATACAAGTTTAAATTTATAACTGCGGCGTTTAATTCTTCAGACAAGTACGACGCCATTTCAACCTTATGGGCTTCTAGGGTCTTAGTGATAAGCAACTGCAAACGCTGTTCCGACATACCAAGCGATTCCTTAGAAGGTTGGGTGTTAGGATTTTGTGTTCCCACTTGATCTCGTGAGTTGGAGGAGTATTGGGAGCGGTACTTCGATAAATAGTTCGAGATCGAGGAACGGCCCCTTTGTTAGGTGATCTTTGCGAAGCTAATGCATTTAACTCCCTGTTACCTTCGAATAGTTCTCGACTAAAAGATCGATTTCAGGTGCAAAATGTTTCGTTGCTTCTTAACCAATGATTTAGGCAATTTCGATGAAATTTGTGAGCGCATGGATGATTCATTGCAAATAGTGCAAATTACTGCAGGTGTCTCGTTGAGAGCTAATTTTTCCTGACTACGACCTACGGCCGTAATCAGTAAATCAAATATAATTGGTTGAATATTAAATTGAGAAGAGCCAATAAGGATTTTAATTTAAAGATATATACGGTACTAAGTACCAAAAATGCGATAGGGAGCGAAAATCGGAAACCGTTTCGTTGCTAAAAGAAACGATAACGATAGTTCGGTATTAATATAACAATATTATAACATGGGGCTTATCCTTAGGTAAATACATCGCATTATCTAAGCCTATTGTCTGGTTACGCAGCCAAAACAACTGGAGCGACCTCGCAACTGATAAGAGCAGCATCTTAATTTATCTTATAATACTCGCTCTGCAAAGCAATTGCCTAAATTTCGCTCTTAAGAATGCATTTACATAGAGCTGCCGCTCTTCGCTGTAACGATCGTTTTATTGCCCTAGCTTTACTTATGCGAAGGCCTCGATGCTGCGCATCGAGTTAGTTAAGTTCGTTCGCTTCATGCATTTGGTACGCATCGGCCACTTGCATTACTCAAAATTATAACTAATAATTGTCGCTTCGCTAAAATTGCACGTACTAATTCGGGTTCGCTTGCCTATATATATATAAACTATTGTTCTTAAATAATAAGCACAGACCAATTCGGGTCTGCCTGCTTCTCGCAACTTTAAGAAATATAAAACAGTTTGAACACAAAAAATAATTAGTTAATTATTTCTATTTGTGAAAGCTATTGAAAAAGCTCAATAGCGCAACATTTTGGTGACCCCGACGTGATTTTTATTTTTGTTGTTGTAGATTATTTGCTTTACATTAAAGCAATAATCTTAAAAGACACCACCTGGCATTTCGTTTTGTGCACTTTATATACATATGTACATACTTATCGCCGTCGCTTTGCCTACTCTTTCGGTCGCTTAAAGTCTTTGCTTACTCGTGCGGTACCTATGTAAAAGCTATTGCCGCTGCTTCGTTACATAGCTTGACATTTTTTTGAACGGTTTGCATGTACTAGCGATCACCGTTGTTAGTTACTCAGCTAGTTTCGCCCGCGCTTTCTATCACGCTTCTAATGGCAAGCGAAAATAATGCCTCTAGTGCAGTGCCCTCTGCAAACAGGGTGACCTTTCTGAAGCGCAAAGCCATTTCAATTTATGACAGTTTGCAAACACTTCGAAATGCTATAACTAATTCGCCACTTAGTGCATTGATGAGTGCGGTCTTAGTGTTAGGCTGAAGCAAATCGAGCGGCTTCAACCTCATTTGATATTACTCACACTAGCCTCAAGAACTTGACTTTGATGAAATCGGTAGCCAATTGCGTGAGGACTTCGACGAGTTAGCAGTTCTATGGAAATTTCGGTTCGGAGTGAAATTGCGAAACGTCTCAATATTGCCCTGCTCAACATTTTGCGACCAATCTGTGCTGCCCTCGCAGACAGTTAGAGCTAAGGCACCGCCGACACTACCCTCAATAAAGTTGCCTTCGTTCAGTGGTGGTTACACAGAATGGGCCGACTTTTATTCTATGTTCACAACCGTCATAGAAAATCATCCTGATCTAGCAGATATCGAAAAGCTGCAGCATCTTCGATCGTGCCTGAAGGATACAGCGCTGGACGCGATTCGATCATTGGAAATAACAAACGATAATTATGCCATAGCACTTAATTTATTGGAGAAAAGGTTTAATAACAGACGTTTGGTTTTTCAGGCACACATACTTGAGATATTGGGGCTCAAGAGGGTGGCAGGTGGATCGGCCGTGTCGTTAAGGGAGTTATCCGACCAATTCAACGCACACATTCGCGCGTTAAAGAGCATGGGCAACTCCGAACAAATCGCTGGATGCATCATTGTGCAAATTATTTTACAAAAGCTGGACCCAATATCACAAGCCAAATGGGAAGAAAGGCTAGAGGATTCGTCGTTCGTCAACTTAATACCATCGTGGGAGCATATGGCTACGTTTCTGGAGCAGAGATGCCGAACTATGGAAACAGTAAATTTTGCTATGGCAAGCTATGCCCCTAGCCATCAGGTGGGAAAAACTAGAGTAATTAACAGTAGATCGTCATTTATCGCCACTAACCACGACGCCCCTGTCTGCGTCTTTTGTGACAGCCCTGGTCATAATATATATAATTGTTCTCGATTTGGAAATTTGACCCCTGCATTACGGCTTAGGGAGGCAAAACGAGTTGCATTGTGCTTGAATTGCCTAAAGAAAGGTCATCAATTGCGATCATGCAGCTCTGGATGCTGTCGGACCTGCGGGGCGAAACATCATTCGCTGCTGCATTTAAATAATTCGGTATTTCCGTCTGGTCAGCTGACTGAGCCTGCAAATTCATCGCAGATAGCCCATGCCTCTTTCGCTAAGTCATCGCCATCTACCTCCACATCTCTTGTTGCCCAGTATTTCAGTAGTGATGTTGTCGTCTTGGCTACGGCTATGCTCTTTGTTAAAAATCGCTCTGGCACTTTGATACCTTGTCGTGCCCTTTTGGATTCTGGTTCTCAGCTTCACCTTATAACGTCGCGCCTTGCTCAACAGCTTCAGCTAAAGAAGCACAAGTCCTCAGCCATTGTCTCTGGTCTAGGAGATTCTCGTTTTGAAACAGAAGGAAACACGGTCACTATCACAATACAGTCTCAAGTCTCTGAATACTCAACATGCCTTACAGCTCTGGTAGCGCCTAACATAACTGATAGCCAACCGAGTTTTACTATCAACACGATGAATTGGAACATTCCCGATAACATAAAACTTGCAGATCCGTCTTTCTTTAAACCTCAACGCGTGGACTTGCTACTTGGAGCTAGCCTGTTTTACGACCTTCTCAGCGTCGGCCAGATAAGGCTTCTCCCAGGACTACCGTGTCTTCAAAAAACACGGCTTGGTTGGGTAGTTTCTGGAGGCGGACCGCGCTTGAGTGGTTCTATGTTAATGGCAAAGCATACTGCGGGCAAACTTGAGTCAAGTTCTGAAGAACGTGCTGATGAATTGGTTCGAAGATTTTGGGAGATAGAATCCTGCTTGGAAAGTACACCTACCACTTCAAAGGAAGAAAACATCTGTGAAGAACATTTCGTAAAGACTCATATCAGATTGCCTAGTGGCCAATATTCAGTTCGTTTACCCTTCAAGCAAAGTTTGGAATGTCTGGGGACGTCATACCAACAAGCCTTTCGTCGGTTCCTGACCCTGGAACGCAAATTACAAAATCGTCCAGATCTGAAGATTCAATATTCAAACTTTCTAAAGGAATATTTGGATCTTGGTCATATGTCGCCTGTTGCTCCAGAGTCTATAGGACTTTGTCAATACTTTCTTCCTCATCACTGTGTCTTTAAAGAAGACAGTTCAACGACAAAATTGCGAGTCGTTTTCGACGGCTCAGCAGCTACCTCGTCAGGTTATTCATTAAATGAACTATTGATGGCTGGACCTGTTATTCAAAGCTCGCTGTTTCATATCCTTCTTCGCTTTCGTAATTTCCCGATCGCCCTAACAGGAGATATTGGAAAAATGTATCGCTGCGTACGCGTTTCCGCATCGGATGATTTTCTCCAATGCATTCTGTGGCGAGACTCGCCAGAACAGGATATAAAGATTTTTAAGCTGGATACAGTTACATACGGAACAAAGCCAGCTTCATTCCTCTCCATCCGTGCTATGCATCAGCTGTCTATGGATGAGGAAACTAATTTTCCAATTGGATCTCGGATTTTGCGGCGTGACTTCTACGTTGATGACCTCATTTCAGGGGGTGATTCAATTCAGGAAGCAAAGGAAATTCTTAATCAGACGGCTGGAATCTTGGCAAGTGGGGGCTTCAAGTTGCGAAAGTGGTGCTCAAACAATGCTGCTGTACTGAAAGGAATACCCGTAGAGGACAGAGAATCTTCTCTAAAGTTTGATGATGGTAGCGACATCACCAAAACTCTTGGACTCGCTTGGGACTCAGCGTCGGATCGGTTGTTGTTTTCTTTTTCGTCCATTCAGCAGAGATCTAAACCATCCAAAAGATCAATACTATCGACCATAGCTCGCTTGTATGACCCACTTGGACTCATAGGGCCGGTAATTGCCAAGGCTAAAATCTTTATGCTGCAGATCTGGAAGGAGAAGCTTGAGTGGGACGAGAGCTTGCCATCATCACTAGCAACAGCTTATCATGATCTTTGCTGCAGTTTTGAGAAGGCACAGTTTCTTAAATTTCCTCGTCTCGTGTCAATACCTGCAGCAGAGTTAGAAGTTCACGGTTTCTGCGACGCCAGCATCGAAGCATATGGGGCCTGTGTCTACGTCCTTTCTCGACAAACATCAGCCAGTTGTCAGTTGTTGTGTTCCAAATCGCGTGTAGCTCCTCTGAAAACAATCACAGTTCCAAAGCTAGAGCTCTGTGGCGCCGTCTTATTATCTAATCTCATGCGTGAGATATCTAAAATGAATCTGTTCGATGGAAAATTCTACTGTTGGTCGGATTCTTCAGTATGCCTTTCCTGGATAAGGACCGAGCCCTGCAAGCTCAATGTGTTTGTGGCTAATCGCGTCACAGCAGTTCAAGAGCTAACTAATGGCATGGAATGGCGTTACGTGCCTACTTCACTCAACCCGGCAGATATACTCTCGAGAGGATCTACGCCCAGTGAATTAGATCAATCGTCACTGTGGTTCAACGGCCCAGAATTTCTAGTTAAAGACAAATTGGACTGGCCTGCTTCTTGCTTGTCAGAAAGGACAGAACTCGAACTTAAAAAAAGGGTCCTTATTGCGTCATCTCCCTTCGTTGATATAACTGCCACTTGCAAATACGTCAACTCATTTGATACAATGCAGCGTATATTCGGATATATTTATAAATTCATACACAGAAGCAGGCATCCTGGACTAACAGTGTCTGATATACAACATGGGACCCAACTCTTACTAAGGCTCGTCCAGAGAGCACACCTGTGGGAAGAGATCAAATCATTGCAATCGAGAAGAGTTGTTAAACCGTCCAGTTGTATCGCATCACTTAACCCTTTTTTGGATGACTTCGGCATTCTTAGAGTTGATGGGCGCTTGAAAAACTCTTCGCTGGATTTCGACGCTCGCCATCCAATAATTCTCCCGTGTCATCATCCCATCACAGACTCAGTCATCACACGGTTTCACAATCGGAACTTACACGCTGGTCCACGGGCACTTCTTGCTCATATTCGGTTGCAGTATTGGCCGATTGGTGGAAGGAAGACCGTATCCAAGGTGGTTGGAAAATGTGTGAGATGCTTTCGTGCCAAGCCTCGATTAATAGAGCATATAATGGCCGATCTGCCCAAAGAACGTTTGACTGCTTGTCGAGCCTTTGAAGTCTATGGCGTTGACTATTGTGGACCATTTTTCTATAAGCCAGACGTACGAAATAAAGCTCCAGTCAAATGTTACATGGCTGTCTTCGTCTGCTTCGCGACTAAAGCGGTTCACCTGGAACTGGTCAAGGATCTGTCGACAGCTTCATTCTTGAATGCGCTCAAGAGGTTTATATCGACTCGAGGCAGGCCATCTCAGATATGGTCGGATAACGCTACCAACTTTGTCGGCGCCAAAAACGAGCTTCTGGATCTCAAGCGTCTATTCATAAGTCGCAATCATATTGAGTCAATGCATAAATTTTGCATGGCTGATTCCATTGATTGGAAATTTATACCTCCTCGTTCACCGCATTTTGGCGGCCTTTGGGAAGCAGCAGTGAAGACAGCGAAACATCATTTTTATCGTGCTGTTGGATCTTGTGTTCTCAACTTCGAAGAGTTTCGCACCCTAGTCTGCCACATAGCATCGATAATTAATTCCAGGCCATTGTTTCCTCTTTCAGAAGATCCAGCAGATCTAGATGTGCTCACTCCAGCTCATTTCTTGATTGGTGGACCCAGCTCATCGTTCGTTGAACCTGATGTGACGCACCTTCAATTCAATCGTCTGGATGGCTGGCAACGCGTAACATACCTCCAACAACTGTTTTGGTCTCGCTGGCGTGAAGAATACTTAACACTGCTTCAGCAGCGCTCCAAATGGCGTACTCCGAAACCAGGCCTATGCGTCAACGACATAGTCCTCGTGAAGGATGAAAATCTGCCGCCTCTAAGGTGGCCACTGGCGAGAATCACGGAGTTAATCGTGGGAAAGGATGGAGTCGCTCGAGTAGCCATTTTGCGCCCCGCAACAGGAGAAACGAGAAGAGCTGCAAACAAGCTATGCCTATTGCCCATCAGGGAATCTGTTGAAAGAGAATGGAGAAGGGAGAATGTCTGGTTACGCAGCCAAAACAACTGGAGCGACCTCGCAACTGATAAGAGCAGCATCTTAATTTATCTTATAATACTCGCTCTGCAAAGCAATTGCCTAAATTTCGCTCTTAAGAATGCATTTACATAGAGCTGCCGCTCTTCGCTGTAACGATCGTTTTATTGCCCTAGCTTTACTTATGCGAAGGCCTCGATGCTGCGCATCGAGTTAGTTAAGTTAAGTTAAGTTTACGCTTCGCTAAAATTGGCACGTACTAATTCGGGTTCGCTTGCCTATATATATATAAACTATTGTTCTTAAATAATAAGCACAGACCAATTCGGGTCTGCCTGCTTCTCGCAACTTTAAGAAATATAAAACAGTTTGAACACAAAAAATAATTAGTTAATTATTTCTATTTGTGAAAGCTATTGAAAAAGCTCAATAGCGCAACACCTATATTGGATATCTTTCCTCACGGAAAGCAAACAAACTATTTTACTAAATCAGTGTTGAGTTATCTGATCTAAGTTAAAGAGGGTCAAGTCGAAATAATCCAACAAGAAAAAATATCAATTCAACTAGAACAAAAGGAATGTAATCATGCCTTGCCACCCTCAATCACCTGGTAGAGAACCGACTCGACATCAGATCTGACACTCCTAAGTGAATCTAAGGTGGCGACAGCAAAATAAGATTTCTAGCGGAACAATATAACTGACCCACTAAATAACTCGCACGACGTTTACTTCCTGGTCTGGCTCCAAAAGAAAACATCAGAATACCAGCAGTTCCTAGCGAAGCTAAATGTCGGCGCGAAAACTAAAATTATTTGGATGGTATATTGTGATAAGGATAGGCAGAAGCGATGGAAGCTAGCATGGATTTAAAGTAGGATTGTCCCCATTGGATCTTGACAAATCATGTCGCGTTAAATATAATGAATAAAAAAATGGTAGACCGAGTTAACGTGTAAGGGAATACCACGATATATAAAAAGCGATTTCGATCTGCAAGAAAAATATATGCTTTAGGGCCTAGGAGCTAAGATGTTTGCTCTCCTTGGTCTTCACCCACCCTACCTGTAGCTGCATCGGTGATTGTCATTGCAAGTACCCTTTATATGCGATGTTATTTACCTAAGGTGCCCAAAAGAAAATTTTAAGATTTCATTTTATACATAATTGTAATCAAACAAGATTTAAATTTACGAATAACGTTTTGGGCAAAAGCATACAACTAGAAATTAATTAAAATTACCGCTGGTCTGAATGAACCACAAAAAACATATATAATAACGAAGGCTGATTGGGAGTACACCCGCTGACTGACCGCGATTCAAATAATATATAATTATTGTTATGTTGACTTATTACCTTTTTATTTATTCGCACAGTACTCACTACTTTAGTGGGATCCAACGATGTCAGCAGACCTGTTGACGACGATGATGTGCTGTAGAATCATTGTGTGAGCGTAGACGTTGAAATATATTATTACGTAGGTTAGTCAGCGACATATATACGGTAAATCAGAATCGAAAGACAATTTAAGTGATAGAAAACAAAAAAAATTGCGATTCATATTTCACGTATACTTATGCCCTTCAAATACACCTACAGCCAGTATGCCGTTTAACAGCTATATTTAATGTTTAAAATCCGTGTAAGGGTGCGCTCTGGCTAACGATTCACCAGACCTGCGCTAAAGAAGGTCCGAGAATCAATGGGTCGAGCACGTGGTCACGCTGGTCTGCCTTATCATGCGACAAGAACTGAAGTGTAGAAAGGTTCTTGCTTATTTGCCGATAATCAGACGATGCAGAAAGATTGGTCCGGCCTTTAGGAATGCACTCCCTGCTTCCACTCTATCCTCGATAGTCGTTTTTGTTTTTGTTGCTTTGGCTCCAAGAAGGGGTACAACTAATGCTAAATTTTTTTCACGCAGCGCTGCAATGTAGCCTGCACCTTTTTGCGATTTCTGGAAAGGCGTACCTCGACTCCAAGAATTCTGAAAATTTTTACTTTAATATGGTGAAAAGTTCTATATTGTCTATATTTACTTTGTATTTCAGGATGCCGATGCACGTGGATTTATTGTATATCCACGTGTAAAACCGAACTTTATTGTTTTTTACCAAATATAATGCGACTGCACTCGTTTGCGATTACACTTGGAAAGAATAACGCCACGCGGCAAATAAGCATACATCTAACATAGGTTATTGGCACTCGGGTTATGTTATTAACCTAAGCTGATAATATGTATTTGCAATAATGTTATGGTGCAATGCTGCCCATCGCCCATCAGCTGATCACTTCAATGGCAGTATTGCTCGAGTTCTTGGGTTTCGGTTATTCTTCGTTTTGTATTATTTAACTAATAAAGAAAATTTAGTGCGTGCCGACTGTTGTTTCTTTTTTTCGTTTGTACCAACTTTTCTCCGTACGCAATGTATTTTAAGAGAGGGAATTCTTTCTTATTAGTCGGGAGAGCGAATTTCGGGCCTTTGGCAAGTAAAGTTTCTACGTTAGGCGGGAATGCAGTTTTCGTTTTGTTTACAAACCATTCTCTTTGATTTTTGTTGTCCGCTAAGTCGAGGTTTCGCTTATTTCGTAGCTTGTCGTGTTTCGGAGTCATCTGTAGTCATCAGTTGTACTATGCTTGATTTCGCTGTTTCCATATGTTTGGTTTGTTTTTGTTGTAGTGTGTATATGCCCTAACCAAATACTTTATGTATTGTCTCTGACTCATATTACGCAGCGCGGCTCACTAGTCTCACCAGCTGACCGTTTATGCTTACGCTGCATATCACACGCTCCGTCTGAGCGCATTCCATGAGCAATATATATGCTCACTAATACAGGCATATGCTAGCTACTCACTCTCCTTCTCTTTGTAACTGTTAACCGATAACAGCATAAGTACATATATGTATATATAGGCTAAGCGCAAAACTTTCAAGACAAATAAAGTCATTATGAACATGAAGGCTAAATAGCTTCGACGTGCTACTGTTCTGAATATAATAAAATATCATACAATATTACAAACAACGTTTCTACATGGCGACCGTGAGATGTTCACGAACAAACTGGATAAGGAGAATAAACCCCTGGAGGAAAATAAACCACTGGAGGAAAACGACAATACACTGATTGCGACAAAAAGGCCATCTATAACATCTGCCGTCGTAACTTGGACATCGAGCTGTCCCGTATTCTGAGTGAGTAGAGAGTGAGTGTTATGGTTAATAAACGCGGTGGCGTACAAAATAAAATAAAAAAAAAAGCGCAGCTAAGGTGGCTGCTATACATAAAAACGCCGACACCCGCATGGTCGACAGCTCAGAAGTTACAAACTGAGCTCGACTACTTGCAAAATGTAATTAAGCAGAGAAAGCCTAACACCCTACACACTCAGCGAATATAAAAATTGTAATAAACAAAACAACCACTAATAAAGTTACAACCATTGCCGCAGTCAGCCTGCCGAAAGTGAAGAAAATGTGTCCGCAGGATTGCGAAGGCCCGCTGGAAAGCCCCTTCTGCGAATAAACGTGCAGACACTGCACAGCCAGCACCACCAACCAGTGAATACCTGTGCGAGGACCAGCATCGGTACCGCCAGCGCAACAAGCTGCGCCATCGGGACAAGTGCGAGAGGCACACCGCCCCTTGCGCCAACGAGGGAGAATCAGGGTGCCACATCAGGCGACCCCATCCCCATCCCAGCTGATGCAACAGATGGGCATCTATATATCGATCAATGACAGAGAACAATCACAGAAGACACCAGATGCAGCTATATACATTATGCCATATTCATGGCATAAAATCCTGAATAAGCTTAACAAAAAAATGGTTTTCTGTCAATAAAAAAAAAACCAAAAATTATCTAATTAATACAAGAACATTATTAAAATTTGAAAAAAATATAAAATTTAAAAAGAAATTTCATAAAGAAAATGTAGAAAATATTACAATTTTGTTAATCATAATCACTGTCGTATCTCTTGTATCACTAGCATTGAAGGTGTATGCAATTCATACAAAGAAAATTAAGAAACGCTATAGCAGTAGAGCAGATGGGCTAGATAAGGTCCAAATATATTAAAATAAAATAAACAAACCTGAATATGTCAGATATAGACGCATTCATAAGGCATACATAGAGAGATAAGCCAGATTCCCGTACTCGCACAGTAAATGTACTGCGACTACATAGTCTTCATAAAAGTGTATGATTTCGAATATGAATACATGGACATGTTCAATACTAGTATGAGCCCATTGATAGATTGTTCAAAAAACGAAAAGGGAATCATACTTAGTACGTTGCCATATCTGTCAGTAAAACTAATTACTGAAGAACACCCAATTTTTGAACCGGCAACGATACTAATGGTCCGACTGCATCGGTAAGCATTTTTATAATAATATGGTATGGAGTATATTACTGAAAAATATTAATGACTTCAAAGATCAATTCGACAAGTCACATAAGTGCATTAATAAAGGCATACCTATAAAAGTAGAAACGCTAATATACCATGTACACATTAATAAAACAATATGAAATAGTAATTCACTTAAAAATAAACTTACACAAGTACATGCAACAGTGTCTTTAAGTTATACAATCTCTTAATACAAGATTGAAAAATATTGGTATTAGACAGAATATTGAAATAAATGTTCCAGAAAATCTAAATCTATTCGCTGATTTTAATGAGAACCAGCTTAAAGAATTAGATAAGTCTAAACCAACAATAGACAGTGACACAACGACACAATGGCACAACAAGTAGCCTTGGATAGAGAAAATGTGTAACAAGTTTCATCCTCAATCCCAGAATTTGACGGTAAGAAACTGTCACTAACAGCATTAAGGCTCGTAGAACGAACAAAAGGCGAGCAAAAAGACTAAGCAGTCTAAGTTATCAAATCAAAGATAACCGGCCTATCTTGTACAAGGTACAAAATGAAACTACTATCTCTGTCATAATAACTAAACTAAACGGTAACGTCAAAGGTGATTCAACCGAGGTAATTAAGGCCAGTTTGCTGAACATAAAACAGAAAGACAAAACAGCAGCCCAATATACAGTTGAAATCGATAGCTTGCGTAAGCAACTCGAGACAGCTTATATTGACGACGGGCTAGACTAATGCGGAAAAATTTGCAACAAAAGAATCTATAGTTGCCATGACAAAGAATTGTGATTATGAAAAGCTTCGTATTATACGATGCAATGGGTAAATACATCCATTGCAGCACTGAAATGACTGGAAGTGCCAGTACAGTATTATACCAGCGCGGTAAGCATTATAGAGTCAATAATAGCCGTAATACCCAAAGGGGTAGAGGCGATGGCCAAGGTTATTATAGTCCCAATCATAATCACAACAATAGAGGGTTACAACCGAGGAAGGAACAATTCCAACCGAGGTAACAACCAAATAACAAAAATTGATATTCAAAACCATTAAATAAAACTGTATATATTCGCGTACATCAACCACCATGTTCGGCCAGTAAAAATGTCTGCGAATATTATTCAAGCATTTGGCCATCCCACAATGTGCGGATGTTGATTGATCATGTGCTGCTTTTATAACATTTAATCGCAATTCAGAAGGACAAACAATTTCCAACTCCTTATGTCCACGTCTAAGCTGAGAATTCATTTCGATAGTATATAAAATCATCTATAACTCGGAAATCTGACAGTTCGATCTCATAATTTTATCTTTTAACAGGCAGTATTCATTGGATCGAAACGCCTCGAAAGACAGGTCAATTTCAGGGTATACTTCTAGGTCAACCGCAGCTATTTCGTCTGCTAGCTCAAAGGCACGGGAAAGCGTGTCTGCGACGACATTCTCACTACCTTTGCGATGTTCGATAACAAAATTATATCCTTGCAATTTGAATGACCATCTAGCTAATCTACCACTGAGATCTTTTTGATTCATTAGCCAATTGGAAATGACACTTGATATTTTGTCTGGCCTATCGACTGCGCATTCACGTCTCGCATCAGTCTGAACACTGTCATTCGGTAATCTATTATTTCTCGAAGCATTGTTCGATCGCGGTATATCACGTGGAAAATCATTTTCCCATTCTAATTGGGGTCCTTCACGTTGGTCCTGATACAAGTTTAAATTTATAACTGCGGCGTTTAATTCTTCAGACAAGTACGACGCCATTTCAGCCTTATGGGCTTCTAGGGTCTTAGTGATAAGCAACTGCACACGCTGTTCCGACATACCAAGCGATTCCTTAGAAGGTTGGGTGTTAGGATTTTGTGTTCCCACTTGATCTCGTGAGTTGGTCGGTCCACTAGGTCGACCTCTGTCTTCCTTAGGAGTATTGGGAGCGGTACTTCGAGTAATAGTTCGAGATCGAGGAACGGCCCCTTTGTTAGGTGATCTTTGCGAAGCTAATGCATTTAACTCCCTGTTACCTTCGAATAGTTCTCGACTAAAAGATCGATTACAGGTGCAAAATGTTTCGTTGCTTCTTAACCAATGATTTAGGCAATTTCGATGAAATTTGTGAGCGCATGGATGATTCATTGCAAATAGTGCAAATTACTGCAGGTGTCTCGTTGAGAGCTAATTTTTCCTGACTACGACCCACGGCCGTAATCAGTAAATCAAATATAATTGGTTGAATATTAAATTGAGAAGAGCCAATAAGGATTTTAATTTAAAGATATATACGGTACTAAGTACCAAAAATGCGATAGGGAGCGAAAATCGGAAACCGTTTCGTTGCTAAAAGAAACGATAACGATAGTTCGGTATTAATATAACAATATTATAACATGGGGCTTATCCTTAGGTAAATACATCGCATTGTCTAAGCCTATATTGGATATCTTTCCTCACGGAAAGCAAACAAACTATTTTACTAAATCAGTGTTGAGTTATCTGATCTAAGTTAAAGAGGGTCAAGTCGAAATAATCCAACAAGAAAAAATATCAATTCAACTAGAACAAAAGGAATGTAATCATGCCTTACCACCCTCAATCACCTGGTAGAGAACCGACTCGACATCAGATCTGACACTCCTAAGTGAATCTAAGGTGGCGACAGCAAAATAAGATTTCTAGCGGAACAATATAACTGACCCACTAAATAACTCGCACGACGTTTACTTCCTGGTCTGGCTCCAAAAGAAAACATCAGAATACCAGCAGTTCCTAGCGAAGCTAAATGTCGGCGCGAAAACTAAAATTATTTGGATGGTATATTGTGATAAGGATAGGAAGAAGCGATGGAAGCTAGCATGGATTTAAAGTAGGATTGTCCCCATTGGATCTTGACAAATCATGTCGCGTTAAATATTATGAATAAAAAAATGGTAGACCGAGTTAACGTGTAAGGGAATACCACGATATATAAAAAGCGATTTCGATCTGCAAGAAAAATATATGCTTTAGGGCCTAGGAGCTAAGATGTTTGCTCTCCTTGGTCTTCACCCACCCTACCTGTAGCTGCATCGGTGATTGTCATTGCAAGTACCCTTTATATGCGATGTTATTTACCTAAGGTGCCCAAAAGAAAATTTTAAGATTTCATTTTATACAAAATTGTAATCAAACAAGATTTAAATTCACGAATAACGTTTTGGGCAAAAGCATACAACTAGAAATTAATTAAAATTACCGCTAATCTGAATGAACCACAAAAAACATATATAATAACGAAGGCTGATTGGGAGTACACCCGCTGACTGACCGCGATTCAAATAATATATAATTATTGTTATGTTGACTTATTACCTTTTTATTTATTCGCACAGTACTCACTACTTTAGTGGGATCCAACGATGTCAGCAGACCTGTTGACGACGATGATGTGCTGTAGAATCTTATTTGTATTTGTGTGAGCGTAGACGTTGAAATATATTATTACGTAGGTTAGTCAGCGACATATATACGGTAAATCAGAATCGAAAGACAATTTAAGTGATAGAAAACAAAAAAAAGAGCGATTCATATTTCACGTATACTTATGCCCTTCAAATACACCTACAGCCAGTATGCCGTTTAACAGCTATATTTAATGTTGAAAATCCGTGTAAGGGTGCGCTCTGGCTAACGATTCACCAGACCTGCGCTAAAGAAGGTCCGAGAATCAATGGGTCGAGCACGTGGTCACGCTGGTCTGCCTTATCATGCGACAAGAACTGAAGTGTAGAAAGGTTCTTTGCTTATTTGCCGATAATCAGACGATGCAGAAAGATTGGTCCGGCCTTTAGGAATGCACTCCCTGCTTCCACTCTATCCTCGATAGTCGTTTTTGTTTTTGTTGCTTTGGCTCCAAGAAGGGGTACAACTAATGCTAAATTTTTTTCACGCAGCGCTGCAATGTAGCCTGCACCTTTTTGCGATTTCTGGAAAGGCGTACCTCGACTCCAAGAATTCTGAAAATTTTTACTTTAATATGGTGAAAAGTTCTATATTGTCTATATTTACTTTGTATTTCAGGATGCCGATGCACGTGGATTTATTGTATATCCACGTGTAAAACCGAACTTTATTGTTTTTTACCAAATATAATGCGACTGCACTCGTTTGCGATTACACTTGGAAAGAATAACGCCACGCGGCAAATAAGCATACATCTAACATAGGTTATTGGCACTCGGGTTATGTTATTAACCTAAGCTGATAATATGTATTTGCAATAATGTTATGGTGCAATGCTGCCCATCGCCCATCAGCTGATCACTTCAATGGCAGTATTGCTCGAGTTCTTGGGTTTCGGTTATTCTTCGTTTTGTATTATTTAACTAATAAAGAAAATTTAGTGCGTGCCGACTGTTGTTTCTTTTTTTTCGTTTGTACCAACTTTTCTCCGTACGCAATGTATTTTAAGAGAGGGAATTCTTTCTTATTAGTCGGGAGAGCGAATTTCGGGCCTTTGGCAAGTAAAGTTTCTACGTTAGGCGGGAATGCAGTTTTCGTTTTGTTTACAAACCATTCTCTTTGATTTTTGTTGTCCGCTAAGTCGAGGTTTCGCTTATTTCGTAGCTTGTCGTGTTTCGGAGTCATCTGTAGTCATCAGTTGTACTATGCTTGATTTCGCTGTTTCCGTATGTTTGGTTTGTTTTTGTTGTAGTGTGTATATGCCCTAACCAAATACTTTATGTATTGTCTCTGACTCACCTGACTCATATTACGCAGCGCGGCTCACTAGTCTCACCAGCTGACCGTTTATGCTTACGCTGCATATCACACGCTCCGTCTGAGCGCATTCCATGAGCAATATATATGCTCACTAATACAGGCATATGCTAGCTACTCACTCTCCTTCTCTTTGTAACTGTTAACCGATAACAGCATAAGTACATATATGTATATATAGGCTAAGCGCAAAACTTTCAAGACAAATAAAGTCATTATGAACATGAAGGCTAAATAGCTTCGACGTGCTACTGTTCTGAATATAATAAAATATCATACAATATTACAAACAACGTTTCTACATGGCGACCGTGAGATGTTCACGAACAAACTGGATAAGGAGAATAAACCCCTGGAGGAAAATAAACCACTGGAGGAAAACGACAATACACTGATTGCGACAAAAAGGCCATCTATAACATCTGCCGTCGTAACTTGGACATCGAGCTGTCCCGTATTCTGAGTGAGTAGAGAGTGAGTGTTATGGTTAATAAACGCGGTGGCGTACAAAATAAAATAAAAAAAAAAGCGCAGCTAAGGTGGCTGCTATACATAAAAACGCCGACACCCGCATGGTCGACAGCTCAGAAGTTACAAACTGAGCTCGACTACTTGCAAAATGTAATTAAGCAGAGAAAGCCTAACACCCTACACACTCAGCGAATATAAAAATTGTAATAAACAAAACAACCACTAATAAAGTTACAACCATTGCCGCAGTCAGCCTGCCGAAAGTGAAGAATATGTGTCCGCAGGATTGCGAAGGCCCGCTGGAAAGCCCCTTCTGCGAATAAACGTGCAGACACTGCACAGCCAGCACCACCAACCAGTGAATACCTGTGCGAGGACCAGCATCGGTACCGCCAGCGCAACAAGCTGCGCCATCGGGACAAGTGCGAGAGGCACACCGCCCCTTGCGCCAACGAGGGAGAATCAGGGTGCCACATCAGGCGACCCCATCCCCATCCCAGCTGATGCAACAGATGGGCATCTATATATCGATCAATGACAGAGAACAATCACAGAAGACACCAGATGCAGCTATATACATTATGCCATATTCATGGCATAAAATCCTGAATAAGCTTAACAAAAAAATGGTTTTCTGTCAATAAAAAAAAACCAAAAATTATCTAATTAATACAAGAACATTATTAAAATTTGAAAAAAATATAAAATTTAAAAAGAAATTTCATAAAGAAAATGTAGAAAATATTACAATTTTGTTAATCATAATCACTGTCGTATCTCTTGTATCACTAGCATTGAAGGTGTATGCAATTCATACAAAGAAAATTAAGAAACGCTATAGCAGTAGAGCAGATGGGCTAGATAAGGTCCAAATATATTAAAATAAAATAAACAAACCTGAATATGTCAGATATAGACGCATTCATAAGGCATACATAGAGAGATAAGCCAGATTCCCGTACTCGCACAGTAAATGTACTGCGACTACATAGTCTTCATAAAAGTGTATGATTTCGAATATGAATACATGGACATGTTCAATACTAGTATGAAAAAGGGAATCATACTTAGTACGTTGCCATATCTGTCAGTAAAACTAATTACTGAAGAACACCCAATTTTTGAACCGGCAACGATACTAATGGTCCGACTGCATCGGTAAGCATTTTTATAATAATATGGTATGGAGTATATTACTGAAAAATATTAATGACTTCAAAGATCAATTCGACAAGTCACATAAGTGCATTAATAAAGGCATACCCCTAATAAAGGCATACCTATAAAAGTAGAAACGCTAATATACCATGTACACATTAATAAAACAATATAAAATAGTAATTCACTTAAAAATAAACTTACACAAGAACATGCAACAGTGTCTTTAAGTTATACAATCTCTTAATACAAGATTGAAAAATATAGGTTTTAGACAGAATATTGAAATAAATGTTCCAGAAAATCTAAATCTATTCGCTGATTTTAATGAGAACCAGCTTAAAGAATTAGATAAGTCTAAACCAACAATAGACAGTGACACAACGACACAATGGCACAACAAGTAGCCTTGGATAGAGAAAATGTGTAACAAGTTTCATCCTCAATCCCAAAATTTGACGGTAAGAAACTGTCATTAACAACATTAAGGCTCGTAGAACGAACAGAATCGAACAGCGAGCAAGAAGACTTAGCAGTCTAAGTTATCAAATCAAAGATAACCGGCCTATCTTGTACAAGGTACAAAATGAAACTACTATCTCTGTCATAATAACTAAACTAAACGGTAACGTCAAAGGTGATTCAACCGAGGTAATTAAGGCCAGTTTGCTGAACATAAAACATAAAGACAAAACAGCAGCCCAATATACAGTTGAAATCGATAGCTTGCGTAAGCAACTCGAGACAGCTTATATTGACGACGGGCTAGACTAATGCGGAAAAATTTGCAACAAAAGAATCTATAGTTGCCATGACAAAGAATTGTGATTATGAAAAGCTTCGTATTATACGATGCAATGGGTAAATACATCCATTGCAGCACTGAAATGACTGGAAGTGCCAGTACAGTATTATTCCAGCGCGGTAAGCATTATAGAGTCAATAATAGCCGTAATACCCAAAGGGGTAGAGGCGATGGCCAAGGTTATTATAGTCCCAATCATAATCACAACAATAGAGGGTTACAACCGAGGAAGGAACAATTCCAACCGAGGTAACAACCAAATAACAAAAATTGATATTCAAAACCATTAAATAAAACTGTACACAAAGAAAATGTCGATACATTCGAACAGTAAATGTTTTTTAAATTGTTTAAATAATTCCTTAATTTTATTTAATGTATATCAATGTTAATTGTTTTTGTGTTAGTGCCCTGAAGGCGGTTGCCCAAGTGCAGCTGAAATGTATTGGTTATATTAAAACAAAATACCGTTTACATTTTGTCCTGAATAAAATAGCCGTGGACCTCAAGCCAGCCAAGCAAATAATTATAAAATGGAAAGTTCGCCAAAAACTAACATAATATATATTTACATACAATAAACGCCGGAGATTGTGGAACACCTTTTCGGATAAAAGGTGGAAACGAAATTATTTCTCCCTTTTGTTTTGGTTTTATAGACAGGAAAGTGCATGAGTAATTCACAAAAACTGCTTTTAGTCGTGTTATCGGATAATATAAATATATAAATATACAGACAAATTTCAAATCACTTTTCTTGTAGGAAAAAAAGCATGGCGTAAAAATGTAGCGGATATTAAGGAATAAACATTTACCGTATTGGTTTTGAGACGTGTTTCACATTTTTGGCTATCGAAACTTTCTCGGTGGAAAGGGCGAGTCAAAGATTTTTGGTTTTGTCCGATTTATTTCAAACTTATTTTCAAAGCTCTACATAAGAAGTTAATGAATACAAGTTTCAGCCATTTGGGAAATTTCGCCCGCAACAGTGGTAAATTGGCGGAAAACGGTGGTATGAAATTCAAAATCTGTTTCGAAGATCTATTTGAGAATTTATTTGATACGTTCTTGGGTGGTAAATGCGGGACAAAGGTTTATTAAACGAAAGTTTATTCTTCAGCATCAAGATTCTCACCGCAAGACTAAAAACCGTTGATTCCAACACTTGGTTTTTTATTGGAGAAAACATATTCTTAAATAGAAGTGGACACCCAATAAATTTTCAACGGACGCGTACTAGCTGGAAAGGTAGTATTTTGAAATTTTTAGCACTAAACGTTCCACGGGCAAGGCCGGTCAAAACCCGCTAGTAATTTCTATAAGATCACCTGGCTTCCTACATTTCTCTTATTGAATACAGGGTTGAATATTGTTAAACATATGTATATAATAAAATGGAAGTGGTTCAGTATTGTTCAAAAAGAAGCCACGGAATGGATGAAACGTGGAGTATGTGATCGTATTGGCGAGCATGGATAATTTTACGTTTTAAAGAATTTATAGCTAAGGAGAGAAATGGGAAACAATAAGAGCTGGTATAGAACTAGAGAAAGTAGTAGTATATGGGTAAGAATTATTATTAGGAAAGACTGAAGAGTAGGTTGATTGGAAAAAATTAGCAAAGAGGTTAGCAGAATCAGAGTCATTGCTAGCTTTTCCATCTCGAGAGAAAAAGATGTCAAACTTGAAGATTTACGCTTCAAGTTTACAAAATTTTAAAACTGTTTCGGATTTTGGGCAAATTGCCTTTTGCAACGAGTTAGATAATTCTCATAGCACTAAGAATTTAGAAGAAAGAAGTTCGACTTGGCTATGGAAAATTTAGCCAAGTCAATATACGATATATAACGAGCGCCTACGATCTGCAAGAAGAAAATATCCTACAGAGCCGAGGAACTAAGATGTTGGCGCTCCTCGGTCTTCACCCACCCTACCTGTAGCTGCATCGGCAATTGTCATTGCAACTACCCTTGATATGCGATGTTATTAACTTAAGGTGCCCAAAGAAAGTTAAAAGTGCACTCTTATAGTCGAGCGCCCGAGAGCGCATGAAGTCATAATTACTCTTTTTTTCAGGGACATCGACTGCGAGCATGGATGTTGATGCATGTGGTGTATTTAGCCCACGTGTAAAACTGAACTTTTATAATTGGTACTCCAATTTAATGCGACTGCACTCGTTGGCGATAAGAAATGGAAAGAAAGACGCCACGCCGACATTGAAAACAGGAAAGAAGCACACCCAAGACCCGATATTTTCATTCGCAGATGTTATTGTTAACATAGGTCATGGTCACTCTGGTTATGTTATTAACCTAAGCTGATCTCTATATTTGAAAAAGCTGTTATGGTGCAATGCTGCCCAGCGGAATTAATTGCGATCAGCTGTTCATGCTAATGGCATTGATTATTTGAATTTGCAAAAATAAAATTTATCACCCCACCATAACGCAGGTTTAATCGAAAGGATTGACTAATACTGAGATAAAAGCTGAAAAAGGGGTGATTACTTACATTCCCAAATGTCTTTAGCATGGTAATGACCAAGTTCTTTTCCCCTGAGATCTTCTAACAGATATATACAATTGCCAATCTTTCGTTTGATACGTGCTTTAGTTCCAACTGGTGCAAGTTTTGCGTTGAAGTGCTTAGCCGAATTGCTTAAAACGAAGTTTCGTTTTATTACAAGTTGACCGACTTCAAAAGAACACGGGCGCGTGCGTAAGTTATATGTCCGCGAGTTATTTTGATATGCTTTTTATGATTTTAGAACGTATAACGGGAAATTCGTCTACTCGATCGAGTTTTATTTGCCCTTCAGTTAGCATATTCAAGCTTTTGAGAAGCTTGTAATCATTGCCATGCCTAATCATATTTTGCCCAAACACAACGAAATATGGAGAAGATCCAATAGACTGATGTATTGTGTTCCGCAATATACTTTTTATACTATTAATGTATACTTGACGTTGGTCGGACCGAATATATGTTCGCAGCATTAACCGAACGATTAACTCTTTCCACCGCATTTGCCTGTGGCGAGTATACAACGGTTCACATATTCTGTATGCCGTACTTAGACAAAAGAGAGGAGAATTCCTGGCCTTTAAAATGAGTGCCATTGTCACTCACTATTACCTCGGGTACTCCAAAACAGTCAAAAATTTCTTCTTTTTATGGGCTTGAGAAATGTAAACTTTGAGTAGTGATCAAGGATGACGAATATTCCAATGTTTTGTTTTTTTTGACGGTGGGAATAGACCAACAAAGTCAACATATAGCCTTTGGAAGGGTCTTTCGCTGATTACTTGGTTTCCTATAGTTGGCTTGAAGCATCGGTTGGGAACGTTCGACTTTTGGCAGAGCTCGCAATGGCGTATATACTTGCGTACATCAACCACCATGTTCGGCCAGTAAAAATGTCTGCGAATATTATCTAAGCATTTGGCCATCCCACAATGTGCGGATGTTGATTGATCATATGCTGCTTTTATAACATTTAATCGCAATTCAGAAGGCACAAACAATTTCCAACTCCTTATGTCCACGTCTAAGCTACTTTTTGAGAATTCCTTTCGATAGTATATAAAATCATCTATAACTCAGAAATCTACTAATGTATACATCCCATTGGCTTTGGTCTGACCGAATATATGCTCGTAACGCAGCATTAATCGAACGATTAACCCTTTCAACCGCGTTTGCTTGTGGCGAGTATACACCGGTACACATATGCTGTATGCCGTACTTCGACAAGAGTGAGAAGAATTCTAGGCTTTTAAATTGAATGCCGTTGTCACTCACTATGATCTCGGGTACTCCAAAACAGTCAAAAATATCTTCTTTCAGTATATCTACCACTAATTTTGCATTGAGCCTTTTTATGGGCTTAAGAAATGTAAACTTTAAGTAGTGATCAAGAATGACGAACATACCAATGTTTCGTTTTTTTGATGGTGGGTACGGACCAATGAAGTCGACGTATAGCCTTTGGAAAGGCCTTTCGCTGACTACTTGATTTCCCATGGGTGGCTTGAGGCATCGATTAGGAACTTTTGAAGTTTGGCAGAGCTCGCAATGACGTATGCACTCGCATCGAACACCATATTCGGCCAGTAAAAATGTCTTCGAATACATTCTAAACATTTGGCCATTCCACAATGAGCGGATGTTGGTTGATCATGTGCTGCTTTTATAACATTCAAATTATAATCAATAGTTCCAACGTCACAAATAATTTCCAACTCCTCATATCCTCGTCTAAGCTACTAGCTGAGAATTTATTTCGATAATATATATAACCATCCACAACTCGGAAATCTGGCAATTTAGAACGAATAATATTGTCTTTTAACCGACAGTATTCGACTGAAACGCTTCCGAAGTCAGGTCGATTTCAGGGTATACTTCAAGATCTACCGCAGCTACTTCGCCTGCTGGCTCAAAGGCACGGGAAAGCGTGTCTGCGACCACGTTCTCTCTACCCTTGCGATGCTCGATAGCAAAACTATATCCATATATATATTGCAATTTGAATGACCATCTAGCTAGTCTACCACTTAGATCTCGTTGGTTCATTAACCAACGTAAACTTGCATGATCAGTTACGACTTTAAAATCGTGTCCTTCGATGACCATGCGAAATTTGTGTACAGCCAATACCACAGCAAGACATTCGAGTTCCGTAACGGAATAATTGCGCTGCGCTTTATTTAGTTTTTTTGACATGTACGCGATGGGTCGCTCGATTCCTGACTCATCACATTGGGCTAATACCCCGCCTACACCATGCATGGAAGCGTCGCATTGGACTATAAACGGCTTTTCATAGTTTGCGTTTATCAAAAACGGTGCTGAGGATAATTTCCTTTTGATTTCTTCAAATGAAAGTTGAGCTTCATCATTCCAACAAAATGACGTGCCCTTTAGCAATTCTGTAAGGTGGAAGATAATCGACGAGTACTGAGGGATAAACCGTTGATACCAACCGATCATTCCTAGGAATCGTCTCAGCTGTCTTTTTGTTGACCTTCACCTACGATATAACCAAAATATTCGACTTTTGTTAGACAAAAATTACTTTTACGGATATTAATTGTCAATCCTGCCTTACGCAATCGCACGGCAATTTCAGGCAAATGAACTAAATGTTCATCAAAACTTTGCGATAATACAAGTAAATCGTCCAGGTAAACCATAACATGGCCTTTCATGTCGTAGGGAATAACTTGGTCCATCAGTCGGCTCATTGCCTGCGGCGCATTACACAATCCGAATAAACTGATATAACGGCCTGTTCGGAATGGTGAATGCTGTTTTTGCCCGCGATGATTCATCCAAGCATATTTGCCAAAAGGCATCTTTTAAATCGATTTTCGACACACAATATACAGGGGGAAGTCTACTTATCAAACCATCTAAATGTGGTATAGGATATGCATCCTTACTGGTCACTTCATTTACCTTGCGGCAGTCTAAGCAAAATCGGACTTTTCCCGGCTTGACAATCAGTATAGCAGGAGATGACCATGCAGAATTTGGAGCTTTTTCAATGACGCCAAGTTCGATCATCCGATCCACTTCTTCGCACAGTGTACATAAAAATTACAGAAAACCTCATACTCATAAGGAAGAAGTAACTAAACAAGTAGAAAAACTCATTCAAGATATAATAGTGGAACCTTTCGAATCAGAATATAACAGTCCAATACTCCTTGTACCAAAAGAGGGCTTTTAGAATCCGATACCAAGAGATGGCGATTTGCTATAGACTATCGTCAAATTAACAAAAAACGCTTGTTCGATATTCTTGAACAACTAGGCAGAGCAAAATATTTCTCATGTTTAGATTTAATGTCCGGTTTCCACCAAATAGAATTAGAAGAAAATTCTAGAAACATAATCAAATTGATTTCTCTCGCAACTTTTGCTTATTCTTTTAACGCTGGTAGTAATTATGTCGTGCTGTAAGAAACCTTGCTGGCTGTGTGAGAATATAATGCATGCTAAATGTGCAGGTCTCACTGGGCGTGATTGCGACAAGATCGCTGGAATTGCCAAGAAGGGCTGCGCGGCTTGCGTTGGTCGTGCCCAGAATGCATCGACAAGCAAATTGATTTCTCCAGAATGTATAAATCTGTGAGAAATCAATTCTTAAAACTAAATAACGTGGCTAAGCAGCTCTCGAGTAGTTTTGATTCGAGTTGTGAGTTGCTTAGCAAACATAAATTCGAGCCTCCAACCAATCGCCGGTTGGAGCCTCAATTTTTGCAGTTGCCCTCTCCGCCTGTCCAGACACCTTTGCCTCTGTTGTCCCTGAGCTAATCTGACATTAATATTGTTATTGTTGGTATTTTTACTCCTGTTGTGGTTATTATAATTGTTTCTATTCGTGTTACCAAGACCTCTATTATTATTGCTGTTATTTTGATTATTATTATAGTTGCTCCTGTTATTATAACGGGCATTTCCTCTACCACGATATTTACCTCTGTAGGAATTACCTCTTTTGGAATACAATACAGTATTCAGTATATCACGGTTAGGTGCTCTAGAGAATCGCCAGACATTGACGCAGCGGCAATGGGTTCTAGGTTCTGTTTGGAAATTTTCTCAAATGGTGAATCGGTCATGTAATGGGTCGCTACAAAGGCTTGGTTCTTTTCCGAATGGTCATATAGTACGGGTGGATGCTCGCCGGGGCAGGTTTGCTCAATTGCCAACCTTCGCCAGCCGATATATCGATACAGTGAACGCGATATTTGTTGAACTATACGGATGGAGGTAGCAACGAAGCAGGAACAGTGGAAAGGGACGATGCTGATTCAACTGTTTTCGTTACAATACATAAAGCTAACTTAACAATTAAGAATCATTTAAAGAATCAATCGAAAAAATGACAACAATGAAATCAAACGTGTTGTCTTCTAAACTACTAAACGTGGTCCTCCATGAGATCAACCCACTATTCCAATACTCCATATACTCCATATCACTGGGCGTGATTGCGACAAGATCGCTGCAATTGCCAAGAAGGGCTGCGGCGGCTTGCGTTGGTCGTGCCCAGAATGCATCGACAAGCCAATTGATTTCTCCAGAATGTATAATTCAGTGAGAAATCAATTCTTAAAACTAAATAACGTGGCTAAGCAGCTCTCGAGTAGTTTTGATTCGAGTTGTGAATTGCTTAGTATATATAAATTCGAGTCTCCACCCAATCGAAGGTTAGAGCCTCAATATTTTCATTTGCCCTCTCCGCCCGTCCAAACACCTACGCCCCCTTTTCCCTGCCTAGCACATTTGGATTTATCTCCAATGTTGTAATTATCGCCTTCGCCGAGCGATTGTCCAAATATTACCCCTATTGTATCCCCTGGAGTAGTCCCTGAAGACCCTGTATTTGAACCTGCCCAGTCAGCCAAACTGCTTCAGCCCCGTCAGCTCCTGGCTGCAAAGGTAGACCTGGGCGCAATCTAGCCCAGATTGTAAAAAGCAATCTCGGTGCCTCTTAGGCCCGACCAACTCAATTTTTACCTTTAGCCCCATCAGCTCGTACTTTAACTGTTGTTGCCCTCCGTAGGCAAGTTTTTGTGTCACGACTTTCATCTGACACCACTTGTGAGTCATTGGCAACCCATATTGCTAGCAAATCTTCTGCTAGCGTGTCAATTACTTAATTTAATTTCTCCACCCGTCGTCATATAGCTTCATTCAAAATTAACGTATCACATGTTTTGTTCCCAATCATTTGTAATCCTAAATTTTGGCCTCCTCATGATTGTTCACGAGTCAAAGCAAAAAAAATCGAAATCCTGACACCCTTCCGGTGCCCTCGATACAAGGTACTGTTACTGCCCCAAAAAACTAAATTCGTCTTCCGACCTAGCTTCCATTCATTATCAGAATGTCAGAGGTCTCATTTCTAAGCATAAAAATCTTTTTATGGCAAGCACTTCTTTCGATTCGCGTATTCAGAAACATTTTATTTTGCATAGAAATGATCGGCTGACTCGGCTTAACATCCGTTAAAACCACTCTCCAGTCAGAAATTTTCTGTTCTAGTACGCTTACTGACACTGAAGTTGTCTCAGTTAAGATGTCTTTTCCTACACGGAATATCTATAACATGCTCCTATGTTCCTCCTTCTTCTGATATTCAAGCTTATATGTAACATATTTCTTGTATTAAAGAAGTTTCTTCACACGTGCGTGATAATGACCTATTTATTGTGTTGGGTGATTTTAATTTGCCGAACGTCTCTTAGTCATTATTCACTGCCGAAAATTATCTAGTGTCCTCAGCACAGCATGGCTTTATAGATTGTGTGCTTGATCCTTTGTTGTTTCATATATATATCATCCTTCTATAGAGGTTGCAATGTTCAATTGTAATCCTCTCATTTCGTATTCATCAGCCAATAAGCCCAGCCGTTGCTTTCGCAAAGGAAATTATTTATTGCTGGATCAACTTATTTATTTATGGAAATGAATTTCAGGGTGAAACGTCACCCACCTAATTTTTGACAACCATTTCCACCAAGGAGGCATGCATTTTCCAAAAAGTGCGAAACACCCCTCAAATGAATTTGAACAAAGATCTTTGAAAATAAGTTTGAGGCTGATCGGGTGGTAAACAAAAAAGTTACATACAAACGTTTTTCGCGATTTTTCCACACTTGCGGGTGGAATTTCCCGAAACCCCATCTTAACGTGCACCTACATCACATAAGGTAGCTACAGTGAAAATTTCAGCTTCCTAGTTCTTACGGTTTGGGCTGTGCGTTGATCACCAATCAGTCAGTCAGTCAGTCAGTCAGTCAGTCAGGACAAACAGTTATATATATATACAATATACGAAAAATTGTGGAAAAAAAGTATGGCGGAAATATATGGCGGATGTTGCCGAATGTATATATGTATATATATATATATATATATATATATATATATATATATATATATATATGGAAAGAAAGTGTATAATTACTTATCTTGTGTCAAAAACTTGTGTAGGGGCGAATTTAAAACTCCGGTGATATAAAACTCCGGTTCGAAGGACCAATTTTATATGGATGGAATTGATCCAATTTGGATGAAGTGGTCTATTTTTTTTTTATATATAAAAAAGACCAAGGACAATCAGAAACAAAAAGGAAAATATGAAGGATATTTTTGCTTATCAATTAATCAAATGAGATTTTTTCGGAAAATTTCATTCACAAATATATAATAAAAATTATATGAATAAAAAAAGGAAAGGAAAAAAAAAAAACTTGAATAAATTTTTGTTCGATTACAAATAATTTGTCACGACCCAAGTGTAACGAGTACCTTGCAATGGGTACCTTGTCACCCAATGTTGGACTTCAATTTGTTTATAGTTTTCGAGTTTATTTTGTTTATTGTTTTATTAAAAAAAAAACGAATTAAACCAATGCGGCAAATTTAACCGCAAGTAATGCCCGTAACCGTTGTGTGTTGTTGCTTCGACTCAGTTTATAGGACACAACATATAGTGAGCGGGGGGCACTGTGCAGTTTTAATACGTGTTTTTTTTCTTGATGTTTTTTTTATATTTTTAATATTTTTTTTTATTTGGATTTGTTTTTTTTTTTTTTAAACGACAAAACGAGTGTCTTCCTAATTATTCAATACATACATTATGAAAATTAAATGCTAAAAGCTTAATTAGAATACACAATTTTCGAATAGCATCACTGACCGATAAAAGTGTTTTATTTGCCAGTCCGGCCAGCTGTGTGCCCCTTTATCAGCTAATTTTGTCAGTAACACTATTAGAGCCTACAGCTAAACAGAAGGGTGTTAGTAGAGAAAATAGTGCTCTTCAGTAAAATTAAAAATAATATTAATTTACTATATTATTATTTTGAAAATACAATAAATAGGAAATAAGTAAGAAGTTGTTAACAAAGTAATGAAATGTATGCTAAGTAGATAGGATAAAGATATAGTAATGGGAAATCACCGACCCGGTGGGGGAAAATTTATGGCCTGTTCGTCAAACTATGCCCCGGGCCAAAGCTGGGAATGGTCAGTGAGTTCCCGAAGGTATCCTGAAAGCAACGATTTTATTAGGTGTACAGAAGTTCGGTAGAGCAAACGTGATGCAAACTATTGTAATTTTTACATAACACGCGAAAAGGATTGTGCATAACGTAGTCTGTTGTGCATGTAGATATGAATAAGCGGCGATAATTCCTGGTTGGTCTAGCCGAAACAGAGAATTGAAGACGCCCTAACAGAAAAGGAGAATCGATATCGCCAACAACCAACTTATGTAGAAAGACAACACCGAGAATTGTCCTAGCAAAAATTGCTTCGGAACAGATTCAATACGATCCTGGTCATTGTGATACTGCGGAGACCAGATGCAAGAGCAGTATTAAACGATATAAAAGGATCGTTAAATTCTTAAGACCATTAACGATGGTATCTATATGAAGATTGAAGCTAACTTTACCCCAAAGGTAACTGTGTTGAGTTCGAAGTCGCAAAGTTCTTCGTTCTCATTGCGAAAAAGTATTCGCTGGTAGGGCGTATGTCTTGGATCGACCAGGATTTGCCGATACATCTAAGTTATATCGGCATTGCAAACATAGCGGTAGAATCGCCACTTTAATATTTGTATCATATTGTCAGATCGGATTGGAGTACAGGTCCTGTGTGTAGGATGTTGTTTAAGCTTTTGCCATTGGAAGACGGGCTGGAGGCAGCAGCCTGCTGGAATAGGATGGCAATCGAAGATTAGGGTCCCAATTTAAACCTCGTAAGGCAAAAAGCAGAAATTGCTTCTGAACAGATTCAATACGATTCTGGCTATTGTTATACTGCGGAGACCAGATGCAAGAGCAGTATTCAAGGATAGGGCGAACAAGAGAGATGTACAGAAGTTTCGTTATAAAAGGATCGTTAAACTCTTTAGACCATCGTTTAATGAATCCAAGTACACCTTTTGCCTCATTAACGATGGTATCTATGTGAAGATTGAAACAGAGTTTAGAATCAAAAAGAACGCCTAGATCCTTAACTGTTAGTATACGTTGCAAATAGAGTATTGCCAATTGTATAACTAACAAGATAAGGTGTACTACGATTACAGGTCATAAACATACACTTTGAACAATTAAGATGCAATTGATTGCGTGAATGTGCCAGAGAGTATCCACCCAAACTTGGAATTTTGAGCCATAGGCAGTCCGTCTTGGCTCGGGAGGATACCCGGTAAGATAACGTCTGGGTAGACGTCGGCGCCGAGTACCAATGGTACTGGAGATGGGCGGAACCAGTTGTTGTCCGCCAAAACAACGTTGCTGAACGAATCCTTCATGTCCGCTCTGATTGTTCTGGCTGGAGTTATGCAGTTGAGCCGGGGGTCAGTCTTCAAGATTACCTCTCGAGACGTCTCAGTTGTCTTGGAGCGTATCACGGCTGTGGACGCTCCTTCTGCGCCAATGCAAGTAACGGAAAGGCCATAGGCCCATGCCAAGGTTGCATTGATGCGGCTTACTGGACAACACGGATCGATTAAGTCCCGAGTCTCGAGGGTCTTCTTCCCGGTGTCGAGCAGCACTATGGCGGTGGGCAGTATACTGACCCCCTTGTGCTGGAGAAGGGACGTAAGCGACGTCCGCATAGTAGCATGAATGTGGCTTGGGTTGTGATGTGCCGCTGGAGGGCGAGGAGCCAGAAGCTCTTCTTGTGGGCCTGTTGTCTGACCGAGAGGGTCGAGCGCTACGGGGATCACGCATGTGGAGTAAGGTGTGGTGGTCCTTTTTGCAAATTTTGCACTTGGCTCCACTGCGGCATGATTCCCCTGAATGCTGATGAGCCAGGCAGTTGGAGCAATATTTGTTAATTAAAACGGCTCGGAGACGCTTCTCGGGCGTGAGCTTCAAGAAGCGCTGGCACTTGCGTAGCGCATGGATGCCTCTACACACCCGGCATCTAAAAGAGTCCGTTCCTTGGCGTTGAGTGGTGCCATGCTGGTTCTCAACAGAGGAGTGAACTGGAGAATAAGATGTAGGAGAGGTGTTATTATGTGATGGTTCTGTTTTGAAAGAGGGATTAGTTGCTTTTAAGGATTAGTCGACTTGGAGGTCCCTTGTAGGGAACCAACCTCTTAAACTTAAACTGCTCTAAATGTAAGGTAATGACTTTCTATAGAAGCCCCCCTCAATTGGTTTCTTACATCCTTGATAGCTTAACGCTTGAACGCTTGCTAACAGTTTTTTTTAATCAAGTTGTTTTAAAGATTACCTCTCGAGACATCTGAGTTGTCTTGGAGCGTAGCACGGCTGTGCACGCTCCTTCTGCGCCAATGCGAGTGACGGAAAGGCCATAGGCCCTTGCCACGGTTGCATTAATATGGCAACTGGACAACACGGATCGATTAAGGCCGAGTCTCGAGGGTCTTCTTCCCGGTGTCGAGAAGCACTATGGCGGTGGGCAGGATGCTGATCCCCTTGTGCTGGAGAAGGGACGTAAGCGACGTCCGTATAATAGAAGATCTTGGGCTTGGGGGTGATTTGCTGCTGGAGGGCGAGGAGCCAGAAGCTCTTCTTGTGGGCCTGTTGGCTGACCGAGAGGGTCGGGCGCCACAAGGATTGCGCATGTGGAAAAGTGTGTATTGATCTTTTTTGCAAATTTTGCACTTGGCTCCACTGCGGCATGACTGCCCTGAGTGCTGATGGGCAAGGAAAGTGCGGTAGTATTTATTGATTAATAATGTTCGGAGACGCTTCTCGGGCGTAAGCTTCATGAAGCTTTGGCACTTTCGTAGCGCATGGATGCCTCTGCACACCCGGCATCTAAAAAAGTCCGTTCCTTGGCGTCGATTGGGTGCTGAAAGTGTTATTATTGAATGAAAAAATTAGTTTTTTTGACTGACGTTTTTTTCCTTTTATGGTGCTTTCGGGCTTCAAAACAGCAGGATGCGGCATATCAAAATTATTGGGGTTGCTGTTTGGAGAAACTTGCGGCATATGACCCAAGTCGAAGTACTCGTGAATCATGGAGTCGATGCTTCTTTAGAAACTGATCTAATGCGATAGACCTTGAATGTCTTAAGTCTATGTGATTAGGTTCCCGGAAGTATTTGCGCTTGGCTTTAGATCTTCTATCGCTTCTAGAGTGCGATAGTGTTCTAAGAGAAATGCGTTCATCTCAAACCAAGATGAGATGTCGTTTTTTCTCGAGATGGACTGTTCCCATAAGGAGAGTGTTAATTTGGGTAACTTGGAGGAGCATAGGAACACGAGGATACAGTCCCTGTTTTCTATGTTAATCTCGGATAACTCCAGAGCTGTTAAGCAAAATTGAATGGTGCACTGAGGTTTCTTTATTGCCGTTCCAGACTCTTGAGAGATTGGCTGCAGGTTGAAAAGAACCTTGAGCTGGCTATTGACTAACAGTCTTCGTTTCTCATAACGCTCTGTCAGATTGGCCCAGGCTGATCGGAAGCCATCGTTTGTCAAAGGTGACTTCGGCACAATCAAAAGGTGGGCCAACGTATGTAATCTCCGCTAAAGACTTCTGTGTCGCAAGGAGGTAAGCGACAGCCGGTGGGAACATATGTCGGAGTGGCGGACTGGGTGGACGGTCTATTTTGGACGTTAGCAGTATCGATCTGCTCGCTAAGTTTAGCGACGCATTTCTCCGAGTAGTAGTAGTCAGTCTTGGACTGCATGACTGCGATGGTTTCCATTGAACCAGCTTCTGAGATTACCGCTGAGCCGACCTTGTATTCTTTTTCAACCTTGTCTTACAAAGCTCGCACTTGGTCCCGGTGGACCTGGCACGTATAAAGAGACAGGTCAGCGCCTCCAGGTGTTTATTTTTGCCTCGAACTGACTAACTTGTTCAAGTCTGCGTTTGTCATATTTTGGGCTGTTTTGGTGTTAGCTCGCGTGGAAATCGAACTAGTTCTTGTGCTGACAGTTGCCTTAGCGCGTCCGACTGCAGTGGTCAGGGATGCTTCGCTTTTGGCTTTGGACGGTGGGAGACTGATTTTTATCAGTGGACTTGGCCTCGAATTAAGAGGTGCCTTGGCAATTCCCCTTGGCGTGCACGCGGATGATTCGCTTTTTAGTCCGGGCCGATATTCCCCTTTGTACTTTAAGGGCTGCTGTTGGAGAAGGAGAAGCTCTGGAGGTGCTTGCGGACGGAACTTCCAATTTGTTTTTTGTTTCCTCCCCTTTGCTAGTTGGCATACTAGACGGAAGCGATTGTGTAAAAAAAAAAAACGGGGTTGCTTGCTCCTATTAGTAGAGGACAAATAAGTAATCGATTTTAATTCGATATTATAAATTTCAATAAAATAATTATTTAAAAAAACAACAGAAATACTAATAAAAAATTTCGGGGATCGTTTTAGATAATTCTATTATTATAATACTTATTCATGTAATAGGTCGCTACAAAGGCTTGATACAGTGAACGCGATATTTGTTGAACTATTCGGATGGAGGTAGCAACGAAGCAGGAACAGTGGAAAGGGACGATGCTGATTCAACTGTTTTCGTTACAATACATAAAGCTAACTTAACACTTAAGAATCATTTAAAGAATCAATGTGTAGTTTTAATACGTGTTTTTTTTCTTGATGTTTTTTTTATATTTTTAATATTTTTTTTTATTTGGATTTGTTTTTTTTTTTTTTAAACGACAAAACGAGTGTCTTCCTAATTATTCAATACATACATTATGAAAATTAAATGCTAAAAGCTTAATTAGAATACACAATTTTCGAATAGCATCACTGACCGATAAAAGTGTTTTATTTGCCAGTCCGGCCAGCTGTGTGCCCCTTTATCAGCTAATTTTGTCAGTAACACTATTAGAGCCTACAGCTAAACAGAAGGGTGTTAGTAGAGAAAATAGTGCTCTTCAGTAAAATTAAAAATAATATTAATTTACTATATTATTATTTTGAAAATACAATAAATAGGAAATAAGTAAGAAGTTGTTAACAAAGTAATGAAATGTATGATAAGTAGATAGGATAAAGATATAGTAATGGGAAATCACCGACCCGGTGGGGGAAAATTTATGGCCTGTTCGTCAAACTATGCCCCGGCCCAAAGCTGGGAATGGTCAGTGAGTTCCCGAAGGTATCCTGAAAGCAACGATTTTATTAGGTGTACAGAAGTTCGGTAGAGCAAACGTGATGCAAACTATTGTAATTTTTACATAACACGCGAAAAGGATTGTGCATAACGTAGTCTGTTGTGCATGTAGATATGAATAAGCGGCGATAATTCCTGGTTGGTCTAGCCGAAACAGAGAATTGAAGACGCCCTAACAGAAAAGGAGAATCGATATCGCCAACAACCAACTTATGTAGAAAGACAACACCGAGAATTGTCCTACGGTTGGTTAACGACGGAAGATTAAGAAGAAGCAGCCTGTTGGAAAAGGATGGCAACCGAAGATTAGGGTCCCAATTTAAACCTCGTAAGGCAAAAAGCAGAAATTGCTTCTGAACAGATTCAATACGATCCTGGCTATTGTTATACTGCGGAGACCAGATGCAAGAGCAGTATTAAACGATATAAAAGGATCGTTAAATTCTTAAGACCATTAACGATGGTATCTATATGAAGATTGAAGCTAACTTTACCCCAAAGGTAACTGTGTTGAGTTCGAAGTCGCAAAGTTCTTCGTTCTCATTGCGAAAAAGTATTCGCTGGTAGGGCGTATGTCTTGGATCGACCAGGATTTGCCGATACATCTAAGTTATATCGGCATTGCAAACGTAGCGGTAGAATCGCCACTTTAATATTTGTATCATATTGTCAGATCGGATTGGAGTACAGGTCCTGTGTGTAGGATGTTGTTTAAGCTTTTGCCATTGGAAGACGGGCTGGAGGCAGCAGCCTGCTGGAATAGGATGGCAACCGAAGATTAGGGTCCCAATTTAAACCTCGTAAGGCAAAAAGCAGAAATTGCTTCTGAACAGATTCAATACGATCCTGGCTATTGTTATACTGCGGAGACCAGATGCAAGAGCAGTATTCAAGGATAGGGCGAACAAGAGAGATGTACAGAAGTTTCGTTATAAAAGGATCGTTAAACTTTTAGACCATCGTTTAATGAATCCAAGTACACCTTTTGCCTCATTAACGATGGTATCTATGTGAAGATTGAAACAGAGTTTAGAATAAAAAAAAACGCCTAGATCCTTAACTGTTAGTATACGTTGCAAATAGAGTATTGCCAATTGTATAACTAACAAGATAAGGTGTACTACGATTACAGGTCATAAACATACACTTTGAACAATTAAGATGCAATTGATTGCGTGCATGTGCCAGAGAGTATCCACCCAAACTTGGAATTTTGAGCCATAGGCAGTCCGTCTTGGCTCGGGAGGATACCCGGTAAGATAACGTCTGGGTAGACGTCGGCGCCGAGTACCAATGGTACTGGAGATGGGCGGAACCAGTTGTTGTCCGCCAAAACAACGTTGCTGAACGAATCCTTCATGTCCGCTCTGATTGTTCTGGCTGGAGTTATGCAGTTGAGCTGGGGGTCAGTCTTCAAGATTACCTCTCGAGACGTCTCAGTTGTCTTGGAGCGTATCACGGCTGTGGACGCTCCTTCTGCGCCAATGCAAGTAACGGAAAGGCCATAGGCCCATGCCAAGGTTGCATTGATGCGGCTTACTGGACAACACGGATCGAAGTCCCGAGTCTCGAGGGTCTTCTTCCCGGTGTCGAGCAGCACTATGGCGGTGGGCAGTATACTGACCCCCTTGTGCTGGAGAAGGGACGTAAGCGACGTCCGCATAGTAGCATGTCTCGGGCTTGGGTTGTGATGTGCCGCTGGAGGGCGAGGAGCCAGAAGCTCTTCTTGTGGGCCTGTTGTCTGACCGAGAGGGTCGAGCGCTACGGGGATCACGCATGTGGAGTAAGGTGTGGTGGTCCTTTTTGCAAATTTTGCACTTGGCTCCACTGCGGCATGATTCCCCTGAATGCTGATGAGCCAGGCAGTTGGAGCAATATTTGTTAATTAAAACGGCTCGGAGACGCTTCTCGGGCGTGAGCTTCAAGAAGCGCTGGCACTTGCGTAGCGCATGGATGCCTCTACACACCCGGCATCTAAAAGAGTCCGTTCCTTGGCGTTGAGTGGTGCCATGCTGGTTCTCAACAGAGGAGTGAACTGGAGAATAAGATGTAGGAGAGGTGTTATTATGTGATGGTTCTGTTTTGAAAGAGGGATTAGTTGCTTTTAAGGATTAGTCGACTTGGAGGTCCCTTGTAGGGAACCAACCTCTTAAACTTAAACTGCTCTAAATGTAAGGTAATGACTTTCTATAGAAGCCCCCCTCAATTGGTTTCTTACATCCTTGATAGCTTAACGCTTGAACGCTTGCTAACAGTTTTTTTTAATCAAGTTGTTTTAAAGATTACCTCTCGAGACATCTGAGTTGTCTTGGAGCGTAGCACGGCTGTGCACGCTCCTTCTGCGCCAATGCGAGTGACGGAAAGGCCATAGGCCCTTGCCACGGTTGCATTAATATGGCAACTGGACAACACGGATCGATTAAGGCCGAGTCTCGAGGGTCTTCTTCCCGGTGTCGAGAAGCACTATGGCGGTGGGCAGGATGCTGATCCCCTTGTGCTGGAGAAGGGACGTAAGCGACGTCCGTATAATAGAAGATCTTGGGCTTGGGGGTGATTTGCTGCTGGAGGGCGAGGAGCCAGAAGCTCTTCTTGTGGGCCTGTTGGCTGACCGAGAGGGTCGGGCGCCACAAGGATTGCGCATGTGGAAAAGTGTGTATTGATCTTTTTTGCAAATTTTGCACTTGGCTCCACTGCGGCATGACTGCCCTGAGTGCTGATGGGCAAGGAAAGTGCGGTAGTATTTATTGATTAATAATGCTCGGAGACGCTTCTCGGGCGTAAGCTTCATGAAGCTTTGGCACTTTCGTAGCGCATGGATGCCTCTGCACACCCGGCATCTAAAAAAGTCCGTTCCTTGGCGTCGATTGGGTGCTGAAAGTGTTATTATTGAATGAAAAAATTAGTTTTTTTGACTGACGTTTTTTTCCTTTTATGGTGCTTTCGGGCTTCAAAACAGCAGGATGCGGCATATCAAAATTATTGGGGTTGCTGTTTGGAGAAACTTGCGGCATATGACCCAAGTCGAAGTACTCGTGAATCATGGAGTCGATGCTTCTTTAGAAACTGATCTAATGCGATAGACCTTGAATGTCTTAAGTCTATGTGATTAGGTTCCCGGAAGTATTTGCGCTTGGCTTTAGATCTTCTATCGCTTCTAGAGTGCGATAGTGTTCTAAGAGAAATGCGTTCATCTCAAACCAAGATGAGATGTCGTTTTTTCTCGAGATGGACTGTTCCCATAAGGAGAGTGTTAATTTGGGTAACTTGGAGGAGCATAGGAACACGAGGATACAGTCCCTGTTTTCTATGTTAATCTCGGATAACTCCAGAGCTGTTAAGCAAAATTGAATGGTGCACTGAGGTTTCTTTATTGCCGTTCCAGACTCTTGAGAGATTGGCTGCAGGTTGAAAAGAACCTTGAGCTGGCTATTGACTAACAGTCTTCGGTTCTCATAACGCTCTGTCAGATTGGCCCAGGCTGATCGGAAGCCATCGTTTGTCAAAGGTGACTTCGGCACAATCAAAAGGTGGGCCAACGTATGTAATCTCCACTAAAGACTTTTGTGTCGCAAGGAGGTAAGCGACAGCCGGTGGGAACATATGTCGGAGTGGCGGACTGGGTGGACGGTCTATTTTGGACGTTAGCAGTATCGATCTGCTCGCTAAGTTTAGCGACGCATCTCTCCGAGTAGCAGTAGTCAGTCTTGGACTGCATGACTGCGATGGTTTCCATTGAACCAGCTTCTGAGATTACCGCTGAGCCGACCTTGTATTCTTTTTCAACCTTGTCTTACAAAGCTCGCACTTGGTCCCGGTGGACCTGGCACGTATAAAGAGACAGGTCAGCGCCTCCAGGTGTTTATTTTTGCCTCGAACTGACTAACTTGTTCAAGTCTGCGTTTGTCATATTTTGGGCTGTTTTGGTGTTAGCTCGCGTGGAAATCGAACTAGTTCTTGTGCTGACAGTTGCCTTAGCGCGTCCGACTGCAGTGGTCAGGGATGCTTCGCTTTTGGCTTTGGACGGTGGGAGACTGATTTTTATCAGTGGACTTGGCCTCGAATTAAGAGGTGCCTTGGCAATTCCCCTTGGCGTGGACGCGGATGATTCGCTTTTAGTCCGGGCCGATATTCCCCTTTGTACTTTAAGGGCTGCTGTTGGAGAAGGAGAAGCTCTGGAGGTGCTTGCGGACGGAACTTCCAATTTGTTTTTTGTTTCCTCCCCTTTGCTAGTTGGCATACTAGACGGAAGCGATTGTGTAAAAAAAAAAAACGGGGTTGCTTGCTCCTATTAGTAGAGGACAAATAAGTAATCGATTTTAATTCGATATTATAAATTTAAATAAAATAATTATTTAAAAAAACAACAGAAATAATAATAAAAAATTTCGGGGATCGTTTTCGATAATTTTATTATTATAATACTTATTCTTGAATTTGGTAACGGATGGTTTATTTTTACTTTTTTGTGGTACTCACAAAATACCAACTATTGTGGCTGAGAACACACCGCTGACAAATGTGGAACTTCAAAGTTAATGTGTAATCGATAGGATTGATTAACACTAAGATAAAAGATGACTAGTTACATTCCCAAATGTCCAAGTTCTTTTCCCATATATTTTTGAATATTGGAACGTATTATGACAGTTCGATCTCATAATTTTATCTTTTAACAGGCAGTATTCATTGGATCGAAACGCCTCCAAAGACAGGTCAATTTCAGGGTATACTTCTAGGTCAACCGCAGCTATTTCGTCTGCTAGCTCAAAGGCACGGGAAAGCGTGTCTGCGACGACATTCTCACTACCTTTGCGATGTTCGATAACAAAATTATATCCTTGCAATTTGAATGACCATCTAGCTAATCTACCACTGAGATCTTTTTGATTCATTAGCCAATTGGAAATGACACTTGATATTTTGTCTGGCCTATCGACTGCGCATTCACGTCTCGCATCAGTCTGAACACTGTCATTCGGTAATCTATTATTTCTCGAAGCATTGTTCGATCGCGGTATATCACGTGGAAAATCATTTTCCCATTCTTATTGGGGTCCTTCACGTTGGTCCTGATACAAGTTTAAATTTATAACTGCGGCGTTTAATTCTTCAGACAAGTACGACGCCATTTCAGCCTTATGGGCTTCTAGGGTCTTAGTGATAAGCAACTGCACACGCTGTTCCGACATACCAAGCGATTCCTTAGAAGGTTGGGTGTTAGGATTTTGTGTTCCCACTTGATCTCGTGAGTTGGTCGGTCCACTAGGTCGGCCTCTGTCTTCCTTAGGAGTATTGGGAGCGGTACTTCGAGTAATAGTTCGAGATCGAGGAACGGCCCCTTTGTTAGGTGATCTTTGCGAAGCTAATGCATTTAACTCCCTGTTACCTTCGAATAGTTCTCGACTAAAAGATCGATTACAGGTGCAAAATGTTTCGTTGCTTCTTAACCAATGATTTAGGCAATTTCGATGAAATTTGTGAGCGCATGGATTATTCATTGCAAATAGTGCAAATTACTGCAGGTGTCTCGTTGAGAGCTAATTTTTCCTGACTACGACCTACGGCCGTAATAAGTAAATCAAATATAATTGTTTGAATATTAAATTGAGAAGAGCCAATAAGGATTTTAATTTAAAGATATATACGGTACTAAGTACCAAAAATGCGATAGGGAGCGAAAATCGGAAACCGTTTCGTTGCTAAAAGAAACGATAACGATAGTTCGGTATTAATATAACAATATTATAACATGGGGCTTATCCTTAGGTAAATACATCGCATTATCTAAGCCTATATTGGATATCTTTCCTCACGGAAAGCAAACAAACTATTTTACTAAATCAGTGTTGAGTTATCTGATCTAAGTTAAAGAGGGTCAAGTCGAAATAATCCAACAAGAAAAAATATCAATTCAACTAGAACAAAAGGAATGTAATCATGCCTTACCACCCTCAATCACCTGGTAGAGAACCGACTCGACATCAGATCTGACACTCCTAAGTGAATCTAAGGTGGCGACAGCAAAATAAGATTTCTAGCGGAACAATATAACTGACCCACTAAATAACTCGCACGACGTTTACTTCCTGGTCTGGCTCCAAAAGAAAACATCAGAATACCAGCAGTTCCTAGCGAAGCTAAATGTCGGCGCGAAAACTAAAATTATTTGGATGGTATATTGTGATAAGGATAGGAAGAAGCGATGGAAGCTAGCATGGATTTAAAGTAGGATTGTCCCCATTGGATCTTGACAAATCATGTCGCGTTAAATATAATGAATAAAAAAATGGTAGACCGAGTTAACGTGTAAGGGAATACCACGATATATAAAAAGCGCTTTCGATCTGCAAGAAAAATATATGCTTTAGGGCCTAGGAGCTAAGATGTTTGCTCTCCTTGGTCTTCACCCACCCTACCTGTAGCTGCATCGGTGATTGTCATTGCAAGTACCCTTTATATGCGATGTTATTTACCTAAGGTGCCCAAAAGAAAATTTTAAGATTTCATTTTATACATAATTGTAATCAAACAAGATTTAAATTCACGAATAACGTTTTGGGCAAAAGCATACAACTAGCAATTAATTAAAATTACCGCTGGTCTGAATGAACCACAAAAAACATATATAATAACGAAGGCTGATTGGGAGTACACCCGCTGACTGACCGCGATTCAAATAATATATAATTATTGTTATGTTGACTTATTACCTTTTTATTTATTCGCACAGTACTCACTACTTTAGTGGGATCCAACGATGTCAGCAGACCTGTTGACGACGATGATGTGCTGTAGAATCTTATTTGTATTTGTGTGAGCGTAGACGTTGAAATATATTATTACGTAGGTTAGTCAGCGACATATATACGGTAAATCAGAATCGAAAGACAATTTAAGTGATAGAAAACAAAAAAAAAGTGCGATTCATATTTCACGTATACTTATGCCCTTCAAATACGGTATACAATTGAAATCGATAGCTTGCGTAAGCAACTCGAGACAGCTTATATTGACGACGGGCTAGACTAATGCGGAAAAATTTGCAACAAAAAAAATCTATAGTTGCCATGACAAAGAATTGTGATTATGAAAAGCTTCGTATTATACGATGCAATGGGTAAATACATCCATTGCAGCACTGAAATGACTGGAAGTGCCAGTACAGTATTATACCAGCGCGGTAAGCATTATAGAGTCAATAATAGCCGTAATACCCAAAGGGGTAGAGGCGATGGCCAAGGTTATTATAGTCCCAATCATAATCACAACAATAGAGGGTTACAACCGAGGAAGGAACAATTCCAACCGAGGTAACAACCAAATAACAAAAATTGATATTCAAACCCATTAAATAAAACTGTACACAAAGAAAATGTCGATACATTCGAACAGTAAATGTTTTTTAAATTGTTTAAATAATTCCTTAATTTTATTTAATGTATATCAATGTTAATTGTTTTTGTGTTAGTGCCCTGAAGGCGGTTGCCCAAGTGCAGCTGAAATGTATTGGTTATATTAAAACAAAATACCGTTTACATTTTGTCCTGAATAAAATAGCCGTGGACCTCAAGCCAGCCAAGCAAATAATTATAAAATGGAAAGTTCGCCAAAAACTAACATAATATATATTTACATACAATAAACGCCGGAGATTGTGGAACACCTTTTCGGATAAAAGGTGGAAACGAAATTATTTCTCCCTTTTGTTTTGGTTTTATAGACAGGAAAGTGCATGAGTAATTCACAAAAACTGCTTTTAGTCGTGTTATCGGATAATATAAATATATAAATATACAGACAAATTTCAAATCACTTTTCTTGTAGGAAAAAAAGCATGGCGTAAAAATGTAGCGGATATTAAGGAATAAACATTTACCGTATTGGTTTTGAGACGTGTTTCACATTTTTGGCTATCGAAACTTTCTCGGTGGAAAGGGCGAGTCAAAGATTTTTGGTTTTGTCCGATTTATTTCAAACTTATTTTCAAAGCTCTACATAAGAAGTTAATGAATACAAGTTTCAGCCATTTGGGAAATTTCGCCCGCAACAGTGGTAAATTGGCGGAAAACGGTGGTATGAAATTCAAAATCTGTTTCGAAGATCTATTTGAGAATTTATTTGATACGTTCTTGGGTGGTAAATGCGGGACAAAGGTTTATTAAACGAAAGTTTATTCTTCAGCATCAAGATTCTCACCGCAAGACTAAAAACCGTTGATTCCAACACTTGGTTTTTTATTGGAGAAAACATATTCTTAAATAGAAGTGGACACCCAATAAATTTTCAACGGACGCGTACTAGCTGGAAAGGTAGTATTTTGAAATTTTTAGCACTAAACGTTCCACGGGCAAGGCCGGTCAAAACCCGCTAGTAATTTCTATAAGATCACCTGGCTTCCTACATTTCTCTTATTGAATACAGGGTTGAATATTGTTAAATATATGTATATAATAAAATGGAAGTGGTTCAGTATTGTTCAGAAAGAAGCCACGGAATGGATGAAACGTGGAGTATGTGATCGTATTGGCGAGCATGGATAATTTTACGTTTTAAAGAATTTATAGCTAAGGAGAGAAATGGGAAATAATAAGAGCTGGTATAGAACTAGAGAAAGTAGTAGTATATGGGTAAGAATTATTATTAGGAAAAACTGAAGAGTAGGTTGATTGGAAAAAATTAGCAAAGAGGTTAGCAGAATCAGAGTCATTGCTAGCTTTTCCATCCCGAGAGAAAAAGATGTCAAACTTGAAGATTTACGCTTCAAGTTTACAAAATTTTAAAACTGTTTCGGATTTTGGGCAAATTGCCTTTTGCAACGAGTTAGATAATTCTCATAGCACTGAGAATTTAGAAGAAGAAGTTCGACTTGGCTATGGAAAATTTAGCCAAGTCAATATACGATATATAACGAGCGCCTACGATCTGCAAGAAGAAAATATCCTACAGAGCCGAGGAACTAAGATGTTGGCGCTCCTCGGTCTTCACCCACCCTACCTGTGCTGCATCGGCAATTGTCATTGCAACTACCCCTGATATGCGATGTTATTAACTTAAGGTGCCCAAAGAAAGTTAAAAGTGCACTCTTATAGTCGAGCGCCCGAGAGCGCATGAAGTCATAATTACTCTTTTTTTCAGGGACATCGACTGCGAGCTTGGATGTTGATGCATGTGGTGTATTTAGCCCACGTGTAAAACTGAACTTTTATAATTGGTACTCCAATTTAATGCGACTGCACTCGTTGGCAATAAGAAATGGAAAGAAAGACGCCACGCCGACATTGAAAACAGGAAAGAAGCACACCCAAGACCCGATATTTTCATTCGCAACGGCGTTATTGTTAACATAGGTCATGGTCACTCTGGTTATGTTATTAACCTAAGCTGATCTCTGTATTTGCAAAGCTGTTATGGTGCAATGCTGCCCAGCGGAATTAATTGCGATCAGCTGTTCATGCCAATGGCATTGATTATTTGAATTTGCAAAAATAAAATTTATCACCCCACCATAACGCAGGTTTAATCGAAATGTCTTTAGCATGGTAATGACCAAGTTCTTTTCCCCTGAGATCTTCTAACAGATATATACAATTGCCAATCTTTCGTTTGATACGTGCTTTAGTTCCAACTGGTGCAAGTTTTGCGTTGAAGTGCTTAGCCGAATTGCTTAAAACGAAGTTTCGTTTTATTACAAGTTGACCGACTTCAAAAGAACACGGGCGCGTGCGTAAGTTATATGTCCGCGAGTTATTTTGATATGCTTTTTATGATTTTAGAACGTATAACGGGAAATTCGTCTACTCGATCGAGTTTTATTTGCCCTTCAGTTAGCATATTCAAGATTTTGAGAAGCTTGTAATCATTGCCATGCCTAATCATATTTTGCCCAAACACAACGAAATATGGAGAAGATCCAATAGACTGATGTATTGTGTTCCGCAATATACTTTTTATACTATTAATGTATACTTGACGTTGGTCGGACCGAATATATGTTCGCAGCATTAACCGAACGATTAACTCTTTCCACCGCATTTGCCTGTGGCGAGTATACAACGGTTCACATATTCTGTATGCCGTACTTAGACAAAAGAGAGGAGAATTCCTGGCTTTTAAAATGAGTGCCATTGTCACTCACTATTACCTCGGGTACTCCAAAACAGTCAAAAATTTCTTCTTTTAGTATATCCACAACAACTTTTGTATTGAGTCTTTTTATGGGCTTGAGAAATGTAAACTTTGAGTAGTGATCAAGAATGACGAATATTCCAATGTTTTGTTTTTTTGACGGTGGGAATAGACCAACAAAGTCAACATATAGCCTTTGGAAGGGTCTTTCGCTGATTACTTGGTTTCCTATAGTTGGCTTGAAGCATCGGTTGGGAACGTTCGACTTTTGGCAGAGCTCGCAATGGCGTATATATTCGCGTACATCAACCACCATGTTCGGCCAGTAAAAATGTCTGCGAATATTATCTAAGCATTTGGCCATCCCACAATGTGCGGAATTTGATTGATCATATGCTGCTTTTATAACATTTAATCGCAATTCAGAAGGCACAAACAATTTCCAACTCCTTATGTCCACGTCTAAGCTACTTTTTGAGAATTCATTTCGATGGTATATAAAATCATCTATAACTCGGAAATCTACTAATGTATACATCCCATTGGCTTTGGTCTGACCGAATATATGCTCGTAACGCAGCATTAATCGAACGATTAACCCTTTCAACCGCGTTTGCTTGTGGCGAGTATACACCGGTACACATATGCTGTATGCCGTACTTCGACAAGAGTGAGGAGAATTCTAGGCTTTTAAATTGAATGCCGTTGTCACTCACTATGATCTCGGGTACTCCAAAACAGTCAAAAATATCTTCTTTCAGTATATCTACCACTAATTTTGCATTGAGCCTTTTTATGGGCTTAAGAAATGTAAACTTTAAGTAGTGATCAAGAATGACGAACATACCAATGTTTCGTTTTTTTGATGGTGGGTACGGACCAATGAAGTCGACGTATAGCCTTTGGAAAGGCCTTTCGCTGACTACTTGATTTCCAATGGGTGGCTTGAGGCATCGATTAGGAACTTTTGAAGTTTGACAGAGCTCGCAATGACGTATGTACTCGCGTACATCGAACACCATATTCGGCCAGTAAAAATGTCTTCGAATACATTCTAAACATTTGGCCATTCCACAATGAGCGGATGTTGGTTGATCATGTGCTGCTTTTATAACATTCAAATTATAATCAATAATTCCAACGTCACAAATAATTTCCAACTCCTCATATCCTCGTCTAAGCTACTAGCTGAGAATTCATTTCGATAACATATATATACCATCCACAACTCGGAAATCTGGCAATTTAGAACGAATAATATTGTCTTTTAACCGACAGTATTCGGCTGAAACGCTTCCGAAGTCAGGTCGATTTCAGGGTATACTTCAAGATCTACCGCAGCTACTTCGCCTGCTGGCTCAAAGGCACGGGAAAGCGTGTCTGCGACCACGTTCTCTCTACCCTTGCGATGCTCGATAGCAAAACTATATCCATATATATATTGCAATTTGAATGACCATCTAGCTAGTCTACCACTTAGATCTCTTTGGTTCATTAACCAACGTAAACTTGCATGATCAGTTACGACTTTAAAATCGTGTCCTTCGATGTACATGCGAAATTTGTGTACAGCCAATACCACAGCAAGACATTCGAGTTCCGTAACGGAATAATTGCGCTGCGCTTTATTTAGTTTTTTTGACATGTACGCGATGGGTCGCTCGATTCCTGACTCATCACATTGGGCTAATACCCCGCCTACACCATGCATGGAAGCGTCGCATTGGACTATAAACGGCTTTTCATAGTTTGCGTTTATCAAAAACGGTGCTGAGGATAATTTCCTTTGATTTCTTCAAATGAAAGTTGAGCTTCATCATTCCAACAAAATGACGTGCCCTTTAGCAATTCTGTAAGGTGGAAGATAATCGACGAGTACTGAGGGATAAACCGTTGATACCAACCGGTCATTCCTAGGAATCGTCTCAGCTGTCTTTTTGTTGACACATCTTCACCTACGATATAACCAAGATATTCGACTTTTGTTAGACAAAAATTACTTTTACGGATATTAATTGTCAATCCTGCCTTACGCAATCGCGCGGCAATTTCAGCCAAATGAACTAAATGTTCATCAAAACTTTGCGATAATACAAGTAAATCGTCCAGGTAAACCATAACATGGCCTTTCATGTCGTAGGGAATAACTTGGTCCATCAGTCGGCTCATTGTCTGCGGCGCATTACACAATCCGAATAAACTGATATAACGGCCTGTTCGGAATGGTGAATGCTGTTTTTGCCCGCGATGATTCATCCAAGCATATTTGCCAAAAGGCATCTTTTAAATCGATTTTCGACACACAATATACAGGGGGAAGTCTACTTATCAAACCATCTAAATGTGGTATAGGATATGCATCCTTACTGGTCACTTCATTTACCTTGCGGCAGTTTAAGCAAAATCGGACTTTTCCCGGCTTGACAATCAGTATAGCAGAAGATGACCATGCAGAATTTGGAGCTTCTTCAATGACGCCAAGTTCGATCATCCGATCCACTTCTTCGCACAACAATTTTTCCTTGCTGGTGATAACGGATAAAACCTCTGTTTTATGGGCTTAGAACCCCCAGTATCGATGGTATGCTCTACCAGAGTAGTTTTTCCTAGACCATCACTTTCAAACGAAGGGAAGGAGAACATTTTCCTTGATAGACGGGACAATTAAAAATTCGAACTCATTTGCAATGGAGTTATACACGATAGGAATCGAAATTGAACCTATAACATGTTGCTTTTGTCCATCTGCGGTTCTTACATCGCCTTTCATTTTGTAAAAGTTTATTTTAGTATCGAAAATTCTTTTCGCTAAGCTCCCTCCAATCACGCTTTTCGTAGCCCCGCTATCTAACAAGGCTAGATATTGCTGACTGAATATTTCCAAGGTCGTGAACGGCCGTACATCGTCTGATGTATGACCAACTGCTGAAACACGGTACCTAATTAAGTGTGCGTCGCTGAGTCCACAGATCTGTTAGTCTCTCTGACGAACGAGGCCTAAAATTGACTTTGGGTTCTGAAGCGAAAATAGCTGCTCTACGGTCCAAGTATTCGTGTAAACGGACGTGGTTGGGCTTAAGTTTGGTCTGGTACGATTTTGATGAGTTTGGTGTGAAGGTAGAATCAGGTTTAATAGTGTCTTTATTTGTCTGGATCCGAGGCTATTGATGACGGACATTCGCGTTTAATAGACGACGAAAGTCCTCCGGAGAGTTTTCCGAAACCGGAGTACACTTTGGACAAGTAGGCTTGTAAATGTTAACGGCACCACAGCCGTAGCAGCTTTTAGAGAGCTTTTAAACATTCTTGATATCTGTGTCCCTTTTCCTCGCAGTTCCAGCATATCAAATTTTCCGGAGAATGTATAGCATTTATGTCCCCAGTTTCTACCGGATTCTGTGTCAAGTCCGTCCTTGTTGTTTCGTCATGGACTACCTCGTTGACTACCCGTTGTGGTTTAATTGGTCGAGAAATTGCCTTGGAATGGTAATTCGAATAGAATGATTCAAGCTTGTGACATTCTTTGCGCAATGTCGCAAGATTTGGCGTATTTACATGAAGTAGTTCGTGTCTTAATCCTGGTGTTAGGTTTCGCTTGACATTGGTTACTAACTCAACGTTTGATATTGGTTCCCGTAACGCGTCTGTCAAAGCAAGAATCGCGTCTAAAAATTCATCAAAACTTTCGGATCCCCGTTGTTTGCGTCTTCTAACCATGTCTTTTATGTCTTCGTCTGATCTGTGGTCTTTATATCATTCTCGCAAGCATGTGCACAGATTAAACCAGCCTGTGTGGTCAGCCGTTTGGTGGTATCTCCAAAAAAATGTCAAAGCTGGTCCGGTAAACAACAAATTAGCAAAGTGATATAATAATCTAAAATTACCATCTAAACATTGTGAAGTCAACAATTTATGCGATATATAAAATCATCGACTGGGATATCATTAGCCAAGCCTGAAAATCTGACTTGCCAATTGGATATGACACTCGATATTTTGTCGGGCCTATGGACTGCGTGTTGACGTCTCTCATCACACTGGACACTGCGCTCGGTAATCTCGAAGCATTATTTGATCGCGGTAAATCACGTGGGAAATCATTTTCCCATTCTAATTGGGGTCCCTCACGTGGCTCTTGATACAGGTTTAAATTTCTAACTGCGGCATTTAATTCTTCAGACAAATAGGACGCCATTTCAGCCTTATGGGCTTCCAGTGTCTTAGTAATAAGCAACTGCACACGCTGTTCCGACATGCCAAGCGATTCCCTAGAAGGTTGGGTGTTAGAATTTCGCGATCCCGCTTGATCCCTTGAGATGGTCGGTCCAGTAGGACGACCTCTGGCGGCTTTAGGAGTATTGCGAGCGTTACTTCGGGTAATACTTCGGGATCGAGGAACTGCCCCCGTGTTAGTAGGTCTTTGTGAAGCTAATGCATTTAAGTCACTGCTAACTTCGAATAATTCTCGACTACAAGCTCGTTTACAAGTGGGACATGATTCGTGGCTCCTTAACCATTGATTTAGTCAAATCCGATGAAATTTGTGAGTACAAGGAGTTTCTACAATATCTGCATCCCCAAGCGATGATTCGTTGCAAAGGGTACACACTGCAGGTGTCTCGTTGAGAGCTAAATTTTCCTGACTGCGAACGACAGCCATCATCAATAAATCGATTATTATTGGTCGAGGAGTCAAATACAAATTTCTCCAAAAAGGATTTAACGATATATAACGAGCGCCTACGATCTGCAAGAAGAAAATATCCTATAGAGCCGAGGAACTAAGATGTTGGCGCTCCTCGGTCTTCACCCACCCTACCTATAGCTGCATCGGCAATTGTCATTGCAACTACCCTTGATATGCGATGTTATTAACTTTAGGTGCCCAAAGAAAGTTAAAATTTCAATTTATCATATAATTGTATTCAAAGAGAATTTAAATTCATTGTCGTGCTTCATTATACATAACGTTAAAAGAATAACGGGGTGATATAAAACTAAACATAATCTGGGCAAAAGCATACATGAGCGGGATTCAAACTCACTGCAAAACTAACGTTACTTTAAATTAATGCTGGTCTGAATGATCCAACCAAAACATCTGCAATTACGAAAGCTGACTAGGGGTACACCCGCTGACTATAACCGCGATTCAAGTAATATGTATAATTTACATAGGGTATACTTTTGATAATATTTGATTGGCTTATAACCTTTTTATTTGTTCACACAGTACTCACTATTTGGTTTAATCTAACGATGTCAGCAGGCCTGTTGCCGACGATGATGTGCTGTGGAATCTTAGTTGAATTATGTGAACGTAGAAATATATTATTTTCGAAGAACAGTCAGCGACATATACGCGCTAGATCAGGATCGAAAGACAATATCAGTGATATAAAAAGGAAAGAGATGCAATTTGGATGTTATATATACTTATGCCCTTCGATTATACCTACTGGCCAATATGCCGTTTAGCAATTTAGTTAATGCTGAAGGTTCGGGTGATGGCGTCGCACTGGTTGCTGTCGGCAACCAGTTTGACTCGCTTATGGACGGATCAGATGAAACCGATAAGCTTGGTCCGGCCTCGGAGAATGAAACTCGCTGCTGCCAGTCTACGGCAGCTTGTCGCTTATTGGTTGCTTTGGCTTTGGCTCCGGCAAGGACTGCGCGTATTGAGTAATTTGTCTCCTTTTTTTCTTTTTGGCACGCATCAACGCAGCGCCGTAATTAGGCCTGTACCTTCCTACGGCTTCAGGACACGCATACCTCGACCCTAAGTCGGATCCCTTAGTGGATATTGGTTATGTCCGAATACTGAAAAAGGTTCTTTAGTCTAGTGCACTCTTATAGTCGAGCGCCCGAGAGCGCATGAAGTCATAATTACTTTTTTTTCAGGGACATCGACTGCGAGCTTGGATGTTGATGCATGTGGTGTATTTAGCCCACGTGTAAAACTGAACTTTTATAATTGGTACTCCAATTTAATGCGACTGCACTCGTTGGCGATAAGAAATGGAAAGAAAGGCCACGCCGACATTGAAAACAGGAAAGAAGCACACCCCCAAGACCCGATATTTTCGTTCGCAACGGCGTTATTGTTAACATAGGTCATGGTCACTCTGGTTATGTTATTAACCTAAGCTGATCTCTGTATTTGAAAAAGCTGTTATGGTGCAATGCTGCCCAGCGGAATTAATTGCGATCAGCTGTTCATGCCAATGGCATTGATTATTTGAATTTGCAAAAATAAAATTTATCACCCCACCATAACGCAGGTTTAATCGAAAGGATTGACTAATACTGAGATAAAAGCTGAAAAAGGGGTGATTACTTACATTCCCAAATGTCTTTAGCATGGTAATGATCAAGTTCTTTTCCCCTGAGATCTTCTAACAGATATATACAATTGCCAATCTTTCGTTTGATACGTGCTTTAGTTCCAACTGGTGCAAGTTTTGCGTTGAAGTGCTTAGCCGAATTGCTTAAAACGAAGTTTCGTTTTATTACAAGTTTACCGACTTCAAAAGAACACGGGCGCGTGCGTAAGTTATATGTCCGCGAGTTATTTTGATATGCTTTTCTTTTTTATGATTTTAGAACGTATAACGGGAAATTCGTCTACTCGATCGAGTTTTATTTGGCCTTCAGTTAGCATATTCAAGCTTTGAGAAGCTGTAATCATTGCCATGCCTAATCATATTTTGCCCAAACACAACGAAATATGGAGAAAATCCAATAGACTGATGTATTGTGTTCCGCAATATACTTTTTATACTATTAATGTATACTTGACGTTGGTCGGACCGAATATATGTTCGCAGCATTAACCGAACGATTAACTCTTTCCACCGCATTTGCCTGTGGCGAGTATACAACGGTTCACATATTCTGTATGCCGTACTTAGACAAAAGAGAGGAGAATTCCTGGTTTTTAAAATGAGTGCCATTGTCACTCACTATTACCTCGGGTACTCCAAAACAGTCAAAAATTTCTTCTCTTAGTATATCCACAACAACTTTGTATTGAGTTTTTTATGGGCTTGAGAAATGTAAACTTTGAGTAGTGATCAAGAATGACGAATATTCCAATGTTTTGTTTTTTTGACGGTGGGAATAGACCAACAAAGTCAACATATAGCTTTTGGAAAGGTCTTTTGCTGATTACTTGGTTTCCTATAGTTGGCTTGAAGCATCGGTTGGGAACGTTCGACTTTTGGCAGAGCTCGCAATGGCGTATATATTCGCGTACATCAACCACCATGTTCGGCCAGTAAAAATGTCTGCGAATATTATCTAAGCATTTGGCCATCCCACAATGTGCGGATGTTGATTGATCATATGCTGCTTTTATAACATTTAATCGCAATTCAGAAGGCACAAACAATTTCCAACTCCTTATGTCAACGTCTAAGCTACTTTTTGAGAATTCATTTCGATAGTATATAAAATCATCTATAACTCGGAAATCTACTAATGTATACATCCCATTGGCTTTGGTCTGACCGAATATATGCTCGTAACGCAGCATTAATCGAACGATTAACCCTTTCAACCGCGTTTGCTTGTGGCGAGTATACACCGGTACACATATGCTGTATGCCGTACTTCGACAAGAGTGAGGAGAATTCTAGGCTTTTAAATTGAATGCCGTTGTCACTCACTATGATCTCGGGTACTCCAAAACAGTCAAAAATATCTTCTTTCAGTATATCTACCACTAATTTTGCATTGAGCCTTTTTATGGGCTTAAGAAATGTAAACTTTAAGTAGTGATCAAGAATGACGAACATACCAATGTTTCGTTTTTTTGATGGTGGGTACGGACCAATGAAGTCGACGTATAGCCTTTGGAAAGGCCTTTCGCTGACTACTTGATTTCCCATGGGTGGCTTGAGGCATCGATTAGGAACTTTTGAAGTTTGGCAGAGCTCGCAATGACGTATGTACTCGCGTACATCGAACACCATATTCGGCCAGTAAAAATGTCTTCGAATACATTCTAAACATTTGGCCATTCCACAATGAGCGGATGTTGGTTGATCATGTGCTGCTTTTATAACATTCAAATATAATCGATAATTCCGACGTCACAAATAATTTTCAACTCCTCATATCCTCGTCTAAGCTACTAGCTGAGAATTCATTTCGATAATATATATAACCATCCACAACTCGGAAATCTGGCAATTTAGAACGAATAATATTGTCTTTTAACCGACAGTATTCGCTGGACTGAAACGCTTCCGAAGTCAGGTCGATTTCAGGGTATACTTCAAGATCTACCGCAGCTACTTCGTCTGCTGGCTCAAAGGCACGGGAAAGCGTGTCTGCGACCACGTTCTCTCTACCCTTGCGATGCTCGATAGCAAAACTATATCCTTGCAATTTGAATGACCATCTAGCTAGTCTACCACTTAGATCTTTTTGGTTCATTAACCAACGTAAACTTGCATGATCAGTTACGACTTTAAAATCGTGTCCTTCGATGTACATGCGAAATTTGTGTACAGCCAATACCACAGCAAGACATTCGAGTTCCGTAACGGAATAATTGCGCTGCGCTTTATTTAGTTTTTTTGACATGTACGCGATGGGTCGCTCGATTCCTGACTCATCACATTGGGCTAATACCCCGCCTACACCATGCATGGAAGCGTCGCATTGGACTATAAACGGCTTTTCATAGTTTGCGTTTATCAAAAACGGTGCTGAGGATAATTTCCTTTTGATTTCTTCAAATGAAAGTTGAGCTTCATCATTCCAACAAAATGACGTGCCCTTTAGCAATTCTGTAAGGTGGAAGATAATCGACGAGTACTGAGGGATAAACCGTTGATACCAACCGGTCATTCCTAGGAATCGTCTCAGCTGTCTTTTTGTTGACCCTTCACCTACGATATAACCAAGATATTCGACTTTTGTTAGACAAAAATTACTTTTACGGATATTAATTGTCAATCCTGCCTTACGCAATCGCGCGGCAATTTCAGCCAAATGAACTAAATGTTCATCAAAACTTTGCGATAATACAAGTAAATCGTCCAGGTAAACCATAACATGGCCTTTCATGTCGTAGGGAATAACTTGGTCCATCAGTCGGCTCATTGTCTGCGGCGCATTACACAATCCGAATAAACTGATATAACGGCCTGTTCGGAATGGTGAATGCTGTTTTTGCCCGCGATGATTCATCCAAGCATATTTGCCAAAAGGCATCTTTTAAATCGATTTTCGACACACAATATACAGGGGGAAGTCTACTTATCAAACCATCTAAATGTGGTATAGGATATGCATCCTTACTGGTCACTTCATTTACCTTGCGGCAGTCTAAGCAAAATCGGACTTTTCCCGGCTTGACAATCAGTATAGCAGGAGATGACCATGCAGAATTTGGAGCTTCTTCAATGACGCCAAGTTCGATCATCCGATCCACTTCTTCGCACAATTTTTCCTTGCTGGTGATAACGGATAAAACCTCTGTTTTATGGGCTTAGAACCCCCAGTATCGACTTTTGGTATGCTCTATTAGAGTAGTTTTTCCTAGACCATCACTTTCAAACGAAGGGAAGGAGAACATTTTCCTTGATAGACGGGACAATTAAAAATTCGAACTCATTTGCAATGGAGTTATACACGATAGGAATCGAAATTGAACCTATAACATGTTGCTTTTGTCCATCTGCGGTTCTTACATCGCCTTTCATTTTGTAAAAGTTTATTTTAGTATCGAAAATTCTTTTCGCTAAGCTCCCTCCAATCACGCTTTTCGTAGCCCCGCTATCTAACAAGGCTAGATATTGCTGACTGAATATTTCCAAGGTCGTGAACGGCCGTACATCGTCTGATGTATGACCAACTGCTGAAACACGGTACATAATTAAGTGTGCGTCGCTGAGTCCACAGATCTGTTAGTCTCTCTGACGAACGAGGCCTAAAATTGACTTTGGGTTCTGAAGCGAAAATAGCTGCTCTACGGTCCAAGTATTCGTTTGGTCTGGTACGATTTTGATGAGTTTGGTGTGAAGGTAGAATCAGGTTTAATAGTGTCTTTATTTATGTCTGGATCCGAGGCTATTGATGACGGACATTCGCGTTTAATAGACGACGAAAGTCCTCCGGAGAGTTTTCCGAAACCGGAGTACACTTTGGACAAGTAGGCTTGTAAATGTTAACGGCACCACAGCCGTAGCAGCTTTTAGAGAGCTTTTAAACATTCTTGATATCTGCGTCCCTTTTCCTCGCAGTTCCAGCATATCAAATTTTCCGAAGAATGTATAGCATTTATGTCCCCAGTTTCTACCGGATTCTGTGTCAAGTCCGTCCTTGTTGTATCGTCATGGACTACCTCGTTGACTACCCGTTGTGGTTTAATTGGTCGAGAAATTGCCTTGGAATGGTAATTCGAATAGAATGATTCACGCTTGTGACATTCTTTGCGCAATGTCGCAAGATTTGGAGTATTTACATGAAGTAGTTCGTGTCTTAATCCTGGTGTTAGGTTTCGCTTGACATTGGTTACTAACTCAACGTTTGATATTGGTTCCCGTAACGCGTCTGTCAAAGCAAGAATCGCGTCTAAAAATTCATCAAAACTTTCGGATCCCCGTTGTTTGCGTCTTCTAACCATGTCTTTTATGTCTTCGTCTGATCTGTGGTCTTTATATCATTCTCGCAAGCATGTGCACAGATTAAACCAGCCTGTGTGGTCAGCCGTTTGGTGGTATCTCCAAAAAAATGTCAAAGCTGGTCCGGTAAACAACAAATTAGCAAAGTGATATAATAATCTAAAATTACCATCTAAACATTGTGAAGTCAAGCAATTTATGCGATATATAAAATCATCGACTGGGATATCATTAGCCAAGCCTGAAAATCTGACTTGCCAATTGGATATGACACTCGATATTTTGTCAGGCCTATGGACTGCGTGTTGACGTCTCTCATCACACTGGACACTAGCGCTCGGTAATCTCGAAGCATTATTTGATCGCGGTAAATCACGTGGGAAATCATTTTCCCATTCTAATTGGGGTCCCTCACGTGGCTCTTGATACAGGTTTAAATTTCTAACTGCGGCATTTAATTCTTCAGACAAATAGGACGCCATTTCAGCCTTATGGGCTTCCAGTGTCTTAGTAATAAGCAACTGCACACGCTGTTCCGACATGCCAAGCGATTCCCTAGAAGGTTGGGTGTTAGAATTTCGCGATCCCGCTTGATCCCTTGAGATGGTCGGTCCAGTAGGACGACCTCTGGCGGCTTTAGGAGTATTGCGAGCGTTACTTCGGGTAATACTTCGGGATCGAGGAACTGCCCCCGTGTTAGTAGGTCTTTGTGAAGCTAATGCATTTAAGTCACTGCTAACTTCGAATAATTCTCGACTACAAGCTCGTTTACAAGTGGGACATGATTCGTGGCTCCTTAACCATTGATTTAGTCAAATCCGATGAAATTTGTGAGTACAAGGAGTTTCTACAATATCTGCATCCCCAAGCGATGATTCGTTGCAAAGGGTACACACTGCAGGTGTCTCGTTGAGAGCTAAATTTTCCTGACTGCGAACGACAGCCATCATCAATAAATCGATTATTATTGGTCGAGGAGTCAAATACAAATTTCTCCAAAAAGGATTTAACGATATATAACGAGCGCCTACGATCTGCAAGAAGAAAATATCCTATAGAGCCGAGGAACTAAGATGTTGGCGCTCCTCGGTCTTCACCCACCCTACCTATAGCTGCATCGGCAATTGTCATTGCAACTACCCTTGATATGCGATGTTATTAACTTTAGGTGCCCAAAGAAAGTTAAAATTTCAATTTATCATATAATTGTATTCAAAGAGAATTTAAATTCATTGTCGTGCTTCAATTTACATAACTTTAAAAGAATAACGGTGTGATATAAAACTAAACATAATCTGGGCAAAAGCATACATGAGCGGGATTTCACTGCAAAACTAACGTTACTTTAAATTAATGCTGGTCTGAATGATCCAACCAAACATCTGCAATTACGAAAGCTGACTAGGGGTACACCCGCTGACTATAACCGCGATTCAAGTAATATGTATAATTTACATAGGGTATACTTTTGATAATATTTGATTGGCTTATAACCTTTTTATTTGTTCACACAGTACTCACTATTTGGTTTAATCTAACGATGTCAGCAGGCCTGTTGCCGACGATGATGTGCTGTGGAATCTTAGTTGAATTATGTGAACGTAGAAATATATTATTTTCGAAGAACAGTCAGCGACATATACGCGCTAGATCAGGATCGAAAGACAATATCAGTGATATAAAAAGGAAAGAGATGCAATTTGGATGTTATATATACTTATGCCCTTCGATTATACCTACGGCCAATATGCCGTTTAACAAATATAGTTAATGCTGTAAATCCGGGTGATGGCGCGCACTGGTTCGCTGTCCACCAGAACTGCGCTAACGAAGGTTCGAGAATATATGGGTCAAGCACGTGGTCACGTTGGTCTGTCTGAGCAAACGAGGCGAGGTTTGATGCTTATTTGTAGACGATCAGATGAAACCGAAAGCTTGGTCCGGCCTCGGAGAATAAACTCGCTGCTGCCAGTCTACGGCAGCTTGTCGCTTATTGGTTGCTTTGGCTTTGGCTCCGGCAAGGACTGCGCGTATTGAGTAATTTGTCTCCTTTTTTTCTTTTTGGCACGCATCAACGCAGCGCCGTAATTAGGCCTGTACCTTCCTACGGCTTCAGGACACGCATACCTCGACCCTAAGTCGGATCCCTTAGTGGATATTGGTTATGTCCGAATACTGAAAAAGGTTCTTTAGTCTAGTGCACTCTTATAGTCGAGCGCCCGAGAGCGCATGAAGTCATAATTACTTTTATTTTCAGGGACATCGACTACGAGCTTGGATGTTGATGCATGTGGTGTATTTAGCCCACGTGTAAAACTGAACTTTTATAATTGGTACTCCAATTTAATGCGACTGCACTCGTTGGCGATAAGAAATGGAAAGAAAGAGCCACGCCGACATTGAAAACAGGAAAGAAGCACACCCCCAAGACCCGATATTTTCATTCGCAACGGCGTTATTGTTAACATAGGTCATGGTCACTCTGGTTATGTTATTAACCTAAGCTGATCTCTGTATTTGAAAAAGCTGTTATGGTGCAATGCTGCCCAGCGGAATTAATTGCGATCAGCTGTTCATGCCAATGGCATTGATTATTTGAATTTGCAAAAATAAAATTTATCACCCCACCATAACGCAGGTTTAATCGAAAGGATTGACTAATACTGAGATAAAAGCTGAAAAAGGGGTGATTACTTACATTCCCAAATGTCTTTAGCCCTGAGATCTTCTAACAGATATATACAATTGCCAATCTTTCGTTTGATACGTGCTTTAGTTCCAACTGGTGCAAGTTTTGCGTTGAAGTGCTTAGCCGAATTCTTAAAACGAAGTTTCGTTTTATTACAGTTACCGACTTCAAAAGAACACGGGCGCGTGCGTAAGTTATATTCCGCGAGTTATTTTGATATCTTTGTCATGTATTTTATGATTTTAGAATTTCAGAATTTGGAGCTTCTTCAATGACGCCAAGTTCGATCATCCGATCCACTTCTTCGCACAACAATTTTTCCTTCTGGTGATAACGGTAAACCTCTGTTTTATGGGCTTAGAACCCCCAGTATCGATGGTATCTCTACCAGAGTAGTTTTTCCTAGACCATCACTTTCAAACGAAGGGAAGGAGAACATTTTCCTTGATAGACGGGACAATTAAAAATTCGAACTCATTTGCAATGGAGTTATACACGATAGGAATCGAAATTGAACCTATAACATGTTGCTTTTGTCCATCTGCGGTTCTTACATCGCCTTTCATTTTTGTAAAAGTTTATTTTAGTATCGAAAATTCTTTTCGCTAAGCTCCCTCCAATCACGCTTTTCGTAGCCCCGCTATCTAACAAGGCTAGATATTCTGACTGAATATTTCCAAGGTCGTGAACGGCCGTACATCGTCTGATGTATACCAACTGCTGAAACACGGTACATAATTAAGTGTGCGTCGCTGAGTCCACAGATCTGTTAGTCTCTCTGACGAACGAGGCCAAAAATTGACTTTGGGTTCTGAAGCGAAAATAGCTGCTCTACGGTCCAAGTATTCGTGTAAACGGACGTGGTTGGGCTTAAGTTTGGTCACGCTTGTGACATTCTTTGCGCAATGTCGCAAGATTTGGAGTATTTACATGAAGAAGTTCGTGTCTTAATCCTGGTGTTAGGTTTCGCTTGACATTGGTTACTAACAAACGTCTGATATTGGTTCCCGTAACGCGTCTGTCAAAGCAAGAATCGCGTCTAAAAATTCATCAAAACTTTCGGATCCCCGTTGTTTGCGTCTTCTAACCATGTCTTTTATGTCTTCGTCTATCTGTGGTCTTTATATCATTCTCGCAAGCATGTGCACAGATTAAACCAGCCTGTGTGGTCAGCCGTTTGGTGGTATCTCCAAAAAAATGTCAAAGCTGGTCCGGTAAACAACAAATTAGCAAAGTGATATAATAATCTAAAATTACCATCTAAACATTGTGAAGTCACAATTTAGCGATATATAAAATCATCGACTGGGATATCATTAGCCAAGCCTGAAAATCTGACTTGCCATTGGATATGACACTCTATATTTTGTCGGGCCTATGGACTGCGTGTTGACGTCTCTCATCACACTGGACACTAGCGCTCGGTAATCTCGAAGCATTATTTGATCGCGGTAAATCACGTGGGAAATCATTTTCCCATTCTAATTGGGGTCCCTCACGTGGCTCTTGATACAGGTTTAAATTTCTAACTGCGGCATTTAATTCTTCAGACAAATAGGACGCCATTTCAGCCTTATGGGCTTCCAGTGGGTGTTAGAATTTCGCGATCCCGCTTGATCCCTTGAGATGGTCGGTCCAGTAGGACGACCTCTGGCGGCTTTAGGAGTATTGCGAGCGTTACTTCGGGTAATACTTCGGGATCGAGGAACTGCCCCCGTGTTAGTAGGTCTTTGTGAAGCTAATGCATTTAAGTCACTGCTAACTTCGAATAATTCTCGACTACAAGCTCGTTTACAAGTGGGACATATTCGTGGCTCCTTAACCATTGATTTATCAAATCCGATGAAATTTGTGAGTACAAGGAGTTTCTACAATATCTGCATCCCCAGCGATGATTCGTTGCAAGGGTACACACTGCAGGTGTCTCGTTGAGAGCTAAATTTTCCTGACTGCGACGACAGCCATCATCAATAAATCGATTATTATTGGTCGAGGAGTCAAATACAAATTTCTCCAAAAAGGATTTAACGATATATAACGAGCGCCTACGATCTGCAAGAAGAAAATATCCTATAGAGCCGAGGAACTAAGATGTTGGCGCTCCTCGGTCTTCACCCACCCTACCTGTAGCTGCATCGGCAATTGTCATTGCAACTACCCTTGATATGCGATGTTATTAACTTTAGGTGCCCAAAGAAAGTTAAAATTTCAATTTATCATATAATTGTATTCAAAGAGAATTTAAATTCATTGTCGTGCTTCATTATACATAACGTTAAAAGAATAACGGTGTGATATAAAACTAAACATAATCTGGGCAAAAGCATACATGAGCGGGATTTCACTGCAAAACTAACGTTACTTTAAATTAATCTGGTCTGAATGATCCAACCAAACATCTGCAATTACGAAAGCTGACTAGAGGTACACCCGCTGACTATAACCGCGATTCAAGTAATATGTATAATTTACATAGGGTATACTTTTGATAATATTTGATTGGCTCATAACCTTTTTATTTGTTCACACAGTACTCACTATTTGGTTTAATCCAACGATGTCAGCAGGCCTGTTGCCGATGATGTGCTGTGGAATCTTAGTTGAATTATGTGAACGTAGAAATATATTATTTTCGAAGAATAGTCAGCGACATATACGCGCTAGATCAGGATCGAAAGACAATATCAGTGATATAAAAAGGAAAGAGATGCAATTTGGATGTTATATATACTTATGCCCTTCGATTATACCTACGGCCATATGCCGTTTAACAAATATAGTTAATGCTGTAAATCCGGGTGATCTCTGTATTTGCAAAGCTGTTATGGTGCAATGCTGCCCAGCGGAATTAATTGCGATCAGCTGTTCATGCCAATGGCATTGATTATTTGAATTTGCAAAAATAAAATTTATCACCCTACCACAACGCAGGTTTAATCGAAAGGATTGACTAATACTGAGATAAAAGCTGAAAAAGGGGTGTTACTTACATTCCCAAATGTCTTTAGCATGGTAATGACCAAGTTCTTTTCCCCTGAGATCTTCTAACAGATATATACAATTGCCAATCTTTCGTTTGATACGTGCTTTAGTTCCAACTGGTGCAAGTTTTGCGTTGAAGTGCTTAGCCGAAACGAAGTTTCGTTTTATTACAAGTTGACCGACTTCAAAAGAACACGGGCGCGTGCGTAAGTTATATGTCCGCGAGTTATTTTGATATGCTTTTTATGATTTTAGAACGTATAACGGGAAATTCGTCTACTCGATCGAGTTTTATTTGCCCTTCAGTTAGCATATTCAAGCTTTTGAGAAGCTTGTAATCATTGCCATGCCTAATCATATTTTGCCCAAACACAACGAAATATGGAGAAGATCCAATAGACTGATGTATTGTGTTCCGCAATATACTTTTTATACTATTAATGTATACGTTGACGTTGGTCGGACCGAATATATGTTCGCAGCATTAACCGAACGATTAACTCTTTCCACCGCATTTGCCTGTGGCGAGTATACAACGGTTCACATATTCTGTATGCCGTACTTAGACAAAAGAGAGGAGAATTCCTGGCTTTTAAAATGAGTGCCATTGTCACTCACTATTACCTCGGGTACTCCAAAACAGTCAAAAATTTCTTCTTTTAGTATATCCACAACAACTTTTGTATTGAGTCTTTTTATGGGCTTGAGAAATGTAAACTTTGAGTAGTGATCAAGAATGACGAATATTCCAATGTTTTGTTTTTTTGACGGTGGGAATAGACCAACAAAGTCAACATATAGCCTTTGGAAGGGTCTTTCGCTGATTACTTGGTTTCCTATAGTTGGCTTGAAGCATCGGTTGGGAACGTTCGACTTTTGGCAGAGCTCGAAATGGCGTATATATTCGCGTACATCAACCACCATGTTCGGCCAGTAAAAATGTCTGCGAATATTATCTAAGCATTTGGCCATCCCACAATGTGCGGATGTTGATTGATCATATGCTGCTTTTATAACATTTAATCGCAATTCAGAAGGCACAAACAATTTCCAACTCCTTATGTCCACGTCTAAGCTACTTTTTGAGAATTCATTTCGATAGTATATAAAATCATCTATAACTCGGAAATCTACTAATGTATACATCCCATTGGCTTTGGTCTGACCGAATATATGCTCGTAACGCAGCATTAATCGAACGATTAACCCTTTCAACCGCGTTTGCTTGTGGCGAGTATACACCGGTACACATATGCTGTATGCCGTACTTCGACAAGAGTGAGGAGAATTCTAGGCTTTTAAATTGAATGCCGTTGTCACTCACTATGATCTCGGGTACTCCAAAACAGTCAAAAATATCTTCTTTCAGTATATCTACCACTACTTTTGCATTGAGCATTTTTATGGGCTTAAGAAATGTAAGCTTTGAGTAGTGATCAAGAATGACGAACATACCAATGTTTCGTTTTTTTGATAGTGGGTACGGACCAATGAGGTCGACGTATAGCCTTGATTTCCCATGGATGGCTTGAGGCATCGATTAGGAACTTTTGAAATTTGGCAGAGCTCGCAATGACGTATGTACTCGCGTACATCGAACACCATATTCGGCCAGTAAAAATGTCTTCGAATACATTCTAAACATTTGGCTATTCCACAATGAGCGGATGTTGGTTGATCATGTGCTGCTTTTATAACATTCAAATCGATAATTCCGACGTCACAAATAATTTCCAACTCCTCATATCCTCGTCTAAGCTACTAGCTGAGAATTCATTTCGATAATATATATAACCATCCACAACTCGGAAATCTGGCAATTTAGAACGAATAATATTGTCTTTTAACCGACAGTATTCGCTGGACTGAAACGCTTCCGAAGTCAGGTCGATTTCAGGGTATACTTCAAGATCTACCGCAGCTACTTCGTCTGCTGGCTCAAAGGCACGGGAAAGCGTGTCTGCGACCACGTTCTCTCTACCCTTGCGATGCTCGATAGCAAAACTATATCCTTGCAATTTGAATGACCATCTAGCTAGTCTACCACTTAGATCTTTTTGGTTCATTAACCAACGTAAACTTGCATGATCAGTTACGACTTTAAAATCGTGTCCTTCGATGTACATGCGAAATTTGTGTACAGCCAATACCACAGCAAGACATTCGAGTTCCGTAACGGAATAATTGCGCTGCGCTTTATTTAGTTTTTTTGACATGTACGCGATGGGTCGCTCGATTCCTGACTCATCACATTGGGCTAATACCCCGCCTACACCATGCATGGAAGCGTCGCATTGGACTATAAACGGCTTTTCATAGTTTGCGTTTATCAAAAACGGTGCTGAGGATAATTTCCTTTTTGATTTCTTCAAATGAAAGTTGAGCTTCATCATTCCAACAAAAATGACGTGCCCTTTAGCAATTCTGTAAGGTGGAAGATAATCGACGAGTACTGAGGGATAAACCGTTGATACCAACCGGTCATTCCTAGGAATCGTCTCAGCTGTCTTTTTGTTGACCTTCACCTACGATATAACCAAGATATTCGACTTTTGTTAGACAAAAATTACTTTTACGGATATTAATTGTCAATCCTGCCTTACGCAATCGCGCGGCAATTTCAGCCAAATGAACTAAATGTTCATCAAAACTTTGCGATAATACAAGTAAATCGTCCAGGTAAACCATAACATGGCCTTTCATGTCGTAGGGAATAACTTGGTCCATCAGTCGGCTCATTGTCTGCGGCGCATTACACAATCCGAATAAACTGATATAACGGCCTGTTCGGAATGGTGAATGCTGTTTTTGCCCGCGATGATTCATCCAAGCATATTTGCCAAAAGGCATCTTTTAAATCGATTTTCGACACACAATATACAGGGGGAAGTCTACTTATCAAACCATCTAAATGTGGTA